>JANVCL010000002.1:31527498-31543886 GCA_026546855.1 Erythroxylum incrassatum | reverse complement strand
TGCGATTTCCAACATAGTTATATTTGAACTTACCATTAATGTTTTATTTTAGGTTGCCAAACAAGAAGATGAAATATGATCCTATTGATTATGAATCTATAGACAAACTTGATTTTTGGATCACTGAAAATGATGGATCCCCAGAGCTTGGTGAAGAAGATCTTGAAAATGCTATTTATCAGGAAAATGCAATTCCAATAATTGATGAAGCACCACAACAATACGAAGGTTATTAATTAATTTACTTTGTAATATAATATTAAATATTAGATATATTATTTCCAAGTGTAATTTTGTCTAATATTGTTTATTATGAAATTAGGTGATGAAGAAACTGCCGAACAACCAAATTTGGAATCTGTTGAAGATGTTCATACTGGCAATGATGAAGGAGCATTTGATTTTGACTTGAACGAATATTATAATTATTGATCTTTTTTTAATCTTTTTGATGAAATATGACTAGTGATTTTTGTTATCTTATTTTATGTTATGTTGGTGAGCTTTTAAAAAAATTGTATGTTTTTGAAGTTTGAAGGTTTAAGTTAGATATATAATTAAATAGTATATTTAAAAATTATCTTATATATATAATATATAAAATAAAATTTATATATTTATTAGTCACCGGTTCGATCACGGTTCAATTCCGGTTGAACCATTGACCCTTAAATCAGTTGCTTCCCCGGTTCAGTCACTGATCCGGTTCTTAAAACATTGGTTATAGGTGAAGGTTAATTCTTTACAACTCTTGTTCAAGTTTAAAAGGAACCCTTATAATAATTACCCTAATTCTTCCTAATTTCTACAATCTTCCTTTTTTGTTTACACTAATGAGCTAGGACTCAATATGGTTTATGAAAGTACATATACAATTAAAATGTAGTTTTTAGTCTCTCAAGCTTCTAACAACTCTATAGTATCCCAAAAATTCTTGTTTCAACTGAATTTTGATCTATCTAAACCCAAAAATACTTTTAGTAGTCATTAAACATATAAACTAGCCTTTGTAATATTTAATTTCTAGGCTAATCAGCTAGCTTAAACACGTTTGACTAAGGTATTGGCTAATCCGATATTCTTACTATTGTCAAACCAAATCACTCATTTTGTTTCTAAAAGATTTATACTAATTAAACAAAACCCTTTGGTTACTTGATCCATACAAAGCCATTAATTTTCAACACTTGAAAATTTTCAAAAGTATCAAAATACCTCATTTTGATATTTTTTTAATTCAAACTAGTTAAAAAGTTTTTCAAAGTTTGCTGAAAGATGAAAATATTTTGTTTAAAATTCAAAATAAAAATTCTTTTGATTATGAAAGGATTTATGTGTTATACCTACATTTAAACAATCATACAATGGTTAAAACCTAATTCATTAAAATGATTTGGATAAGAATACAATAAGTGGTTACACATAGGTTGACTATAATCTTTCTTTTTATGGAAAGACTATAATCTTTCTTGTTCTTGCTATATTTGATATGAATTGCCTTGAAACTCTCTTGAATTCCATTAAGTGTTTCACTTTGTCTTTTTTGTTCATTTTTTATTTATTTTGTTCTTCTATGAAACTTGATCTTTCACATTTTGCTAGCATATTTGACAAATTATTGTTAAATAATAACAATATATTGGCATTGACAGAACAAACCTAATCATTCTTCAGCTTAAAGCCCGATCCCAAGAGCATGTTTTGATTATAATGTGTATACTAATACCCAATACCAAGAGCATGTTCAATGGAAACACTTATGCCTTTCACTACATAAACTACCAAGATAAAGCCATCCTATTCATAGATGAGAATGGCAGCATCAAGATTATGGGTTTTCACAGCCTTAACTGTGTCACGTAGTCCCTGTTTCCCCCATGACCTACAGGGTTTTGAAAGAAATAGGTGAAGTTGCATACAAGGCCTTGTTTCCTTGGGGCATTAACGATGAACCAGACAATAAACTAATCAACTCGGCTCGTGAGCCTTACCCGGATAGGAAAACTGTTGCAGTTGACCTGGGTCGGCATTAACCTCCCAAGACCGGTGTTGGCTACGGCGGACCATGAACTCATTGACTTAATTAAGACAGGTGACATAGGAAAGGACGTAACCAATTCTTATTCACGCTCAAAGCATGCGCTGAGTATGACTGACATTAGGATAAGGACGTAACCAATTCTTATTCACGCTCAAAACATGGCGAACACCTTGAATTCACTATATAAAGTGGACAAAACAAAACCATCCCAAGCACACATCCGCCGCAGCCTCTCCTTAAAATGGCAACACTAAAATCATGGATTTTGACAGCCTTAACTGTGTCATTAATCATAGGAGTATGTTATGGTCGCAGAGTCCCTCCTGCTCCCAAACCCTCATTTTCTCATATCGGTACTTATCAAGAGCTTCATAACAACCTGAGCGGCTTGGCTCGTGAACCTGACCCAGGGAGGACAGCAGATGTTGAAGTCCATATTCCAGAGCTTCATAACAACCTGAGCGGCTTGGCTCGTGAACCTGACCCAGGGAGGGCAGCAGATGTTGATGCCCATATTCCTCTGCCTCCTCATTGGAAATCCACTCTTGGTTGGGTACGACCAACTGGCAGCCATTGAACTTAAAGGAGCAAAGGCATAATAAAGTATACTACTACTGGGTATGGTCATAAACCACAGTATGATTGAGCTAAACTTGGTTTTCTATATTAAACTCTTCTCTGATTGTCAATAGCATGGCAGATTAATTAAGAGAAATATATGACTAGTATTTTGCTCAATCATACTGGTTCAATAAATCAAGATTCGGTTTCTACATATTTGCCCATTTGCACACCCAGTGAGTTCACAGCATCAAACACATAACTTCGGATAAGTACTTGTTAAAGGAGCTAGTAAATGTGAATGCTAATGGATATGTATAGTCCCATCTCACCATGCAATAAACGTGGAATGTAGGCTACGCACCCATATAAAGCTTACTTCCATAAGCAATGAATATATTATACTCCGTATAGAGTATACTATTTCATAGCATGCAAAGAAGCTGCAAGTACAATGGCTTCGTAGATTCATTTTCTTGTATGAAACTTGATCAAATGTAAGAACCATAAAAGGATTGACATACCACTCGGTTATGCAAAACCATAACCCCAGGCAATCTGTTTGGAAAAAGAATTCAAATAACTAATTGTGCAACCCAACACATTAATCATGCAATCCACCAAGACCAAGGCACCAGCCATGAAAAATGACATACTATTTTATATAAGCAACTGTACAGCCAAAATTCAATGGGCTTTCTGGTTCATACTTGGCAACACGGGGATGCTTTCCTAATATCTCCAGTGCACGCTGCTTCACAGCTCCACTGCCCATCCCATGTATAACAAAGATGACAGAACGTGACTCACTCGCGGATAAGGCCATATTGAGTTGGATAGCAGCCTCTTCCACCCGCATTCCGCGAAGATCCACAGTGTTCTTTGATGTCTTCACCCTCGGACCATAAGAAATCTCCTCTTCTGTTTTCATCAACAAAGGCTGCTTTTCCTAAAGCACATAGAAAGATGATCAAGAGGCAAATATGAGAGATCATTTGGATAATCTTATTAGACTTTCCCAACTTTTGCTGTTAGTTTTCGGTTAGGCTATCTGGATGCCTTTTGTAACTAAGCCCCTGGGATAAACCCTGTTATCACAGCTTGTTTGTCTTATTCAGGACTCTTTTCTGTAACTTTCATTAGATACTTATAAAAACATATGAAAATGAAATGAGAAGCCCAAAAACATTATATGTTTATATAATTTATGCAGTATGATATTCTACACACCTGTCTCTTTAAACCCGCAGCTAAATCAGTAGCATCTCGCCTTTTGTTAATTGGAATTGCTCGGATGTCGTGCTTTTTCACACGAACTCTCACTTTACCAGATTGGATTAAGACTGTCTCATCATCTGCCTGTGCATCAACTACAGTTGCTAACTTCCCTCCCAGTCCCTTCACTTGGACTTGTTCCCCAAGCTGTGGGGTATAGGGAGTAGTATCAACTTTTCTGACAGCTAGATTATCCCTAGGACGGTGTGCTTCGACTATGGAAGCAATTTCAGCTTCGGATGCCCTAATAAGAGAACTGAATTGATCTCGACTCACTGTTTTGAGTCTGTTTTCAAATTCCTGAACCACATCATGTATCTGAGATTTTGCTGCTTTTAGCTCTTCTCTAACCTGCTGTTCTTCCTTTTCCATTAGAGCTGTCACACGTTGATCAAGATCTTCTGCCTCATATTTAATCTTGATCATGTTAAGAAAAAATGAGAAACAAGGTAGAAAAGGAGATAACATAAACAACTGGTAGCATACCATAAATATTAATCCAGAATCGTGTATGATATATTTTATTATTTTCTATCTCACCGTTCAGAAAATTATATACTCCGATTTTCTGGTTCCTATCCATCCTATTTCAGGCATCATGAATTTTTTTTTTTTGAGAATATCATCATGAATAATTCACATTGGAAAACCTAGGCAACAAGACAGGCAAGAGCAGAATCACTTATTATCTCAGGCTTTCATGGTTAAAATTGGCAAAAAAGTACTTGATTTATAGGAAGTTGGTTATTGTTCAAGAATTTGTCAATGCTAACACAAGAGAATCAAGTCTCAATAGGGCTACAAATTGTGCAACAGCAAAGCACCAATCACCAGTGCTCATGACTTATCAGTGATATTGTGAACCAAAATATGAACTTATAGCAGTATTACAAAAGAAAGATAACAAATTAAAAGCTGTAAAGATTGGTCGGAAGTTATAAATTCTACCTCATTGTAAAGCTTCATAATTTCTGCACGAAGGAATGCAGCTTCCTGGGCCTGAGCTTCTAATTTGTTTCTTTCCCCCATTAATGATTGATAGATCAAACTATTTCGCTCCTGTTGCTTTTCAGGAGTTAACTTCTCAACCCAGTTTTGTGCACGTTCAAGAATACTGGCATCAAAACCCATTAGTTTAGCAATGCTCAATGCATTTGAATCACCAGTACTACCCCAGAGGATTTGATAAGTAGGTTGTAAAGTTTCAACAGAAAATTCCATAGCTGCATTTTCAAATTGAGCATCCTGATCTTTTAGGAGACTTAAATCAGCATAATGAGTAGTCACAATGCCTAAGTTTATGTGGTCTTTTAGATACTGCAAGATGCTGGTTGAAAGTGCCACCCCTTCTGAAGGATCAGTGCCACTACAGATTTCATCAATAAGAACAAGCGATTCTTTTGAGGCCACGTCCAAGATCTTCCTAATCCGCGTTATATGTCCACTGAAAGTTGAGAGACTTTGTTCTAGAGACTTCAATAAAAGAATATTGGAGTCAGAATGGAACGGGCCAACAAACAGAACAGAGCAGTAATTTCCCATGAACAAGTAACTTGTACCTGGTGGTCCCCAATGTCTGCCAGAACAAGATCAAACCAAGGAAGCCTTGGGACATTCTTTGCAGGTAAAAACAAGCCTGCCTTTGACATAATAGAAGCCATGCCAAGAGTTTTCATTGAAGCAGTTTTACCTCCAGCATTAGGTCCTGAGATGATAACCACTCTGGTTCCAGATCCCACTTTAATGTTTATAGGCACAGGAAAATCAGTCAAGTTGTCTGACAAATGTCTAGTAACCATTACACCATTTACCCTATCTGGCTCAGTTAACTCCACAGAGTTGGATCCAAGGACATTAGTCAAACTTTTGTTAGATGATCCAAGAAGCAATGGGTGTCGTATACCTTCTATATCTACTGTTAATGGACCTTCTGCTCCTGCACAGGATAACACTCCGTGGCCTTGAAAAGTTAGAATAGGACGGACCCCAGCAACCGAGCGAGCATAAGCAGCTCTAGCAAAAGCAAGATCAATTTGTTGAAATCCATCTAACAAATGCTTGATTTCTGTCCCCGATTCTGCAATTTCAGAGGTCAGTAGGCTTAATATGACTATTTCCTCAGATTTCTCAGAATTGGAAAGCATGACTTCCAAATTGTTCAATTCCACTGCCTCACTGGGCTCCATAAAATACGTTGCACCAGAACTACTAACATTAAGAACCACACCGTCTGGAACTAAATATTTGTGTGAAGCTCTAACTCCCACACAAAACCTAGAACGCCGCTTGGTTACCAGTGGTTTATCTACACCCCCCGCCTGAAAAATCCGAGTTGATATTTCCTTCAACAAAAGATCTAGATTTTCCAAGTTTTCTTTCCTTTCAGACCTAATGATCTCCAAGTCTTCACTGGCTCTATCAAGAATTATTGAAAGATTGCAGTCTATGCAAAATGCTATTTTTTGCTCCAGTTCTGTCTGGAAATTGCAACTTTGAAGTATTTCAAGCAGAGGGAAAGACCTATTCATATGTAAGATTAGATTCCACATAATCATCATTGAAAAGGTATGGAATGTAACACTGGCATCTTTCAGTAGAAGTTCTTGAGAAAACTAAAAAAGGAAACCGTTGGAAATACCTTCAAACTAAAAAAGAAACTAGAATCCGCTAACTCAATTCAGAGATATTACGTATATATACTACCAACTACCAAGCATACTAGACCCTTTGTCGGCAGCCTAGCTCTAAGCATTAAAAACATACGAAATGTTCAATAAACAGAGAAAGAGATTGCGTGCCGTACTTCTCTTCTTTCAACTTCTCCAAAATGGCACTTGCAGCACTCAGAGTCCGCCTCACGACACATAGCTCACCAACAGTGAGCAAAGTCCCAGAAGTCGCAGAATTGACAATGGCCCTTATGTCCTCGATCTCAGAAAGATTCAAAGGCCCAGATTCCATAACGTTCAATGCCGCCTCGGTCTGGTCGAGGAGTTTCAGGCTCTCCCCCAAGCTCTGGCCAATGGGTAAGTTCGCGGTCTGGGTAGCCGAATGGCCCATTGAAGTTGAGGTGAAGGGAGAGAGTCGGTGGCAGAGTGAGGGCCATTCGAGAGTCTGGAGGGTCTGGGCTTGAAGGGAGTGCGTGAGAGCGAGTTTGTGGGTGTCTGAGAGGGAGCAGAGAGGCTTGAGGATTTTGAAGGGTTTAAGGAGCAAAGAAGGGGAAGTATTGATGGGAATAAAGTGAAAGTAGAGTTGCATCTTAATTGAAGAACATTTCTACTCGGTGACTCATCCAAGTTAGGAATGGTTTTTTTGTGAGGACTGGGAGGACGTTGCTTCAGGGCCTTTGGTTTGTGGGTCGTCTAATATCATCCCATGTTTATCCATTGTTTTATTTTGACTAAAGATGGAGACTTTCACTTTCTCCAAACGGTTTGGTTATGATATGATCCAGAATCGAATGAAGGCCCCTGAAGTGTCTGTCAGTAAAAATCTTCACAAAGAAAAAAGAGAGAGGAACCCATGCCAGGTTAAGATGTACAGATTGAACAATCATTGCCTCTATGTGTTGTAACAATAAAACTGTGGCATGGTTGGTAGACGCACTGGTCTCTGATGGGTGAAACAGGAAGGCAAGAAGTCGGGCAAATAGGTTTCGGGGCTTACTTCTGCAGACAAGCCCTGAATATGATGAAATTAAGGAGCAACTTAGATGCTAGAGAATGTACTAAGGACGGATCAGAACTTTGAGTTTCGCTGCAGATAATCAGTTGTTTATTGTATGGTTTTTTTTTGGGCTGTAATTTTCAGTTTTTGTTTTAATTTTTTATTTTTAAATTAAAACAAAAATATGTTTGATTGTTAATGTTAATGAAGTTATATTTTTATCGTTAATAATAATTACATATTAGATAAAACTTAAAGATAAATTATTTTTAATTAAATAAATTTATTTAATCTCTTATACAATATTTATTTTAATATTATGTTATTTTAATAAAATAAATAATTAATATTTATTTGAAATATATTTTAATTATTAAATCAATTTTTATTTGAATATTTATATATTTTAAATTTAATAATATTTATTAATAATTATTAAAATTTAATTACATACAATTTAATTATAAAAATTAAATTAAATCAAATTATTCATAATTTTTATTGATAATTAATTTCAATTTATTAAATATATAATGTTGAATTAAATTATTCATAATTTGATTAAAATTTAAATAATTAAATGATAATAAATCAAATTATGAAAAAAAGAAACAAAAAAAACCACTTGTTATGGTTTTCATAATTTTTAAAAACTGAAAGAAACCAAGACCAAAAGTAGAAACTAAAAACTCAAAGAAGGGAAATTTTTACTCAATTTGAAAACAAAAACAGAAAATAAAAATAGAAACAAACACCCACTTGTAAATTTCTAACACTTCCCTTTTATAAGTGAATTTATTCATATTGGACTAACTCTTCCTTAACTCATATTAATGCAAAATCATTCGAGTCACTTCATGAACTATTTAACTTTGCCAACCTAGCTTTGTGGGTTTTGATGAAAAATTGGACTAAGTCCAAATGAGTCTATATATAACTAGGATATCATATTTTAATTCAAAATTTTAAGATAATAGGTTATGAATCCTATATTAGTAAATAAGGCACTTCATTTTTATGTGTCTTTCTATGATGAGATTATCCCACTTATAAATTTCCAACAACAACTATTATATCCCTTCCTTAGTATATTTTGTTTGTTTTTAATAAAGTCATTCTATTTCAATACATAATTTTCTGTTTTTTTTTTAATTTTATACTCATCTAGAAAAGTTTAAGCCCTATCTATTGATGTGGCAATGAGTAAGTGATTATAGAAACTGCAAAAAAACTCATGAATGATGCTGAGGCATTAGTCCTTCTAGACATACTAGCTTTGCTTCATTACAACTTTATATATGCTTCTTGTAAGAGAAAATCCATTTGCAGAAAATGTAATAGAATGAATACATACTAATATCACTAACCAAACAAAAATCACCTACAAATTTTTTATATAATTCATAGGATAAGAGAATTGTATAATCTTAAAACTTGCAAAACTCTTTCTAAATATTTTTGTAGTTATTTCAATTTTTTTAATCAAAAAATCACTTATCTTTCTAATAAATCATATCTTATATATGGTTTTCTAAAATTTGTGACATTTCAATTACAATGTTTCATTTTATTAACTTATTATGTATGCTTATCTATTATCTCTCACTCACACATAATAAAGTTAATTGACTAGAAAGATAATGATTATACATTACTAATACTTATCTTATATCTCGAGCGACTAACATACTATAAGAGCATATTTTCATACATCTATTAGAAATATATGATTTCTCAACTAATGAATTGGTCTTTGAGTGAATTTATTACGCTATACCCTAGATTATTTATTGCATCAATCATTGTCTCATTCTTATCATATAAATATTTTATATTCATACTGTCTTTTATATAGAAGGCGGGCCCTTTGAATACATCTTGATGCAAACATAGAATTGAAACTATCTTCCTCGTTTCTCAATCTTTTGAATCAAACTAACTTGCTTTTCTAGAATGTCCTATTATATCAAATTATTCATATTTTAAGATAGCAAACATTAATTCAATCTCTAGAATTAGAACCTAAGTAAAAAAGGTACTTAAAATTTGAAGTTCACATAGTCTTAAAGAATCCTCATACAATACAAATTAAGAATATGACTTATATTATCTTTATTGGTCGAAGATGCACACATGGTATGATTCATGTGTTACAGTATTGACTCTCTTTTATTAGAGCATATATCTTTCCTTTAATATTGTACAAATGATAGTTTAGGCATATCTAATGGCTAACTTAAGTTCACTTGTTTATTTATTTAATCCACCATTTAGAATTCACATTTGGTATATTAAGACAAATTGTGCAAACAAATCATTTTTTGGGTTATATTTATTAATAATTATACTCAGTATAGTTATATTTATTTAATTCTCAAACTTTGAAACATTCTATTGTTTTAAAAAGCGTATACATTTAGTTAAGAATCAATATAATAAAGACTTTAAGAACTGATCAAGTGTAGGGAGTTTTTCAATCAATTTGAGAGGACATGTGATGAAAATTGAATGGATAGCTAATAACTATCATATGAATCCACTAACAATCTGGTGGTGTAGAGATGAGAATCAACATTCTTCTTATGGTTAGGTCTATAATGGTATAGGCAAACTTGCTTATCACTTATTGGAATGAAGTGTCATGGATGATCAAATATGTACTTGATAGGATGCCTTAGAAATAACATCCAAAAATAATGTGAGATATAGAATAGGTAAGAGACCTAATGAACCAAATCTAATTTCTTGATAATGTGTTAGTTACCTATATCTTATAAGTATAGGAATAAAGGAAGAAGAAGAGTATCTTTGAAAGATATTTTTAAACGTTCTGAAGAGTATTTGTTCAAAGGTGAATACAGTAATAAACAAGTAATTGAATAAGAAGGCTTTCAATTAATTTCATCCAAAAAAGCCACCATCGTTTGAATAATCAACCACTTTCTACGTATAAAATTGATAATGGTGACAAGGGAAATTGCCATTTATGTTTGGACCACTAAAATTGCTTGCGTAAATGGAAACCAAATCTAGCCATAAAGTGAAACACCAACAGTGGTGTTAATGTGCAGGCGAGGATTGTTCTGGATATGCAACAAGCAATAGGCTAGAGGGTTGTCGTCGGAATGCCGTGATGATTAGTGATGATGGTGGTTTAACAGTTACCCTCTCTCACCAGATCACCTGTCATACTCCTTACTACCATTGAATGTTGGTAGTGAATGGCAGCACAGTAATTAATTTGTTTATGTTAGTTAAGCAACTAGTTAACCAATAAGTTAATTATGATTAAAAAATGGATTATACCTACTGGGTTGAGAGGGTAGCCCAAGTAGGAACTAACCCCAAAAGCTTATAGAAGCCTAGTTAAAGTAAATAGATTGTCTTTCAATTAGTTAAAGGCTTAAACCTTAGACCAATGTTATGAAAGACAAACTCTTAATCATTTGTCAACATATTACAACTGGTGCAGAAATTTTGGTATGGACGTAAATATTTTGATGAATAGGAAAATAAGTTAAAGACTTATAAATCACATAATAAATTTATTTATTTAAAATTGAGATTTTAAATTTATTGAAATTATGAATGGATTTAATGTTACTTACAAATATATTTCTAAGTGAATTATACAATTAAAATCGATGAGTTCAATCTTATTTAGAAATAATTTTGTGATTAATTTAAATTAGTATATTCATGAGTTGATTACTAAAAATGAGTTTCTAATTAAAAAATATATGTAATTAGAAACAAATTTCCAATTAAATTTAAGTTATCAATGTTATAATAAATTAAAAATACATTTATAATTGAATTAAATTAATTAAATCAACATTAAGTTTGATGATTGAAAAGAAATTATATTTTTATGCTCTTTGGAGAGTTTTGGCTTTAATGATATCATCATATTATGGGACACAATTTAACTTATTATTCTACATTATTGAATATTCTTTTTCTTTGAATTCATTTCAAAACAATGGCTGTCAAAGAACTATTTTTCAATTCAAACTCTAGCACAATAAAATTGTGTGAATTTTGTAAAGAGAAAATTAGATCAACATCGTATGGTACCTAGGGCAATCTAATGTTACATATTATATTGTTGAACACATGATATAAGGTCTCATCTTTGCTTTTTATCAAGGGTTCTCCACTTCTATGAGCAAAGACATTTCTCTTGCTATTGCTATGACTGCTTGCTTTGGTATCAAGCCTAGGCCATATAACTTTTATCAGGATTTCACTTACCTGAGCATCCTACAAGGAGGTTCATGATTTCTCAGAATTTATCTTACATTGATAGGTTTGTTGAATATCTTAGCTCAGGGATCTGCTTTTGTCCTGGCAATGACTTTCAGAAAAGATGGTATTGCACATAGAAAGGATGGTATTGCCACAAATTGCAACAGCAAACATGGATGTTCTCATGTTCATCAAAACAGATAACGACGCCGAAAGTAAGGGAGAAATGAGCAACTATAAGAGGCAAGGGTAACTGAATAAGGAGCTTGGTTATATCATCTGATTTGTTCTATGGATGCAAAGAAATAAACAAATAGCTCCTTCTAAGTGGCAAGTAATCAATGAATGAATTTCTGACACCATATGCCAATACCCAGTAAGCACAATCGTGTTCGTTATCACTTGAACAAGACAAAAATTCCGATTCTGTTTCCTTTTTCTTGTTAACTTATCCAGGAAAGGATGGAAATGCAAAGAAAATGAGAAGCTGCACACGCCTACTCTGATTTCTCTGTAGTACTTGAAACCTTTCTCTTCATCCGGCTATAGGGCCCAACTGTCCGATCCCTAATATACATGTATATGACCTGGCTCCAAGATTTATACGAGTCTAAACTCTGATAGTATTCCGGTGCTATCTCCTTAACTTTGTGAAGCTTGCTTCCAGGAATCCTAGGGAAATCATGGTGTTCATTGTGGTACCCAACATGCCAGGTTAGGAAGTTTAAAGGACCATAATAAGAATATGTCTCTTGGTCCGGATTGAAGACATAATGCTCTGAGATAAAATGACCAGCCATTGGGTGCATCCCTCCTCCAACAAATGTGGAAAGGATCAAATAAGCAAAAGATCTCCAGCCCCAAAAGTAAACCATGCCCGCATCAAGGAGTAACTGAACAAACAAGTTGCCAAACTCCCAACAACCAGGAGGTTTTGGTTTAAGAAACAACGGCCGCAAAGCATAGAAGAAGAGCTGGCAGATAACCCATATTGATTTTGTGATTGCATTCTTGACAAGATGAGCTTCAGCATGGCTTGGAATGTCCATATCTATACCATCTACTCCTTGGAAACGATGGTGCTCAAGGTGATATTTTTGGAAGGTCACAGACATAGGTACACCAATAGGGAGGTTAGCAAAAATCCCAAGCCATCGGTTATAGACTGGTGTTGAGAAAGCAAGGTTGTGGCTGAGCTCATGGATAGCTAAGAAAAGATTGTGATTGAGGAAAGAACCAAAGAAGTAGGCTATTGCCAGTATGTTCAACCACCCAGAATTGTGAAGCAATGTAGCCGTCCCCAGCTGCAGGAAAACCACCACGGTAACCTGCAACACAACCACTTTGAGACCTTCACACATATACTCAGGAAAGAAAAGTGCTTGTTATAAGCAAATAACGTACAGTCATAGCATGATGTCCCACCATCATGTATTCCATTAAAGCCAATTTCTAAACGGTAAACACAGTCTACAGCTTGTTTAATGTCTAGTTAATGATATTGAAATTCTTTTGACCAATATGAACAGATTTCAGGCATTCTAAACATGATTTGCAAAAGGGCATCTGTTTAAACATGAACGAAAGACATGTCCATCCACCCAGCACGCAGAAAAGTACAGACAGCGTGCCAATTATCAGTAAATATTTTTTACTTGTATGCTGCAGTGATTCAAATTCGCCTAAAAGTTCAAAAAGAATTTTGCACTGATTTTAGTCAAATGCAGACAGACCATTGCTCTTAAGATGAAAGCACATCAGCGTGCAATCCAGTTTTCACGCCAGTAACGGAACCGCAGCAGAAAAGATTTAATATCGACTGCCTAAGAAGTAGTTAAAAGAACAACGCAAGAACAATCAGGTCAATATAACATCAGCTCGTCATCATCTGTAGATAGAGAACAAAATCTGTTCAAGATAGCTCATATTCGCCCAAGAACATATATAGGAAAAGATTTGAAATAATTCGAATACTTCCGAAATCACTTTGTTTTCATCGAAAATCAGAAACGGCTCTGGATCAACATTCCCCTAAGAACTTAATAAAGATATAGGAAGAACTGGTTCCCTAAAATAATCAGTCCTGGCAAGAAATAAAAGAGTATAACCCTTCTCAATTCACAGAAAGAACTTGGAGAATCAAAGAAAGCTTGTTTTGGTCAATTGGGTATACAGAATGTGGTTGGCACGACAAAAGAGATCCCAAAAACTCCTGTTTAACAACGGAAGATTACGAAGACTACAAAAACATATAAACCCCATTAACCATTCAATCAATCGACATTGCCTCAGATCTAAATCCAATGAACAGAAAAGCTAAAAGTCATCATTCAAGCGTCAAGCCATAAAATTTCAGAGAGAAAGAAGAGACCTTGAAGAAAGCCCAAGGATCAGGGCCAAAAAGATGTTTAATTTCAGGGTACTTAGAGAGGATCTGTCGTCTCCTAGAAGCATGAGGCTCGTCTGTGTATGACCAGAAGAAATCATCAGCCATTCCACCTTCGGCTTCTTCCTCAGGCAATGGCCTCCTGTCTCCACCTTTGCCCATTGCCCGAATCCTAAGAAGGGAATTTAGTGTATGTATAGCCGACTGGGTTCGGCTAAAAACTAGCGAGAGAGAGTAAGAGAGATGACTGAATCTGCGGCAGAAGAAGATGGACTAATGAGTGAGGGCAGGGTGTTTATGTGCTGTCATCAGGAAAGAGAAGTTTTAGATTTGTTGTTTGAAACAGCAACCAATAACTAATGCAATTTGCATGAGTCACATCACAGAAATTTGTTGTCCTTTTTCGGAACACTTCTTCTGTTTGGATTAATATGTCAATAATCTCTCGAGTACCACCTTCATGAGCCCATGCGATGTGCCGCATTAGTCGACAGAAGATCTTATCCGTCCGTTTTTCTATCGTGATCCTTTCTTTATTCATGAGCCCAGGCGATGTGCCGCATTAGTCGACATAAAATATATCCTCTCAACTCTCTTTGGACTCAAAAGGGAGAACTCCCGCCTTAGGCACCCCCACACTCCGGCTCTATATTGTGTGAGGGAGGTAAATCACGGTTTAATTCTAACCAGCTTCTCAGAAAGGCGGCCCAACGTTCGGTGTGTGTAAGGAGTCATCACATTGGATAAACTCTTACATTGTCGCTGTCGAGACTCGAACCTGAGACCTTGGACTCATTTTCCTTCCCAATAACCAACTGGGCTACGTGGGCTCCTCTCAACTCTCTAAAATTACCGCATTGTATCGATCAAAAAAAACATTTCGGTATATAGTATTATATTGGTACCGACATTTTATGCTAGTATCAGCTAATACCGATCTAATATTGAACCAAATTTTAAAATTAAAAAAAAGATCAAATTGAGAAATAACATAAAACTCTTCCAATGAATACTATACTGATATCGGTATTGAATTTAGTTGGTCAATAACGAGTGTCGTTTCAGATAATTTTTAAATTTATAAAATATTCTTTTAATTTTTTAAAATTGCAAAATACTATTCAATATATTATACTGTATAATTTATAATTTTACATTAATCATATCTCACTTATAAAAATAATAACAATTTATTTATTTTTATTAATATTATTTTTATATATTTCACTTATAAATAATAACCATAATTAATATAAAAAGATCATTTAATTATAATATTAAGAACAATAAAAAATATTTAAAATATTACAATACAAAGTATTTTGTTAGGTTTAAAATTTTTGCTAAAATTTTTATAAAATAATAATTTTAAAAATTATAAAAATGAAACATAATTATTATTTCGAATTGAATTTATTGAAATTTTTATGGATGAGATATAGTTTTAACTATAAGAAACTAAATTAATAGTAATGTAATAAAAAACTTTGTTATTATAAGTTTAAATTCATTCACTTTAATTTAAAAATGAAGAAACTTTATTAACATGGTAATTAAAATTTAATTATAAATTGTATTATTGACTGAAAAGTGCAAACTAATGAAAAAATATGGGCCCTCTCTATTGGTAGAGGGGAGCTGATCCTCTGGCCCAATAACCCAGCACCAACCCTGTCCTATTGCATCTTAGCCTTCCATTTATTTGGGTCCCACATAAATGGAAGGCTAAGATGCAATGGGACAGGGTTGGTACTGAGTTATTGGGCCAGAGGATTTGAGGGGATTGGTAGAGAGACTCCGGAGGAAGTAATCACATATATGACCAGACCACGTCATTTTCATTTAGATTTTGTGTAAGAATTTCAATCTCCAAAACCATTCATCTCTCCACTTCACAAATGCTATCTTCTTCTTGAACATCTATATATTATACACCCAAAGTTATGAATACCGTACCGAACTCGATACCGGATTAAGTGCTGGAACGAAACAGTATCGATACCGGGTACCGTTTCGAGAAATTTTTTAAATTTATAAAATAGCCCCTAAAATTTTTAAAAATTGCAAAATAGTCCATATTGGTATATTATACAGTTGTACTGTAGACTTTACTAGTTTACTGTTTACATCAACTATGCTTTCAAAAATCTTAATAATAAATAATAATGACAATTAATATGAAATAACAATAATTTTTAAATATTTTACATA
>JANVCL010000002.1:31477749-31492715 GCA_026546855.1 Erythroxylum incrassatum | reverse complement strand
TCAATAATTTTACTCACCAAATCAATTTTCAAGACTTATAATATCCGCAATTCACAATATAAGCACATTTATAAACCAATTAAGATCAACTATTCCCAATAAATGTCAAATAAGTGCATGTACAATCATTGTAATGTGTGCAATTATCAAATTCACGTGTATGTATGCTAAATGATGCACGAGCATGAAATGTATGTCTTAGTTTCTCAATATTATCTCTCATATACAATATTCTAGGGTTCTAACCCTTAACGTGGGGAAAACGGGATGTTACAATTAGGCAGGGTTGGGTTTGGGTGGCTTGAAGCCTGATTAGGTTCGAGCTAAGCCTGATTGAAAATTTTAATTAAAAAATTGAAAATGTTATGTATTTGAACTTCAGGCTAGTTTGGGCTAGGAAACTTAAGTTCGAGATTGGCTCGAAGCCTAAAAATTAAAAAACTAGCTTGGCCTAAAGCTTGGTCAACTCAGGCTGAGTCTATTCATTTTAGGCTGGGCTGGGTTGGGCTGGGCTAAGCAAAAATTACCATCCCTGCTTAAGACATATTTTTTCTTAAGTTGATTGATTGGAATATCTTTATAATCGAAGTCTCTACAAATGCATTAACTCGCTCTATGGATTCCTGTGATATATTTCACTGCAACTGAGAAAGATCGTATGGTTTTATCTCTAGGTTTCCATTCGACGTTTGTTATTCATGACTTCATCTATTCATATGTATAATTTTCTATATTAGATACTTCAGTTATATATATATATATATATATCCGATTTTGAACCTTCTTTGTTCATTACTTTAATTCAACATAATGAACTCGCAAATAATTCTCAAGAAAACTAAAATCTTGCATTAAATTAATAAAATCAATATGAGTAATAGGTTCAAAGGTTCATTATATATATATATATATATATCCTAATATAGTTCATAAAAAAAGTAAAGAAAACTAACAATAAATAACAAAGAAAAAAAGATCAAAGATAATAAGTTTATGGCTCTTGAATCTTGATATTTCTTGATTGAATCTTGATGTGGCTTCTTCTTTTTCTCTGAAGTTGGTTCATTCTTAATCCTAGACACCTTGTTAATGTGTTTTTTACTCCTTTGGTCACCTTTCATCCTTTGAATGTCCTTGAATCTAAGAGTTCTACCCAAAAAGTCCCTCTAATTAACCTTAGGAGTGATATTTATAGTCTAAAGTACAAAAAAAATGTTTAAAGGTAAAAAAAAATAGTTTTTGCATATCTTTAGTGTGTTTAGTGCTTGTGTCACTTTTGGGTCAATGTTAGTTACATTTTGAAACTTTAATCCTTACAAGCCATAAGCATATCAAAGTCTATCTCATTATATGTTTAGCGTTAGTCTTATACTAGCTCCAAAATTTTGCTTTTTAAATTCTTTAATTTCTTAACATTTTTAAGGTTGAATTAGCCTTCGATACCTTCTACGAAGTTGTTGTATATCATTTTAGCTTTTAAATATATCCTTAATATGATAACATTGAAGAAATTTGCACTTAATCATAAATGGTGCCTCCAACTAGACCTAATCCCACTCCTTTATATAAAATAAGACCTAAAACAAAACTTAAGCTTGTTGTGCCACAATAAGTTCTAAAAACCTAGGCTATCCTACTTGCAAGTAGATGAGGTAATCGTATTCGAATACCTAAGGTCATCTTCTCTAGGAGGTAAAATTGGTTCATTCAAATTAATTTTGAATAAATATAAAAACAAATGTAATCCTAAACACTCTATCCTGATTTATTGAGTTAAAGTTTCTAAAAGAAAATTAAGCAATTAGACTAAAAAGTAAACTGATTCAACTAGAAGCAAAGAATGATTTGATCAATCAGTGTGGTGAACTCTTGAGAAATTAACTTCACTAATTTAACCTCCTATACATGACTACGGCGAGTTGATTTGATAATTGTCTTGCTAAAATTACCAATTGGGTTCTAAAATAAATTCAAGTAATAAACTAAACCTAACTTTTGTATTCGACAAGTTTATCATCCAAATCAATTATGTAAACCCAACTAATAATTACCCACTTCAGTTAATATATTGCTAATTTATAACTTAAATGTCTATAGTTTCTTGTTCTAATATTAAACTTCTTTTCTCGATTCTTCATTTAATACCAAAAAGATGCAAAGGTTGGCAACACTAATACATCCAATAAGCTCAAAAACTATAGCAAATAATAAGACAATAAAACAGTCCCTTATAACAAATAATAAGACAATAAAACAGTCCCTTCATCATTCATAATAGACTAAATTAGCTACATTAATTCTCAAGAATAAGTAATTAGGCTATCATGGAATAAACACAACTCATCATCTTCATATACTTCAATCCCATAGTTAATAGTAACAGAGAAGTATGAAAGTAATAAAAAAGTAAATAAACCGAAATGGATTATCAGAGCCCTAATAGAGGAAATAAGTTCAACTGAAACAAGTTTAATAACTCAGCAGAAGATAAAATAAGAATGAGCAAACAAATCAACTCTCGAATGAGGAAGATGGTGGTGGATCTCTTGCCAATCTCAAGTTCTCTAGTGTCAGCTCTCGTCTTCTACCTCTGCTCACTCTCACCCAGAAGAATGGATGCTCACACTAGCTTTAACTCTCGCTTTCTGCCTCTGCTTCAAGCTCCTACCTCTCTGCTGTTTTTCTCTCTTCCTTACCCGGCTGCTCATTGTTTTCTCTTCTTTTCTCCGCCTCCAATTTTCATCCTTCGTTTCCAACCTCCCTTTTCTCTCTATAACTTTTCTATTTATGGAGACACTCTAGGTTTAGGTTTTGTTTTCATCCGCTATCAACCTGCATGTGTGACACGTGACATTAAATTCAATACAAGCGAATATGCACGGGCATGACACCTTAATCACGCCCATGACAAACTTGTCATAGGCTTGACTCTTTGGTCACGCCTCTTTCACGTAAATTTTTCATATTTTTCTAGCAACATTAACAAAATACACCACATGTCCTCAATTTATTAAACTTTGGATCAAAACACATAAATTTGTAACTAAAATCAAAATAAAAGGCCTGCAAAATTAATAAAATTAGTCACAACAAATCTCTCACACTTAAACTATGCTTTTCCCCAAGCAAAATTAAGAAAACTAAACTATACAAAGAACAACAATGAAAACAAACAACTTTCTTAAATAATAGTCAAAGACATCAAGAGTCATTTTAATAAACACAACCCACGAACTTGAAACTCATAATACTCCATAAATAAGCTATTCTCCACATACTTAGCCAAAATTAACAAATACTTCCACTCAAAGACCATTAAAAAGTGTGATAGATACTCACTCCACTAACCATCCTCTCAAGCATTCAAAGATAATATATATTCACTCATCATTCATTTCATGTAAGGCATCTACCATAAGCTTGCTTACTAATCCAATCTCCACCATACATTTCTTTCTACCATACTATCGGATCTTATATTAAACATAAACATCAATTTAAATGTCTTTATTTTGGTTGTAATGGGGTCGGGCTAAGGGTAGGAAAAAAGAAAATTACAGTTTAAGACTACAAAACTAATTAAGCACTTAGCACAGATCAATGAAGCATAAAACATTCAATTCTTTTCCTTTTAATTAACAAGATTAGCACCCCTTCTTTTTATGTCTCCTCTTTCTTTTCATTTTCTAGTTGTCTTCTCTTCCCTCCTTTTCTTTTCTATTTCTTTTATTTTTTATTTATTTGGAATAAGGAGGTCAATTTTAGAAGAGGAAAAATGTATAGGATAGATACAAGTTGTTACAATTATAACCATTCCTAACTTAATAGCCAACTATATGTTATGATTCCTCCATACTTATTCAAGCAATTATTCCCTAAATCCAGTAATACCATTTCAAATGCTCAACTTGCCCTTATGGTAGGTATAATGAAAAGGATAAATAATTAAGGGTAAGGTGCTCACTAAAGGTAAAATTATGGTGGATTTTTAAGAAAAAAAGGGTAAATTCTAATTGCATTCATCATTTTAACGTTTGCATAAGATTATGTGATCTTAACTAGTATCCACAAACAAGTTCTAGAGTTCCTTAAACATGAAAAGCCACTCTCATCAAAGAACACTTGAATGTTGTGTTTAATATTTAAAACCAATCTTTTCTCCTTCCTAAGTACTTCCCACGACCGTGGAAATAAGCTTTATAAATCTCACGATCGTGGTCCAATTTGTTTCCAAAACTTGACTTCTTCACTTCCATTCGACACACCTTCACTAAAGACCATTAATTTCACTTCAATTCTACCTTATTCATACTTCAATACCTCATCAAATTCATGTCCAAACCATTTCAAAAATTATTCATTAAGTAACTTACAAATCAATAGCTTCCACACATCAAAACCAAACAAAAAGTTATCATACAAAGATCATTTTTCCAATATTCATTTATCATCTAAAGAAAATCACAGTTTAAGACCACAAAACTAATTAAGCACTTAACATAGATCAATGAAGCATAAAACACTCAATTCTTTTCCTTTCAATTAACAAGATTAATACTCCTTTTTTTATGCCTCCTCTTTCTCTTCATTTTCTAGTTGTCTTCTCTTCAATCATCATAAAACTTGTAATAATACATGCTATCAAGTTTAGTAATCCCTTACCTAATTACCTTTAAATTCCTTATTCAAAGAACTAACCAAACCAGCCCTTAATGCAACTAAAACACTTCCAAAATCTAGGTAGGTGTAGGATGATCTTAACACCTAAAAGACAACAGCATAAAAGATAACTTGTGGTAGTTTTCTTGATGCAATATCTTGCAAGAATTCTGAAGCAAAATTTAGAGCTAAGAGAGGTGAATGATTTTCGTGGAGATGCTTCAATGAAGGCTGCAGAAATTTCTTGCAAGTTTGACACTTAAGTTGCTAGGTGTCCTAATCTTGGAGGAGCACATGTCACCAATGCATGTATCAGATTTGTCCTCCCTTTAAGCTACCAAATGTCACACACCTATTAGGTCATTTGTCACTTAATTAATACTGCCAAATTTCATTTAGTTATACTGCCATTTGTCCCTTATTTACTCGTGCCAAATGTCAATGTATTAGCCATACCAAATATCACTAAATGTATAGGCTTAGTCATCTAATTTTCATGTATCAACTTGTCTTATCACTTGACATTTTCCTTGCTCAAATGTACATTTTAATACATCAATTTTTTAATGATATCAATTAATTCTAATTCACTAAGAAGGATTCATATCAATTACCATAATTAAATTTATATGGTATAGATATGATTAGAATTGGTTCCTAATCATGCGACACGTCATTTGTTTCACTCACAAAGCTTACACAAACGGAGAACCGGCGTCGTATTTTCTACGTTTCAGCCCAAAGTATGGCCCATTGATTACTTTCTCTTCCTCCTCTTGCCAATGTTGAATCTCATCTATTGCTCACTTCCATTTCAAACCAATGATCATGAAACCCCTCATTTCTGTAAATCCAATTAATAATTCCAATCCCTTCTTCTTTAACTCTAATTATCTCTTCCACTTCCCATCACTTTCTCGTGAAAGCTGCAAACTTTATCACATTTTCCAGCAAACCTCTTTGTGCCCTTGTGAACCCCCAAAGTTCTCTGTCATCCAAGCGTCTCACAGTTCTGATACACTTGGTTATGGTGGTTGGGACGAGTTGCAAGTTGCTGGCAACTGGGTCAACTCTGGTGAGTCGAATTTGCTGCGTGATTTTCTGGTTTCTATTGGAATTGATGACAAAAAATATGTCTTTATCTTCTTGTTGGGGGTTGTCTGTGCTCTTGCCATTTCTAGGGTTAGAGTCTCGTCAATTGTAATATTTCCTGCTACTGTATTGGTTTTTGCCATTGGTTTTTCATTTGGGTTCGTACAGGGTGGGAGTTTCAGTGAGCTTACTGTGAATGCAAGTAAGAATAAGGAAAGTGATGAAATTTTTAGGGGTCATAGCGCTAGGATGAAGAATGTGGTGGATTTTTTTGATAGTTTTGATGATAAAGTCAGTATTTTGATGAATGATATACAAAGAGCTATAAATACTAAAGAAATTGAATTGGGCGATTTGGAAAATTACTTTAATGTTATTGAATCTATAAAGTTATCGGCTCAGAATGCTAGATATGTTACTGAGGCCACTATTGATACTGTTGGAACCGCTAACAGTGCTTTGGTTGAGAATCTGAAGCCAGCGAGTAGGAAGAGTAAGGAGACTAGTGAAGTTGGGTTTGAGTTGTTGCAAATTTTTGGAAATTTGTTTGGAAAGAAAACAGGTGATTCAAAACCTAATAAAGTAAAAGAGAGAGCTAATTTTAGGCAAGGGAACACTGATGGCACAGGCAGTGAACAAACTGAAGGAAGTATCTCCACCTCACCTATCAAAGAAGAAACTATTAGTGTCATTGATGATAATAGAAATAAAAATTTTATTCAATCCCAAAGTTCGTCTGATAAATCTGCTTTGCATTGGGATAGCAAAAGAAGAATTGAAGTAGGTTCTAAGGATCCAAATGTAAACTCCAATGTGGTAGTTGGAAATGCAAAAAGATTTGTCAATAGCGAAGCGTATTACTATGAAAGTAATAGGTTGCAGTTCGTGAATAATAACCATGCTTCTTGGAAGATGGACCAAGACCATGAAAGTGAAGGATGGAGATCTGATGATAATATGCTTGACTCTGTCGATTTTAGTGTCAGATTGAAAAGTTCAGAAACAGATGCTTGTTTTGTGCATCAGCAGATGTTTGACAGCAGAAACTACGGGTCTTCTTGCAGTAGGAAGATGAGTGTTGATGAGACTTACACATCTCAATTTAGAAAAAAGAGGGAAAATGATGATTTGCATTTAGCTAATGATCAGTCTATTATCGACGACGGAATTGGTACATCTTCTTCAGCCTTTTCAGATGACGTTGTATTTGATAAGTATCTTACGCAAGCAAACAACCTCCTGAAGCAGGCCAAGGAGTGTATAAAAGGCAGACATGATGATGAACCTGCAGAGATCATGCTACAGAAGACTGCTGACTTACTTACCAAAGCCATAGCCTTGAAGCCCATGAGTTTATTGGCCGTTGGTCAGTTGGGAAACACATATCTTCTTCATGGAGAACTGAAATTAAAGATAAGCCGTGAGTTGAGAACTGTGCTTTCAAAAAGAAGCCTCTTATCTGTTGATAATCAGGCAAGAAATCTTAGACGTGCCCATGATCAAATAATAAATAAAGACCAAATTGTAGCTAACCTTGCGAGTGTGTGTGAAGAATGTGAAGAACTTCTTGTGGAGGCAGGCAGAAGATATAGGCTGGCATTAACAATTGATGGAAGTGACATTAGAGCCTTGTACAACTGGGGCCTTGCTTTATCGTTTCGAGCACAGTTGATAGCAGATATTGGACCAGTAAGTATTCACTCTTTACAAATTTATGATTTATCATTCGTTCCGCTAGTATTGCTCAAAACTCATTTATGAGCGGTGGGGTTAGTGTAGTTTGGTAAGTAATGTGGGTCATGGATATTTCTCTGGCAATCTTACTTTTGATTTCAAAATTTTCTGAATCTTCTGACATCTCTTGATTTCAGGAAGCTTCTTTGGATGCTGACAAAGTTTTCTTGGCTGCAATTGATAAATTTGATGCCATGCTGTCTAAAGGAAACGTTTATGCTCCAGATGGTAAGTTTTGTTGCTTGAGAAGTAGGGACAATGATATTATTACACCTTAAGATTGTGCATTGATGTTTGATGCTCAGATACCAAGACATGAATCTTGGAATCTAGGTCGTATTATGGATAAATGGTTACCGTGCAACTAGATGAAAGATGCGCATCACCTATCTAAACACTTTGAAATCTGGCTGCTATTGAATAAAGATAACATTTATCTCACTTGCAAGTCCAGGCAACTTTGTTACTTCGTATTTGGCTTTGACACATATATATATGTGTGTGTGTGAGCGTGTATCTTCTTTTTGTATTACAAATTTGGAGGTTACTGGCAATTCTAATAAGTGCAAAATGCAGCTTTATTTAGATGGGGAGCAGCATTGCAGCAAAAATCTCGCTTACGGCCATCTAACAGTAAGGAAAAGGTGAAGTTACTAAAACAGGCGAAGAGGCTATACGAAGATGCACTGGAAATGGACTCCGAGAATCTCCAGTTACGGAAAGCTTTGTCGTCTTGTGTCTCTGAGCTTAATAACCGGTTTCTATACTGAGGAAAGAGTTGTTATCTCATCACTTGTATAAGTCCTCGGTCCGCGTAATCATTCTCCCCAGTTCTGTTTGCCAGCAGCTTATATCCGTTTAGAAGTGATAGGAGAGAAACGAAAGTTTCATTCTTGGTGACCACTGACCACTATTGTAATTTCAGCGAACGTCTCAGTTGTCATGTCAGTTAATGCCCACGCCATCTACACTATACCTTAACTTGATCAATGGAGAACAAATAATGATTTTGATAGTGAAAAAGCATATGTTTAATTCCAGGAACAGATGATTGTTATGTCTTGTCTGGTAGAAGGAAGCAAATGTCATTATCTAAATCCCTCAGCTGTATTTTGCATCCTGAAAGAACATTTTTGTGTTTCAGGCACCAGTTCACAAGCAAATTATGGCAAATGACAAGATTGAATCTTTTGCCAATACATGCATAAGAAACCAAAACATTAGGAAGAGGTAACAGTATCTCATATAGTTCGGCATCGAAGCATGTCTCTCCATCTTGTTGAGCGCTAGGACATTGATTTCAGACGTTCCCGGAAAACTTGTATTATTCCTGCAAAGGTAACAACTCCAACCAAAGTGCCATCCTCTTTTACAACCCACACATAACTCACGCGATGAGAGAGTGCCTGAATCATGACAGCAACTAGTGAGCTCCATGGATAGCACACAATAGGATCGGCAGGACTCCTCACTACTCGCGTTGAATTTCCACTAAACTTTGCACTGTTACTCCTGGCGTTTCCGAACTCTTCATCTGAAGAAGAGCATGAATACGTGGATGGCGATGAGATCCCTGCATTGTAATCCACCAACTCTATAGCTGCCTCAAAGTTCCCGTCTTCCAGCCTTTCCTTCACCAACCTCACCAGGTCTTCAGGGGGGCCGCCACAATCAATATAAGCCATAAAATCCCCAGCAGTGAGTGTTGCAATCGCAGCAGCCACTGACTCGTCACATGAATTCAATATCATCGGCGAAATTTCACCAATCAACTTCCCTCCCAAGTCAAGAATGGCCACAGAAGTCTGCTTAACCACGGACTCGGATATCAAAGGCAATACAGAGGAAGCAGGATCATGGTAGTAGACAGCCAAGACGGATTCGGCGTCAATGATGGCGAGGGACTCAATAGTGTAGCTGGAGATCGGAGAGAAGAGGCCTATGAAATTGAGGAGGTATCGGACAATATCTTCATGAGTAAGACAACAGTATTCCCTGTTGTTATGAACAGTGGAGATGGAGGGAGGCTTATGAGTCGGCCTTTTCCTCGAGAAGGGGCTGTGGATTGGTAAAACTAAAATCTGTGCCCCTGCAAGTATGAGATCAATAGCCTCCAACAAGCTGCCAAACCAATAAACTACAGAAATGAAAAAACAACAATATTTGCGCAAATCAAAGAATAAGAGATGGGATTACCAGCACTCAAATGTAAAACCAAAAAGCCATAATTTCTGTTGAACGCAACACCCGCACCCAAAAAACAAAAAACAGAGAAGGAGAGAGAGAGAGAGACAGAGAAGGAGCCTTTTTAAGCGTCCAAAATCACATACCTGGCATGAGGCTCCAAGTGCCTCAGAAGGCCGTGGACCTTGGGAATAAGCACTGAGACGGGTTCTTGGAGAGCAGTTGATGGGTTCTTCAGATTTTCTTCTTTGGATAAGAAGCATATAACATCCACCAACGAGACCCTCCCAATGCATCGACATTCATCATCATCACCGTTAACGTTCGATCTCAACGAGCTACGATAGTGATGGTCACAATTCCACACACTCAAGAATGGTTCACCGAATCTCTTCAGACCCGACAAAGCGCCGGCGATGGTTCCACAAACAGACAGGGACCTTAACGCTGGTTTCCCAAGACATAGGTCTGACACGTCACGTGCCAATAAACTGAGGGCCATTCGCGAAGATAAGAATATGCCAGGAACCAAGGCGACAGATAAGAGTTTATCAAACGAGCTTTGAGCTCAAATTGAACGGAGATTGCAGTAAAGAGGGTACAGTGGATGTTTCAACGTAGGATTTTATGGGGATTTATAGGACAAAGTTCATTACCTTAAATTATGTTCTATCCGTAAGCTTCTTAACTTGGTCGTAAAAAACGTAACCTCGTAGCTTCTTTATACATTTGTAAGTATAGTCACGTCCTGCATACGGAGAGGGGCCCCACTAGTACGGTAGGACAATATGTCAGGTTTCGAGATACCAGGCCGGACTTGATTAATAACCACTGTTTTGAAGTCTGAAATCAGGATGTGTGGTCTGTTTCGATCTAAGCGGGCTGCCTTTAAGGCGGTGCAATTGAGACCTCAATATTTATAATAAAATATAACTTAAATTCTAATATTTTAAAAATATCTAACTTAAAATTTAATATCTTTAATGTAATACGTAATACTTTAGTTACATATTTTGAATTGAACGTCAAAGGCACTAAACGAAGAAATATAGAAAATACTTGATTTCAATTTCATAACTTCAAAGAAGCTTTCTGAAATCGAAATGAGTGCGAATCTACTGCTATCTTCACAGGATCCGCTCATTGGGATGCGATCAACGTCTTTCTACGGTTTTCTCAAAACGTAAGCTCTTTTAACGAGTCAAAGAAATCCTTAAGTTTACGAATGATATGAGCAATTGCAGGAGATTTTAACTTTTATATATAGCTTCTATATCGGGCTTCTACATCACAGGTTCAATATGGGTCCGGTCTATACTGATCGGGATCTATTTTTACCCGAACTTCGACCATTTGATTTAGATCATTTATTGAGCCACTTTATTATCTTTATCCGGATCAAATTACGTAACTTAACCAATAAGTTATTTGAAAAACTAAAAAATACAATTAAATTTTATCCAACTTTATGGGAAAAGTTACAAATATCCAACATTCTTCCCCTTGGACAATACTTAATTGCGGTATTGACTCAAATTAGAAACAGTTTAAAAAATCAGTTAAGCTACGCTACTATATTAGTTGACTAAGTTTAAAAACAAAACATTTGATCTAAATATAACGAAAGTCCATCATTCCGTCCTGCAAGGCTTTCGATACCAAAATGTATCAAATGCTTTTGTCATGTGTGACATAGATCTAATACAATCACGTATACCTAATACCTCACTAACATGAATGGGAAAATGGAGTATGACAAACTAAGATGATATCTTTATAATCTAAATTATATCATCTTTGTTTATAGGTCTCGATTTCTACAACTTTATGCTAAACTGTATCAAAGAAATCCTATTTTCTCTCACCGAATGCTAAACAACATTAAAGAAAAACTTATTTCCTCTCACCAAATGCTAAACTGCATTAGAGGAAACCTTTATGTTCTTTAAGTGAATGCTAAATTGTATCAGAAAACTTTTATGAGATTAAAACTTATATCCCCTATGTCAAGTGAAGCTTTAAGGATATACGTATAAAACTGCATACGTTTAAATGATATAGGCTTAAGGTTAATCTGTATATATGCTCAATAACCTTTAAATGCTTAAGATTGACACAAATTTTAAAACTTTCATACGTTTTATGACAATGTGTGATAACATGTATTACTGAGGATAAATGATGATAATCTTTATCGATGAACCATTATACTGTTATAATACATCAAATGTATAAATGTACAAATGCATATGGAGCAAACATAACGATCCTCTAACTAAAAGTGCATAAGGACTTCAAAACACCTATATTGTATACTTATATTTCAAACACAAGCGGGTGAAATCCTTTAGTCAAAGGATTGACTTATAGTTCCTCAGTCCTTAAATGCTTTAAACCTTAATGTCACCTTTTCGTATCAACTACTTCATGGTCAAATATTTGACAACTCAAAATGCTAAGACCCTGTGATATTCAATGTTGTTATTAAACAACATAACAGCTTGATTATCACATTACAATCGAATGGGTCTAGCCATTGAATCTACCACAGACAACCCATAAATCAAATTTCTGAGCTAAGTTGTCTATGAAATAGCTCTATAGCATGCATTCTACATGCATGGTTAAGGAAATCACCCGTGTCTAGTTGACATTCTTCCACGACATTGGACCATCTGCTAACTTAAAAAAAAACTATAACCTTAGGTGAACTTTCGATCATCTGGACACATAGCTTAATTTGAATATGAATTCCCTATGAGGTTTAGCCTGTTAAATTTTCTATATGTCAACATATAATCCTTGATTCCCTTTTATTATCTCAGCACTCGCTTGATTGCATTTCAATGTTCTACACCTAGGTTAACCAGATATTGACCAAACAGTCTAACAGTAAATGCAATGTCCCGCTCAGTACTTACCCGAGCATACATCAGATAATCAACCGTACTAGAATACAGAACATTCCTCATAATCTCTCTCTTTACTTTATTCTTTGGATATGGTGCCAAAGATTATCTCTTACTATGAGAGATAGGTGCTACAACAAGTTTACAGTTAACCGTATTAAACCTTTGTAATATATATTCAATGTATGCACTCTGTAAGAGATATGATGAGTGTTAAGATCTGTTCCGGTGAATCTAAATACCTAGGACAAAAGATGCTATGTTAAGGTCCTTTAGGTCAAAGTTCTCGACCAAACGGTGCTTAACCTTATACAACATGGCCAAGTAATTTGATATGAGCAATATATCATCCACATGCAATAATAAGAAGATAACTTTGCTTCCCCTGACCTTATAGTACAAGCTTCTTTTTAACTTTATTTTTCATAAAGCCAAAAGAGGTCAAACCTTAGCAAATGTAAGTTATAATTTTCGGGAGGTTTGATGTATATCATATATTGATCTGTATAATGCGCAAACCATATCATTCCCATCTAGATCCTGAAATCCTTCAGGTTATACCATATAGACCTCTTTGTAAAGGTCTTTATTCAGAAAAGGTAGTTTTGACATCCATCTGATGTAACTCTATATCATCACGAGCTACAATTGCTATAATCACTCAAAATGTATCCTACGAGGATACGAGAAAAAAGGTAACATACAGAAAAAGTAGTTTTGACATCCATCTAATGTAACTCTATATCATCATGAGCTACAATTGCCATAATCACTCAAAATGTATCCTACGAGGATACGAGAGAAAAGGTAACATTATAGTCAACCTTTCTCCCTGAGTGAACCATCAGGCAATTGAGCGAGCCCATAAACCGTTGAATTTTATCCCAAAATCCTTTAGGTCTTTACACGTCATTTACAACTGACGAGTTTGCAATTCTACTGCAAAATCAACTAGCTCCTAGACCTTACTATACTTCATTGCTTGCATCTCATCAGTCATTACAACCCACCACAATTCTGCATTGGGTTCAAAAACAACTCTTGTAAAAGTAATTGGATTTGTAACATGTCTAATATTATAGTCTTATTCACCTAACAGACTATGTAATCAAATGGGATAATAGGTCATCTCAATCTGGCAGATCTTCATAACTACATTAGATCTTGTACCCTTAGGAACCTTTGTGTGTACAGGTATGGGTTCATGTTCCTGTATAAGCACCGTATAAAGACCTAGATCCACAGGATCTAACTGTATGAATGGTGGGTTATAATAACTGTAGTATCCACCCCTGTCATTCGAAGGGTCAAAGAGCCCACCATCATCATAGGCATCGTATTCCAGAAACTTAGCTATTTATGATTCCACTATTTTGGTACCTCCTTCTCTATAGTAAGAACTGTAACCTTTAGAGTGATCAAAATATATTACTAAATAGTAATGAGCAGAACGAGCACGTAATTTTCCTTTATAAGGATTATACTACCTTAGTAGGGAATCCCCATTATGAATGCGTTTAAGACTGAGTTCCCACACTTCTAAATAATTAGGTAGAACAATCCTATTCTGCATTGACTTCTTCAAGTCCTTTAGGATGCAACTTAGCAACACATCATTTTGCTCCGAACTAACCAGTATAATGAACTATGTCACTATTCCAACTGATTCCATATATCTGGCAAATGAACCTTTTCAAGTCCTGAAACACCATGTTTGCCATGATATTCTCCCCCACAGTCAGATCTGACATTTTGAATGGATTTTTCCGATTGGTTCTTAACTTTCAATCTTTAAGCAAGAACATATAACTGTAATGGGAACAATCATCAACAAATGTCAAAATACATTTGGAATTGCACAATGCAATTGTATAAGGTCTTCTGATATCTGTATGTATTAGACCCAATAAGTCAGAAATGTAACATCCCATCACGGATGGGAAGCGTAGAATAGTAATTTGGAAAGGGCTGAGAGTGGTTAGGATTGTTTTGACATATTCATGCATAACCTTACACGTGAATAGTAAACTTTGCACATGAAAATAATTATACATGCATTCATGACATTTCCCGGTATATGTGTCTATAAGTGTGATTTTTGTGAAAAATGTGATATTTGTGCTTGAAAAATTTATTTGAGTGATTTTTGAGTGTTTTACATTTTTGGAGAAATTTTAGGAATTTTTTTGAAAAATTTTGGGGACAATTTTCGGACCGAAAAAATTGCCAAGCGGCAGACTGATTGGTTTTCGGTCCTGGAAATAACTGTCCAATGGCACTGAAAAATTAGATATGATGTTGGAATTATGAATTTTTGACCCATTGGAATTTAGAGTAGAAATTAAATTGAATTTGGAAAAAGACCTGAAGAGTGTTTAAAATCAGGAC
>JANVCL010000002.1:31406346-31419355 GCA_026546855.1 Erythroxylum incrassatum | reverse complement strand
CTATAGGTGCGGTTTAGGTTCGGTTAACCTAGAACCGCAAGTTAGAAACCTGAACCTGAACCATGAACCTGATTTTTCAGGTTTGGTTAACCTTATTTATAGGTTCGGTTCATGCGGTTCAGGTCCGGTTAACAGGTTCGCAAGTTTTTTTGAACACCCCTAGTAACAGGGAATGAAGAGAATGTAACTTCTTGCATAACTGAGTTAATGGAACAATCTGCATTTATAAAGATACGGATGAGCTAATTAACTACATTGATGACTGGATTGCTGATTCTGGGTGCTCCAACCGCATGACATGAGATAAGGACAAACTTATCAATCTACCAAAATATAATGGAAGATAGGTGATGGTGACATCAAATAATTCTAAGCTGCCACTTACATCATCCATACTATAATAGTACCTCGATACAATCCTCGCAAGGTGGAGTTAAGCAATGTTTACCATGTGCTAGGAATGAAGAAAATTTTACTCTCTATTTCATAGCTCAAATCTTTAGGAAATAATATAATGTTCGGTCTAAAAGACGTAAAGATATATTGAAACTTTACACTAATAAGTGCACCCATTATACAAGGGCAACGCCTGGAGTTTGTCTATATTATGATTGAACAAAAGGCATATGTAAATAAGACAAATGAGACACTTGATTGATGACATACAAGGCTTGGGCATGTGAGTTATCACAAACTGAAGGAAATAATGAAAAAGTCTTTGCTTAAAGGTCTTCCTCAGCTAGATGTTTGTGATGAAAAAATAAGTGTTGGATACTAGTATGGAAAAGCACATCAATTCCTTTACGAAAAATTAACACGCAAAGCTAAGATGTTGCTTGAGTTGATCCACTCTGATATTTTTGGACCGATGAATCAACCATCCATTAGTGGATTTCAATACATGATCACTTTTATTTTTTATTATTCCAGGTATGCATGAGTTGACTTTATGAAAGAAAAGTTCAAGGCATTATTCAAATTCAAGGAGTTTAAATAAAGAGTGGAAAAAGAAATAGGGAGAGGAATACTATGCCTCTGTACAGGCAATGAGGGAGAGTACGCATTAAAAGGTTTTTTAAACTACCTACGAGAAAATAAAATTCGTAAGCAATTCAATTATCTGAGCACCCCACAATAGAATGGGATTGTTAAAAGGAAGAATTAGAACTTAGCAGAAGTATGCAAAAGCATGCTACATGCCAAAAATTTATCACTTAGGATTGGGCCTAGTGTATGAAGACAACAACACACATTATCAATAGATTGCCTCAAGCTTGACTGCAGTTTATCTCACCATTTGAAAAGCTATAGAATATCAAACCCACAATTAGTCTTTTTTATGTCTTTGGTTGTGTTTGCTATGTGGTTGTACCAGACCACCTACTGAGTAAGCTTGATAAAAATGCCATTCAATGTATATTGGTGGGATATGATAGCTAATGAAAAGACTGGAGATGTTGTGATCCAATAACAAATCGATGCTAAGTATCTAGAAATGTGGTGTTCGATGAGGCATCATCATGGTGGTCGCCATAAGCAATTTTGTTGCTTTATTCTAAAGTAGTAGAGGAAAAATGATAAGAAAGAATTCAAGAGTCGCCTGAGCTTGAAAAATCACAAGAGTTAGTTGAAGAAGTGAGACCTATAAAAGCGTTGATAGAGATTAATAACACGCCATCAAAGAGAAGCTCATGGCAAACTGGAGTGCATCGTACAACTCCTAAAGGAGAAAGATCAAGTCAATTATAAGAGCCAAAAGAATAAGAAGTTCTTCAACCATCTTTATGTAGGTCAATTAGAAAGAGAAGATCGAATCCTAAGTATGCAAATGTAGCATTAAGGGAAGAAAATGGAGTAGTCGAACCAATAAGCTACAAAGAAGCATCATAAAGCTTAAACTGGAAGAAAGCAATGAATGAAGAAATTCAAGCATTAAAAGATAATCAAACTTGGGACTTAGTTCCCCAACCCAAGAATGCACGACCAATTTTTGAAAGTGTTTTTTCAAGGTAAAGAGACGACCTGATGGAACAATCAAAAGGTACAAAGCCTTGATTGATTGCCCGAGTGTTTTCATAGGAGTACAGGCTAGACTATAATGAAACGTTTAATCCGGTAGCAAAGATCACAACAGTACGTGTCCTATTTTCCCTTACAACTAATAAATCTTAGAAACTTTGGCAAATTGATGTAAAGAATTCCTTCTTACTTAAAGAACTAGACAGAGAAGTATATATGGAGCAACCTCAGGGATTTGAAGACGAGGCTCATGCAGGCTATGTATGTAAATTAAAGAAGGCCCTTTATAGGTTAAAGCAAGCACTAAAGGTGTGGTATGGAAAGATTGTTGAATTCTTAATACAAAGCGGATACATAATGGCTCTAGGAGACTCAAGCTTGTTCGTGAAAAATGAGAATGGAAAGTTGGCAATAGTGCTTGTCTATGTGGATAATCTTATCATTACTTGCGATAATGAAAAAGAAGTTTAGCATATTTGAAGTAATCTTTTAGTATGCTTCTAGATAAAGGAACTTGGAGAGTTGAAGCATTTCCTTAGACTTGAAGTAGGACAAGACAAAGGAGGATTGTTCTTGTGCCAACAAAAGTATGATAAAGACTTGTTACATAAGTTTGTGACTACAAATCAATTTCCACCCGAATGGAGGTGAATACTAAACTCTGTTTAGAAGAAAGTTGCGAGTTAGAAGATCCAATAATATATCGACAGCTTGTGGGAAGCTTAATTTATATGAAGATAACACGGCCTGACAAGCATTTACTATTTGAGTGGCTAGTTTATTCATGGCAAATCCAAGAAAAACTCACTTAGATGTAGTTTGATGCATACTTAGGTATATCAAAGGAACATTTGACCTAGGACTACCATATAAAAAAGGAAGCATATGCAAAGTAATGGGGTATTATGATGTTAACTATGATAAAGACTATGATACTCAAAGATCAACCACTAGATATGTGTTCAAACTTGAATATGGAGCAATCTTTTGGTGCAACAAGAGACAACCAATAGTCTCTTTGTCAGCCACTAAGGTTGAGTATCGTGCAACAACAATGGTAGCACAAGAAGGTGAATGGATAAAATAGCTAACGGTAGATCTCCATCAATCAATGGACTATCCAATCAGGGACGGAGCCAGATTTAACTTTAAGGGGGGGTCGAGATTTTTAAAGGTAGGGATTTTTTTTAAAGGGGGACCACTTATATTTGTAATTTTAAAAATTTTAATTATATAAGTAATTTTAAAAAAAATATTTGAAAGGGGTGGCTCCGTCCCTGTATCCAATAGAGATACATTGTGATAATCAGTCAGCAACCGTCTAGTAGAAAATCTGGTGTTTCATTTAAGAACCAAGCATGTGGAGGTACATTATCACTTTGTTCCATAAAAGTGCTACAAGGACAAATCAAGATAAAATATGCTAAGATAGAAGACCAAGTTGTAAACTTATTTACCAAAGGAATCAACAGAACAAAATTTGAAGAATTTAGAAGGCAACTTGGTATGACTTCAAGAACTGAGAGAGTAGTCGGTGAGGGGAAGTGTTAAAAAGACACTAACATCCTCTCTCTTGATCACTCTAGAAGCTTCCCATTCTATATACATAAAAATATCTATTATATAAACTTTCCATAATATTTGAGAATAACATTATCTAGAATATTATAGAAAGTTTAAGTCGGTTAACAACCAGCTTTAGATGGGTATAAAAGGAGCGAAGCTCTGTAATAAGTGAGTGAGTGCAAAAGCAATTAAAAAGGTGTGAGCAAGTACATGTGAGTGTGTGTGATGTGTAATAAAGTAATAGGTGTATGTTAGTGTGGAGTGGAGAATTGGTGATAATATTGTGATTGTAACATATTACAATTAATATATCATGTTTTGAGTTAGTTTTTCCAAATTAAGTCCTCCGACACACTCTAATAAAAATCTAGCAGTTTCATCAGAGAAGTACATCCACAAAACTTTGATTTAACAAACGAGTCAACCTTGTTCTCCTGTATGTACCATCAATAATACGACCTGACAGGCAAACTTCTTCGGTTGATATTTGACAAGTGGACCCTTCGTTGCATAAAACTTCCTAGAAGCTACTCATTGCAGTACATGATCGTAATTGCTCACTGCTGAGTGATCCACAATCAAAATTGTTCAAAACATCCCTGTCCACAACTTACAAAATAATAACACTTGCAGAGTTGTCTACGATTTGTTTTTACTTGTTAGAGGACAGAACTTAGAAAGGCTCTTCATTTCTAATGACATAAGGCTCGGGATTCTAAGCTAGACCTAGGTTTTTCACAGGATGTACATGGAATTTAAATCTGTTTGTTTGGATGAACATCAAATAGCCAAGTGGTCGACTGCAACTACAATCACAGTCATAGAGTTATTTTAAAAAAAAAAGTTTAGTGTTTTTTTGCCTAATAGATCAGAACCTCCGCGTCGCTGAAAGTACTATACAGCCCGAATATTTCAGGTCTGTGGAGCAAGAATTATTCTGAGCAAGTGGTGAGCAATCAAATCCAATCAAATATGGTTATTCAGACATCAAGATATAATATCTTCAAGAATCTTCCATCACGTCTATCTAAGGCCGGGCGGCCTAGCTGAAGGTGACCCCAGAGCTACCTCAACTGTGATAAAACTGATGCCCCTACTCACCGGTCAGTCGATATGAAAATCCTTGAAGAACAAAGGAAGGCAAACTAATTTTCTTCCTTACCCCATATTACACGCAATTTATTTCATGGAAATACACAGATTACATGCTAGTTGCTACTGATTGACCTGAAGCTGAAACTAAAAAGGACAGCTCCAAGTATTTCCCTAACTATAATCGGAAGTTGGAGCAACCTACATAACCTGGAAAAAACCATGTTCCAACTGTGAAAAATACGAACTAAACCAGCCTCCATTAGACACAAAAGTGATGATATAAGATGAAAGAAACAAGGACCTGTACGCCTTTTTTGACATGTTTAAAGGCCTTATTCATGGTTTTATATCTTAATCATCCCATGGTACATTCAGGTCATCAGATACAAAAGTATCCATCTCCTCCCAATTCGAGTAGCTACCAATGTCCATCCCACTTTTTGCATTTAGCACTGGCCATGGCTGAGTAAGACTGCTGCTAGTGTTAGGCATGATGGTGGTGATGGTCGAATCCTCCATAACTTCTTGAGTGTAACTATATGCATGATTTGGAGGCTGAAAGGAGGTCGAAATTGAAGATGGGTGAGTGCCAACATAAGAGCTTGACGCTGTAGAATAGGAAAAGTTTAAGCCTCGATGAATTTGAGGTAGTGATAAAGCTGAATCGAAAAGGAAAACATCGTTGTTGGTATCGAAACTTCCACTGTGCAAGTTACCGCAGATAAATGAATTCTGCTGCAAACCTGAAGAGGGCGGATTGATTAATGCTTGATAAAGAATCCCAGACATATCTTTTCGATCACCAGTTATAAGAGGAACCTTTTGCTTTTGCTTCTCGGCCCCAGCCATTTGGGGATTGACCCTACTGCTATTGTTGATGCTTCCGATACTGGTGCTTCCTGTAGCTGTGATAGTAGTGGTTGTGGCGGTAGTGTTGTTGAGACCCTTTTTCGATGTTTTGGGACGCTTGTTTTTGCGTCCACCACCAATGGGGACATTACGAAGATTGCCACCTTTAGTCCAGTGCCTCTTGCAAGTCTTGCAGAAATGCCTAGGCTGGGACTTATTGTAGTTGTTGTAGTAACAGAACTTAGTATTTGTTGAATCGCACCTTGGGCACTTTAAGGGCTCTGATTGATGCAGCTTTTGACCCTGTTGCCGTCTAATCTGGGGAGGTTTTGATAGCTCCAAGGTTTGAGCTTGCAACAGTGTCTGACTCCAATCTATTCCATGATCACCAGAAACCTGCTTGGAACTCAACCCCATGTTAACGAATTCCCTAAATCAACGTACTAAATGAACCAAGTCCAACAGAGATTTTAGCAAGAAAATTATGTTTATAATCGGATGAGGATTAAAATTTCTACCCTTTGGATCGAGGAGCTAGAAGAGAGATTATCATAAAGAATAATAGGAGGGTAAGATTCTTCCTTATAAGCCAACTAGTGCACAAGATCAAGGAAATTGGTGATTTGATGGTGTCAAGTGCAAGGAAATGCTTAGGAAGGTGATAAGAAGTGTGCATGTCTCTTTCCCTTAATCTATTTCCCTATATACCTATCTGTAAAACATGGCAAAGAAAACAAGAATGATGGCAGGAAGAAATTAAGAAGCTGCAGACTACTAAAGCGCTCTTTCTGTGTGGTCCAAGACTTCCAATTGACTTTATGTATGTGTAGGGTAGTAATGGCGATGAGTAATGTAATAATAACCTTCACTTCCCCTTGTCACATTTTTAAAGACGACAGAGGGAGGAGAACGAAAAAGAGATTTCCTTCGTCCTTAAGGTGAAGGTGGGTTTTCGACAAGTGGAAGTCTAAGCACCGTTGATAGTGCCTTAGGTGCATGAGTTGTAAAGGGTCGTAGATGTTTCATGTTCACACCAATAATTTGGTTTTACCCGTCCGAAGAAAAAACAGAGGCCTATCTGTCGAGATGGTCTGGGAAACTAATCAACCCTTTCATGGGTCCCATTTGTTCTTAACCGATTGGGAGGGACCGATGGAGATTGGGTTCCTGCACGGCAAGAAGTGAAAAAAACAAAAACAAACAGTTGCTCTCGTGTGATCCAGTAAGAGAATGTGGTGAAAACCATGCGCCTGTGAAATTGCAGTTACGTGTTACCAGTATTTGGCGTATTTGCTTCATGCACACGAAACTCTGACTGTGACTTTTTGGTCAGATCATTTTCCTCTCTTACTATATTCTCACTGTTTGTTGAACTAAACGTTTTATCGGCACTTTATTTTGCTTCTGAGATAAACCAATTGTGTAGGATTGCATTAGTAAGAGGGACAGATTCTGTTTAAACAAAAACCTGAAAGGAAGCACTCATGGATGAAATATTTGCATTTCCATCCTATATATAGAATAAGATAAAGCTGAGTTAAGTAATAGTATTTGAGACGTGTTGCAAATAGCCAAGATCCTAGGATCCCTACTCTATCCTCTAACCTGTCACATAAATAAGTGACTGAGATTTAACCTGACAACGTAAGAGATAGGGGTTTGGTCACCTATTGCAAGTAGCTATAGGCTAGGTTTAAACCACGATTCCGATTTGACACTGAAAGCTTGTAAACGACAAGCAACAGGAATCTCAACAACATTAGCATATTGAGAAAATGAAAACGTTGTGTGAGAAAGGGAGTAAGGCAGGCAGATTATTCCTGCAAGTTGGCAATCCCACAATTAGAACTTATAATTAGGACAACGATTGCCACGTGCAAATAATTAAACCACGAACAAAGACATATTTATAAGCAAATTGTGTTAGATATTTTTTAATGCGAAATTAGCAAATCAAACATGGTCGGCTCGGTTAGGTATAAAGTGATCGACTTTATATGTGGCGTTCTCCTTCCCAATACTAAAAGAGATACGACAAGGATGTCGAACAATTTGGAAAGCGATCCAGCAAGACCTTAGCTTAGTTTTCATATATTAAGTAGAAACATAGTCTGAGCTTTCCATCATAACACATCTATGCGATGTCTGAGTAGCATAATTAGATAGACTAACACTACAAAAGAGGATTATAAAGTTATACTCCCTCCGATTCATAATAAGAGTCGTTTTAGAAGAATGCACGTTTATTAAGAAAGTTAATGAAATATTTGATATACTCTTATTAATTACATGTTAAAGTGCCTTGAAAATATAATATGTGTAATCTGTGTAATTAAGATATGAGAGAAATTAAAGGGTAATTTTGGAAGTAAAATTATAAATATGCATAAAAAGTCACAAATGACACTTATTTTAAATAATTAAAATTTCTCTAAAACGATACTTATTATAAATCATAGGGAGCAATATATATCAAACAGACCAAACAGACGACCATGGCGCGTGCATGCCAACGGTTTGGTGGCCTTTAGGATTGCCTTTAATATTGTCAGGCATCTTTGTCCTTAATTTAATACGTTAACGTGAAACATAATAGTCCAAAAGGATGTTCTCCAACTTGGGGTCTCCATTGGTATTTTGGTTGGACCACTCGTGCAATTCCAGGTTGGAACATAGATTTTAAGGTTGGTGCATCGATTCTGTTCCAAAGTACAAATTCACTTTGATTCATTTGGATATGCAGAACCTTTGATGCTACGTAATGGATTATGACCCATGAACAAGCAACGGTGCTTAGTCATGGCAAAGTGAATGTACTATTGCTCAAAAGAGGTTGTTCAAAGTCTTGAAACTAATCTTCCTAAATGTGTTTTTAATTTAAAATATTGAAGATTCTAATTATGCAAAAAAGGTTTTGTTCACCTGACTTTAAATTTTAAAAATAATGATTGATCAAAAATAAAAAATAAAATTTTAATGCTATTTAAATTATTAAAATAGTGAATATAAGTTCTACTAATCTAAAAAAAGAACATGATATATATATATCTTAATCTAAAATTGACATTCACATTATTTCATATGTTAAATAAGGTGATCAACTCAATATAATATAATGTCTCTTTCAATGTTAAAAAATTATAAATTACAATGCATACTTATCATGTGTAAGCCTTAATATATATTAACTTAGAGTCAAATGTACAAACTATCTTTGGCCAATAGTGGGACATCTAACTCATATATTTTCTTTAACAAAAATATTATATTCTTGTTTAATGCTCTACATCCAGTTAGTTGGTTGTAGTTTAGTGACAAATTTATTTAAATGTGTTTTTTTATTTTATATGTATTTAGATGTATATAATAAAGTCTAGGTAAATATACAATGTGAATGAAATTATAAAGAAATCATAAGTATGAGATTTATTTTGCATTTATGTATTATCTCTAAATTGTTCAAAGTTACTGTTCTATTAAAACAGGACATTAAAAGAGTGTAAAAAAAAGATTAACATATGTTATGTTTCTTCCTTATGAAGAAAGTAGTCAATCTTATATAATAAAGTATATAGATAATTAAACAAACGTATAGGAACTTGTTAGAAAACAAGTTCATTAAACTAATCCCACATCAGAATTTCCTTTGAAGCACTACTTGTATATCTATGACAATTCTTATTGTAATGATCGTATAAGTGATTCTTTAACTTGATATGCCACCAATGTATCATGATTATATAAGTGATTCTTTAACTTGATATGTCACCAAAGTATCTCATATATGGATTGTTACGTTTTTATACCATTTGTGATCTATTCTACTCAAAGGTAGCTCAATCGATAATCATTGGATATAACATGAACTATATAAAAATAGTTGAGTAATCAATATATGATTTATTACCAAAAAGTGATTTGGGATATTATTATGTTGTTTACGATTAGTATTGATTCGGAAAATTTTTCGCTAAGATTGAATTGTACTTTGTAAAATTGTTTACAAATATCACTAATAAAATCAATTACTAATAGCGGAGAAGTAATATGATTGGACTCAAATGGAGTAGACATTAATTTCATACTCTATGTCTAATTGAAACATTATATGATGAAATGATTGAATTATACAAAAAATTCATGCTTGGAAATGTTAGTCAAAACCGCTTTGACATTCTTAAATATTTGGGTAGTCATGAAATATTTCCATATGCCTGCATCTATAGATATAAATTATTTAATTAGAGAATTAAAGATAAATTAAAGAAATTTAATTTATCTAATCCTAAATATGATTTTGGATTATAATTTGTATCTATTGTCAACATATTTAAGAACATAATGAATCACACACAAAGAACTCGTTATAAAAAGAAAATGAAAGTTAAGCATGATTGTAAAATTTGAGAAAATTTATGATTAAATATGAAATATTTAACAAATAAAGACCAATATGGGATATTAAATATTTTAAGGCCTAATTGGTTTCTAAGTATAATTAATTATAATTCTAATTAAAAAAACTTTAATTTTAATTAAATTAATAAAATTTCCAAATCTATTATAAATATTCTTAGGCTCCAAGGGATCTAGTACTTCTTACTTGACCCTCTCTATAACAGTTGTAGATTTCTCTAAAAAAATTCTGTGAATACTGTTAGAGGAAAGACACTTGTGCAGCTATAGTAATTAAGATAAGCTAATTCAAAAAATAGTTCTAGAGAAATGACAAAAAAAGAATTAAGCTTTATAACAAGATATGAATTATGACTCATATTTTCTTATATTTTATATCTTAATTGGGTGATAGAATTTTAAGTGATCCTAGCTTCGATAAATCTAATAAAAAGTTTGGTTATTATTTCACTGTGTAAGGGATAGGATCTCACCCCAATTTCCCATTAGTAGTATCAAAGCCGACTTTAATTCTGTAATTTGACTAAGTATATTTGATTGTTATTTTTATTTAATTTTAGAATTAAAAATTGCAACTCCTAAAAGATTGAATTACATCTAACTTGAATTAAAAATTCATATTATTACCTTATAAGCCTTAAAAATTCATATTTGGATATGATTATTAATTTGAAAAGGTTCAGATTTTTAGCAATTTAGAATATGGAATTATGATGAAACCCAAGAAAAAAAAAACCAAACTTTTTATTAATGGGTTGGTTGCTTTACAAGACCTAAAATCTAAAATCATTCATAATAAGGCATTGAATTTTAAAGTGAGTGGGAATTGTTCTTGAAATCTTTATGGTAAGACGTTGGTTTATGCCTTAACATAAAAACTTAGTGATTGAAATTCTTACTTACTCCACTGAATATTATATTATTAATTTTCTTGGAGTTAAATGTATTGACTATCTTTAGTCATGGCAGTCATTGGTGGGACATATAACTCATTTAATTTCTTAACAAAGCTACGATATTGTTGATTTATGCTCTACAGTCAATCAGTTTGTTATAATTTAGTGAAAAGACTATCATATGTTATTAGCCATTAACAGAGTATAAAAAGACTATCATATGTTATATCTCTTCCTTATGAAGGAAGTAGTCGATCTCATGGACTAAAGTATAGAGATACTTAAACAAATGCATGGTACTTGTTAAAAAGCAATTTTTCTGAACTAATCCTATATGAGAATTTCATTTAGAGCATTACTTGTATGTTTATGGAAATTTCTATTGTGATAATCTTATAAATGATCCTTTGACTTATATAAAGAGTCCCATCTTTATCAATGGATATAACTTATTTAATTAGAGAATTAAAGATAAATTAAAGAAGTTTAATTTATCTAATTCTAAATATAAGTTTGGATTATAATTTATAACTATCGTCAACATATTTGGGACTTAATGGATTATGCATAAAGACAAGTTAAAGAGATAAAATGTTTTTGATCAAGTTAGACTTGGATGTAAAATTTGAGAAAATTCATAATTAAATATGAAAACATTTAATAAATAAGGACCAATATGAGATATTAAAACTTGTTTAATCACAATTGGTGTTTAAGTAGAATTAATTGTAATTATAATTAAAGCAAATTTTAATTTCAATTAAATTAAAGACATTATTTATTTAATATATATTTACATTATGTATTATTCCTAAATTGTTCATAGTTATTATTCTATTAAAATTGGACATTAATAGAGTGTAAAAGACTATCGTATGTTATATATTTCTTGCTTATGAAGGAAGTAATCAATCTTATATACTAAGGTATAGAGATACTTAAACAAACACTTAATACTTATTAAAAAAAAGTTCACTGAACTGGTCCTATATGAGAATTTCATTTGGAGCATTACCTTTGTGTCTATGGAAATTCTCATTGTGATAATTATATAAGTGATCATTTGACTTAAGATATCATTGAAGTATCTCACATTTGGATTTTTATGTTTTGATACTATTTGTGATCTATTTTAGTCAATGGTAGTTCAATTGGTAGTCATTGGATATAATATGAACTATATGGAGATAGTTGAGTGATCAATATAAGATTCATCATTCTATAGTGATTTGGGAGAATGTTCTATTGTTTACGATTAGTATTGCTGGACCCCGTTCCTGGGGCCCAGTCGTACAGTACTGGACCCCGTTCTCGGAGCCTAACTATCCAGAACGAAAACACAAACTAAGACCGTTGGGCCCGAGTCCCGACCCCCAAGGCTGAATCCCGGGTGTCCCGTCGGGACACATAAAGAAAATAAATTTGCGGAAGCACTCACAATCAATTATCTAAGTATACTCATTCACAAGAGAAACTATAAATCTCTATACATTGCCATTTCAATATCAGATCAGAATATTCAACAACTTTGATGACATAATATCATCTGCAACAGAGCTGTAAACAAAATACATCAGTATGCTTAATAATGATATGCTCAATGAACTATCCAAAAGTGGTACTAACTTAGTACAAAAGTCTCTAACTATTGAGGAGCGCTCGATGCCTTGCAGGAATTTAACTGTCGTCAGGAGTCCCACATGAGGAGGGAAAATAATGGGGTGAGCTACACAGCTCAGTGGCTAATATATCTATAGCCATCGGTAACTAGTACAGATTCTAGCATATGTACAGATATATGCCTAGCAATTCTATCACTCATAACAGAATCAAGAAATTCACAATTTCATCACATGTATTTCAGTTCAGGCAACAATAATTAAGATGCTTTATTACTGACAAGTCATAAATGCAATGCACACACAAACGGCTCGAGAGTTCCGTGGAACAGGACGGATAACCCGAAGGTTATACCGTAAACAAAACGAGTCCGATTTCTCAAGATCTCGTGGCCTAAAGCGGGCAGCCGGGAGAAGACTTTCGTCTACGTGCACGCGACTAACAGGACGTTCCTCTCTTGCCCAAACAAAACACATATTCAGTTTCAGATGTTCAGGATGCCATGAATTCTTTAAGGCATAGTATTCCGAATTTCATACTCTTATAAC
>JANVCL010000002.1:31394592-31406246 GCA_026546855.1 Erythroxylum incrassatum | reverse complement strand
TAAGTTCACTCCAATATCAAAGTCCTCAAAATTAAACAATTCATTTCTCATAAATTTGTCTTAATTTCATCAAATTTTCTTAAATTCATAAATTTATCTCACCAATTTCGTTCTCATTGAATTTCTTTTTTAATATTTCTAATTTTCATCAAAAGTTCAGGGTCCAACAGAAGCGACTTAATGAATTAGCAAAGTTGTATGGATGATCACGACACATTTGGTGATGGGAAGAAAGCAATGGTAATTGATAGAGGCATTCTTTACGTGGATGGACTACCCCATGTCAAAAACAGTCTACATCCACAGTTAGTTGTTTTCAAAAAAGAAACTAACCAAATAGAGGACCAGTTGGTTGCTTCTGAAGAAGAAACCAATTAGAAATTTGATGAAAAAACAGACTTGGTGGATAATGAAAACTCAAAGAAACGTGATTTAATAAAGATCTTTCATCACGAATTAGACGAGGTCATCCTATTAAGAATGTGATTGGTAAGATTAGTGCTTAACAACTTTGAAGTTTATTGAAGTAAGTGAAAAAAAAGGTTTGAAGGAGTTAACGTCTAGGCTTTCTGAGTTTTTAATTTATAAGTTTTCTAAGGTTCAGGTGATTGGTGTGTATTTGGCTTTTTCCTTACTTGCCATTATAAGAAAATTGGTTTTAGCGATAAAAATTACCAACAAAAAATGAAGATTTTCTATCAGCAAATTATTTTGGCGATGGAAATTACTGACGGAAAGATTCGTCGAAGAAGTGACCATAGCTAAAATTTTGCAACCGATATGTCAAATCTATCACAAATTTAGCAACGAACTATTTTAATTTTTTCAGTAAATTTAGCGAAAAAATTTTGTAATTCCCTTGGAAAATTTAACGACTAAACACTCTAATTCTGTTAGTAAATTTAGAGACCAAATCTTGCAATTCTGTTGAAAAATTTAGCAACCGTAAGTTATTTTTCCATCGGTAAATTTAATGTTACACTTATACATATTACAAAATTTTTCTATTCTATGCTACACATATACATATTAAAAAATTTAATATCATTTAACATTATGATTGAAAAGTAGAATTACATCTTTATATTTACATATTAATCCAAAAGGAAAACATGCAATTTCCTTTATTACATATACAATCATTTTTTAATCAAAAGACACATCCAAAGGTACTTTTACTCCTAGATATTGACCTTGGTTCCTGCAGATGTTCCTTGTACCTTACTCCTATGAACCAGACCTACACGGATTAACACCCGTGCTAAGCTTGTAAGCTTAGTAGGGAAAACATATAGTTTGGATGACCACTTAAAACAGTCATCCCTTAAGCACACACATTCAGAAATATCACAACTCAATACCATAAATTCATCTTCATGAACTAAACATTGATATTAAACGCTCATTGATACAAATTATCAACACAAATGCAAATACTCATCAATACCAATTATTTATATTGTCATGTTATATTTCTTATTTATAAACATTTACTTCACTTTATGTTTTAGGCCTGCACATTTCTGTGGGCGTATATAACAGGAGTTGTGGATATTCAAAGATATCAAAATTGTGGATACCCAAAGGCATCAAACTGTGGATATCCGAAGGCATCCAATGATGTAAACATTATAGTCTTGAAATAAAGACATAATTGGTGTCAAATTGTAACAGCTGCACTGTATCCCTATAGGCACAGATATACACCACCAAGACAATAAAGCAGGGAGTCAATTCCATGATTATAAGTTCATTCCATACCAAAACAGACCAGAATATGCTTATATACATCCTCATTATAAGACTAAGATTTTCATTATAAGAATAAGAAGGGATCATTCGAGCGTATCGAAATAGGTCACTGTAATGTTTCCTTTAACTATTTGCCAATTTCACAACTTATATATTGATAAGTCATATGATATACATTTCAATTTATAAAATTTGTATTTGTATTCATACATGCAAGTCATAACTTACTGCCATTAGAAGGGTGTGAAAATCACACTTGTATAATCCTACTATACACATATGAGCAATAAATATGCATACAAATCATTTATGTACATATAAGGTTTCTTTGGAATGCATTATGCTCAATCTTAGGTTATGTTTGGTTAGGGGTTTTATTATGGAATGGAATGGAATGTAATATTATTCTATCATTTGTGAGGAGGTTTTTTAATGGAATGGGATGGAAGCGGAGGGTTTCATATTACATCTTATTCCATCCTAAACAGAAAAAATAGAAAACCTTCGATTTGGAGGGTTTAGAATGGAATGTAAAATGATAAATATGTAATACCTAATATAACCCTACCCTAATACCAAGCAAGACAATACATTTGGGCATCGGTAGAGGAAGAGCACCATCTCCGAGCAGCAATGGATGGTTGTCAGCGATGAGTGTCATAGCCGACAACCATGACCATACAAATCAACACTTTTCCAAACCCAAAAAACGCTATGAAATTGAAGAAACATTGGTCTATTCCTTAGATGAGGAAGAAAGAGTCATAGTTGTGACTTGTAAGGGGAGAAGAGAGGAGAAAAGAGAGAGAGAGAGAGAGTCAACTGAAGAAGAAGAAAGTATAATAGTCATTGATTATTATTATACATACATTATATACATTTCATTCCATCCAACATTCAAACAACATTTTACTATATTATATTATGAACTCTTCCATCCTTCCCAAACAATAATTTTCTAATATTGCATCCATTTCCATTCCATTCCATTCCATTAAAAACTTTACGTCCAACCAATCATAGCCTTAATTTCCAATGTTCAATCACCTAATTCACATATGATAAGCTATATTTCATATATTTCTAGGTGTTTGAAAAGTTTTATACACATTCAAAAAGGTTCAGATATGATTCGGTAAAAATTGGAAATGAAAACAAGCTCAAAATAATGTAATTTGGGCTAAGCCTACGGTGATCTAAAAATAGGCAAACAATTAGTCCAAAAGCAATTCACATGAAAGACTCCAGTTGTTCCTTAATATGAATAAAGAAAACATTCAAACTAGGATTTTAGGTCTTTTAGAAATTTGTTCCCCTACTTCTCCAAGTCCTATAGCACTAATAATCAGACCATTTGAACTTCCCAATCATGATATATAAACCAAATATCACAAGCTACTCCAAAATAACAGGGGCAACATTAGGTCACCATTTTCAATCCGAATTTCCAATATCATGAAGCCTAAATTAAGTCAGATTCTCTTCTAGAGATTTCTATTTCTATATCTTATTTTTCATATCTAACTGAATCACTCAATTTAAAGCTCTTTAGGCTGATTTATGACCCAAACAATGTGATTGGTTCAACAAACCCTAGACAAAATTTTACTACACGATACTCTCTTGTCATATTCAACCAATTCTATGCAAGATAATACCAAAATAACACTAAAGCATTATCTCAACAACTATTCCAATCCAAATGAATCTTTGCATCCATTAAATATATACACAAACAGAAATTATACTAAGTGTAGTCCCAAACCTTAAAATTGGCAAAGTAGTTCTTCTAATGCCTTTTCTTCCCTTCCTTTTTGACTTTGCTTAACTCACCAACTAAAAACACCACAAATACACATCTTAATCCCACTTCCAACCTTTTAATTTCAGTTATTCATAATCAAAGCAAGAAAAATGAAGATGAGAAAACAATCCATAAGCATTTACCTTGACTTTTACCTAGGATTAGATTGATTCCTTATGCAAAATGGAGTGATTAAGGAGATGGAATGGAGAGAGATAAGAAGAAAAATTTTTGCCCTACATACACATCTCCCTCCCCTTTCTTCTATTCCCCTCATGAATTTTCTAGTTTTAGACATATGTTTCAATCCCATTTGACCATATGTTATAATCCTATTGTACTATATGTTATAATCTTATTAGACCATGTTTTACAATACTGTTGGACCATGTGTTACAATTCTATTAGACTATGTGTTACAATCTTATTGGACCATGTGTTATAATGTTATTGGACCATGTGTTACAACTCTATTAGACACACATAAACTTTAATCTTATTGGTCACACATGCTTTAATCCAATTGGTCCATGTGTTGACTTTAGGAAAATTGCACATTGGTCATTCTTCTTCCTTTAATTCCTATATTGGCTTATAATCTTATTAATTAATTTCATTCTCCTATTTCTTAATTTTCTAATAGCATAAATTTCATGTAATTTGGTTAATTATTATAGGAGTTATACCCAAAACATTACAGACTGTTCAAAAACAGTGACATTAGTTATAACTCAACTTCAAGCCAGAATTCAAAAATCTTATAGGTAGAATCAATTTTTAGTTCATTCATGGAAGTTTTAAATCTATATTTTTAGTTTAATCTCCAATTTAAATTATCGAATTTGGAGGGTTATAGGCTAAGATATGGCTAAATTATAAAAGTTTGTTTAGTGGAACCTATCAATCCAACTAGATACGTATCCCAAATCAACTAACTTCGATCTTATTATGCAAAAACAACACAAAATACATCATATTTAACCAACAACATCTCATTTGCTTTTGGAATACTTCTTTTATTAATCCCCCTCACATCATGCTCATAAATCCATGCAAACATATAAAAAATTCTCGTTCATATTTCATGTCTAAGTAGGTATATTCATGTCGAAACCAACAAATTATCCATTTACCTATATCTTTTACATTAAGTGTCATTGTGTGTCTTACCATACTTATGCACTTAATTCGTTCTATTCACTTTTTCATATGCCCTAGATATGCTATAATATTTATAGGATATATGATGGAGGCTTACATTTATTGCTATTCCTATGTTCGGAGGGCAAACTTAAAATCGTATAGTTTTTTATTTGTAACGTGCAAGTTTCATGAAATCATAAACCAAAAAGGAGAGAAAGGAGAATCACCTGAGCATTTCGAAAACTAAGATGATATGGCCTTCCTCAATTGGTCCTTCCAAATGCTTCTACTTGGCGTTTTTGCGAGTGGATGGAGAAGAGAGAAAGTCGTCGCTTCAGAAATCTCACATTAGATAATTATAAAGGCATTCAAGAGTTTATAATAGTGTGCAGACCTCCCTCTCTTGAGCTAGCTTTTGGGGGTGAGTTAGACACTTTCTAACATGGTATCAAAGACAATTTATCTCGATGGTTTTGGGCGGTGCCCGGTTATATCTCTTTGCCCAATATGTCTATCAGATGTCCAGTCCTGCTCTAGACTGAGGGGGTGTGTCAGGAATCTCACATCGGACAATTACAAACGCATTCAAGAGTTTATAATAGTGTACAAATCTCTCCCTCTTGAGCTAGCTTTTAGGGGTGAGTTAGACACTTTTTAATATCGCTTGTCCAAATCAAACTGGACCCCACTTGCGTGGGACCCATATAACCTCAAACCCGACAGAGGTCTTCTTGTGCTTATTCTAACTCGGCGTTTCCAAATCTTAACATCCAGTGACGAAGCCAAAGGCTCCAACCAATTCTCATAAAAGGGCCCTTACCTGCACCGTCACTCTGTGTGCCTCCGCTTTCTCAGGGACATGCATATTTAGTAAGATGGAGAGAGACTCTTTTTATGCACAATAAAGATCCAAACTTTACTGTATATTTGTGCATATATTTTATGGTATTAGAATGTAGAGAGGGAATATAGATGTTGGGAAGAATAAGTACAACAGGATGGACTCGGATTCTGCAGAGGACGATATCGTGTTGTCCAGAAATGGGCAACGACTACTGAGAGGAGATGGTTTTAATGGGAGAAATGATACAACGAAATATGTGTTTGCATGTGCCATCTTTGCCTCCCTAAATTCTGTGCTTATGGGCTATGGTTAGTCTCTCTCTTAATCCTATTCCCCTATGTCTATATATTTCTTACATGATCTCTGTGATTATTGTTTCATATGGTTAAATTTAACCCACATGTCTGACAATGTTCGTTTATTTGTGTTATATTACATCTATTTCCTCTGTTCTTCTGTACTACTTTTTTTCAATTGCCTTAAGAGGACTTTCATTACCATAGTTCCGAATAGGTTAAATAATTGGAACACAGTTGTCCTAAAGTTAATCTGGGTTCTCTTTATTTAAGATATACCAAATATTTTGATTGTGTAAGAGGTAAAATCTGCAAAAGGTGTTTTCTTTTTTTATTTACAAGATAATCAAATGTCTGATTGGGGTAACGAGAACAAAATCATTTGTCAATTGAAAATACAAGTATAATGTTTCTTGAAGGAGAGTTCTGAGTTAGGACGTGTTAGGGGATGATACTCTTATTATCTAGTTAGCAGTTATAGGAGAGAAGAAATGGCAATTGGTCGTTGAGGATCTTAATTATATGCTGAAAGTTCAAATTTTTTTGTGTTGAAATGAATTTCTAGGATTTAATTGCTAGATATCAGGAATCCAATCTGAAACTACATCAAAATTTTGCGTACTTAACACTGATCCCATTAGACAAGATTACTTAAATTAGTTTTATATCTTTCATAACTGTGTATTGGTTCTCATTATTACATTACACTCCAAATTGTCAAATTGCAGAAGATCCATCCATTACCTACTTTAATGAACATACGAGCAAGTGAGAAAATTTTCTTGCATTAGTTCATTCACTGTCCAATATAGGATAGATTAGATTTGTCGTTTGTCATTGATCCTGATCACTTTGCAGATGTGGGTGTCATGAGCGGAGCTATTATATTTATTCAGGAAGATCTGAAGATATCAGTGTTACAAGAAGAAGTTCTTGTTGGAATTTTGAGCATAATTTCGATTGTGGGTAGTTTAGCAGGAGGAAAGACATCAGACGCCATTGGAAGAAAGTGGACAATAGCTCTTGCAGCTTTTGTCTTTCAATCAGGGGCTGCTATAATGGCTTTGGCACCCACCTTTAGAGTAATTATGATAGGCAGAATCTTGGCAGGGGTAGGGATAGGCTTTGGAGTTATGATTGCCCCAGTTTATATTGCAGAGATATCACCCTCTGTTGCTAGAGGATCGCTTACTTCCTTTCCTGAGATTTTTGTGAATCTGGGAATCCTTCTTGGATATGTTTCAAACTATGCCTTCTCTGGGCTACCAGTTCATCTTAACTGGAGAATTATGCTGGGTGTTGGGATACTTCCCTCCATTTTTATGATTCTGGCACTGTTTGTGATTCCTGAATCCCCAAGATGGTTGGTTGTGCAGAATAGGATTGAAGAAGCAAGATTAGTACTGTCTAAGACAAATGAAAGTGAAAGTGAAGTAGAGGAGCGGCTGAGGGAGATACAATTAGCTGCTGGGCTTGAGAGCGAGGAGAAATATGAAGCTATAGCTGATTGGAATGAAATCGTAAATCCCTCGCCTCCAGTTCGAAGGATGATGATTGCTGGTTGTGGAATTCAAGTTTTCCAACAAATTACGGGCATTGAGGCGGCTGTATATTATAGCCCAACCATTTTTAAGGACGCGGGTATCAAGGGAAACAGCCAGATTCTTGGTGCAACTGTTGGTGTTGGAATTACAAAGACTGTTTTCATTTTGGTAGCTACTTTTCTTATTGATAGAGTGGGTAGAAAACCTTTGCTTTATGTAAGCACAGTTGGAATGACAATCAGCTTACTTGCTCTGAGCCTTACTTTATCCTTCACCAGTGCTGGAAAACTTGGAATTGCTTTGTCTATTTTGTCAGTTTGTGCAAATGTAGCTTTCTTCTCTGTAGGAATTGGCCCCATTTGTTGGGTTTTGACATCTGAACTCTTCCCTCTCAGACTTCAAGTGTCGGCTTTTGGTTCAGTTGGAAGTAGGGTCAGTAGTGGTCTGGTCACCATGTCCGTCCTCTCAGTGTCGCGTGCTATTACAATGGGAGGAACCTTCTTTGTCTTTGCATTGCTTTCAACTCTGTCTGTTTATTTTGTCCACACGTGTGTTCCTGAAACAAAAGGTAAGTCTTTGGAGCAGATTGAGATGATCTTTCAGGAGGAAGGACTGTGGAAAAATGATGGTGTTGAATTAGGAGATGTAGAACGGCTAGTACCCAAATGACTTATTCTGAAAACCGTCTCAAGCACACTCATATCTTTGCTGCATTCTGATCAGATAACCAAAGTTCATCTTTCCGTCTAACCCAACCTAACTTGTGCCTGGGAATATAAACTATCCCCACGTCTTTGACAGAAGATAAATCACATAATTGTTAGGAAATTAGGATGTGATTTGATCCAGGAACAAAAGTAAAATTGTTCTTATCTGTTCAACTTTGTTTCTAATTCCATTACCGAGTGGCTGTTGGAACACTAAGAAAGTCTTAAACAGAAAAACTTTTCATAGGATCAGATATGCATCATTGAAACTTATCACTTACTTGAACGAGTTTCTAATTTTCACATGTCTGAAGGATTTTTCGCTATCTTTTGTTTTCTTTGCTGAAAACATGATAATTTTGTCCAAATACTTATATCACTTTATCTTCATACACTAATCATAATCTTATCCCTTACGTAGTTTTAAATGATCATTTTATATTATGTTTTAATTTTTAACTACTATTTAACAATTAATATTAAACATTTTATCCTAAACCATCAGGCGAGTCCAATATTTATCATCTTCTACTCACATAAGATGGGTTTAGATGATTAGTATTCTGCGATTTCTTATATTTATCTAATAATCAATGCAACCAACATACTACAAGAGTTTATAGTCATGTATCTGTTAGGAATAAAAAAGATCTCAATTAATGAATCGATCCTTGAGTAGATTTTATATGCTATACTCTACGTCATGTGTCACACTTCAATCCCCTTTGATCTCATTTGTTTCATTATACGCAAATGTAGGAGTTTAGTGAAATTCTTTGATTGGTTTTTTTTCCAAGGAAACAACTCATTTTATTTTACCGATGGGAACAATAACCAATTAATCCTATTATAACAAAATAGAAAATTAGCAAAATAAAAAATAATAAAAATATAAAAGTTTTGATTTCTCGATAAAGAGAAATATGACCAATAGTGGTTTGAATATATATACAACAAATTTCTTCTTTTAGATAGTTTCTACATATCTCAAGATAGGGACCCAAAGATTCATAGTGAATTATGACAAGAACTTCTCTTAAAGTAGTAATGCATGGATCTAGATGCCACCGAGCCATAGAAGACTATCTAAATAGATTCTTTTCTACCTATATGCTTTATCATCAATTCTTTCATTTTGATGACCGCTACAATTACCTGCGTAATATCTAATTACACAAATAACTAGATAATTCCCACTTATTGATACATAGAATCGAATAAGTATATCTTGAGTTCATACGAAAATGAGATCTCCAATAGTTAGAGACAAGAGATTCATATGAGAAAATATAATTAAAAGAGCCTTCATTGACCTCCAATGATAGAGGTACATAACAATCATTTGATCCCTACCAAAATCTACATTGAATCCCTTACGAACTAATGGATGTAAAGAATTAGTACATCATTCCAAATGACATTCTTTTTTACATCTACTCATTTCACTGTTCCATCAAAAATTCATTATGCCCTTACCACACTCCAACTTGGTAGTTTGCACTACCTATCTAGGATTAAGCCTTACAATTTGACGACGGACCTAAAAAGCCACCTATAGATGCATTACATCTAATCAATGTAGATAACGCTCACATCCTCTGTATTGCCAGGTCTACTAGCATAAGGTTAGTTAATAGTTCTTCCTCAGATATTGTCATTGCTTATTCTCTAGGAAAAGAAGTTCACAACCTATAGGCCTTTTACCTCCTTGTGGCATTGTTCTGTCAGGTTTTTGTCTATTGCAAAAAATTCCCCATTATTGCCTCTTGTAGGAGTTTGGGTTGTCTTAGTCCTAGTCTGGTTGATCATCCTTTCGGACCAACTATTGATCATCGTTTTAGTAAGCTATTGCCTCATCAATTGGCTCATAAGATGTAAGCCCCTCCTCGAGCGAATTCCTCCTTTTTTTCCCCTCAACCTACAAGTATTAATAACCTTTTCCAACCATTATTTCCCTTCTAAAGGTAGGTTTTACGTATTACTCACCCATTTGCCACTGGAAACATCACTTTCCATATGAGTTGCATGTGTTAAGTATACCGTTAGCGTTCATTATAAGCTAGGATTGAACTCTCCATGAGATTCTTAGTTGTATTACTTATAGCTTCCTTGTTTATTGACAAAGTGGATTCATAATTGTTTTTCATTTCAAGGAATAACTTGTATCTATATGTTTCATATTCGTTTAGATTTCGATCTAAAAAATATAATCATCCATAACCTCAACACAACCTCCCCCCCCAATCGCACAAGCCTTTTAGCCACTCTCATTTGATCACAAGCCTCTTGGCCACTCTCATTTGACTCAACATGTTTTATTCAATGTGGGTAGGAGAAGACCCCTATTTGGTATTCTTAGAAAAAGAAAATAAAAAAATTAGAACCAAATTAAGACGATATGAATCAACCCCTTCTTCTTGTGTAAAAGATCTTACCATTTTCAAAAGAACTAAATTTACATCTCCTTTCTATTTCCATTTAAGAGTTCTTATATATTTCCATTCCCCTTTGAGACTCTGAAAAATGGACAAATTCTTTTTCTTAGGAACACAAACAATATCTGTTACTATAAAGAAAAAAGGCTAATGGTATCCCACTATTAGCTATTCATTTATTAACTACTTTATTTATGAATCATGATTTTTTTTGTAACCTCCTCTTTTCTAGCAGGAAAAGATTGAACTTTGTGAAAAGGATGGTTCATTTAGATTGACATGAGAGTCCAATTACATTATATTGCCATAATCCATGTTGTATATTTAAGAGGATGACCTCGTTACTTCTTTCATGTTACTATCTTCTTCTTAGTGAAACCCTTTTTCCTTGTCACAGAGACAAAATATAAGACTGATGTCATCAGTTCATCATAGAATAAAGGAATCACTGAGCTAGGACCACTAATTAATACTAATAGAATATAAAATATATTAAATAAAATAATTATTTTTAATATATTTTCCATAGTTATGTTGCAGCCGTGCTTTATGCAATCAATCAAATCAAATAAATATCCCTTCAGCATAAGATAGGTTATTGAAAGGACCTCGAAGGCCCAACTAATTATGAAAATCATGATCATTCAAAAAATGAGTCCCTATTTGAAGAGTCCAAAGGATGACGATGCTCCTAGCTCATTGCTTTTATTGGTTTAAGATGGAGAATGTTGGATCCCAATTCCGGAACCTAACTCTCTTGCTTACTTATACTCTGAATCATGAACGCGTGCGCGTGGATATGATCTTGAAGGGTTATAATTTTTTTTTCATCTTTGAATCCATATAGACATCATCAATTCATTTTCATGCTTATAACAATCCAAAATTCACTCACAGATTGCTCAATAGTGTGCCCAAACAAAAACAGTCACATGCTTGAACTCATTTCTCCTGCTTGCAAGCAGAATTCGGAAAACTTAAAACCTCAATTTCAATTTGACTTTTTCATGTAGATCATAGCTCTATGACTCTTGTTTAATTTGTCACAAGAGTTACCTCAATCGGAGCTCTATAGCTCAAGATATCATCAAAATACCACAACGTGCACAAAACCCTAATCATGCTCTCT
>JANVCL010000002.1:31375283-31385476 GCA_026546855.1 Erythroxylum incrassatum | reverse complement strand
GAATTCTTAATTTCTTTACTCATGAATAATCATAAAAAATCCTCATTTAATAGCCTTAGCTTACAAAAAGATTCGGGTTCCAACAGAGAATGACATGGAATTGTATGTCAAGACGTGCCTTATATGTCAATTGGATAAGTTAGAGGGGAAGAATGAAGTTGGTTTACTATAACCTTTATTCGTTCCCAAAAGATCGTGGATGTCATTTTTGATTTATTTCATTAATGCGTTTCTAAAGGTGGACAACATGGTGATTGTAGATCGATTCTCCAAATAAGCAATCTTCATGTCAACACTAGCATCTTGTTCCTAAGACATCGCAATGAAGTTAATCTATAAGAACATGATTGTAAATCAGAAAGGATATAGTTTCACACAAATTATGAATGGTTGTAGTCGCTATAAACTTTCTGACGAAAACGAAAACAAAAAAAATCAAATCAAAAAATAAAAATCAACATATAAAATTTGTTAATGCAGTTCGACACATCTTGTCTATGTCTACAGGGCCCTCACCCAGCTTAATACTTTCACTAACAATAATAGTTTTATACAAGACCTTATTGAGTTGATTCACCCAACCCTTGACACTATTCATCCTCCTCAAAACTTGTGAAAGGATTTCACACCCAATAACACGACCGACTCTTGCTTACCTCAACAGAGGATTTTCTCAACAATGTTTAATGATAACGATATGAAATAAACACTTAAGTGATTAAACAATAATCACCATAAACAAACTCACTTGAGATAAGAAAAGCAACTTCCCTAGTAATTCTAGCTTCTTCAATGAAAGATCGGAAAGTTGTACATTAATAAATTTGTTGTAGCCTTTTGATATTATCACAGTAACATCATACCCATGGCAGCAAAAAAATCAACAATGAACATAAATGTTTCTTCACTGAAATGTTGCAAATAACAAAGCTACAAAATCCACGATGCTTACTGGATTTTTTTGCACACAGTTGCAACTATCGATATCCACTAGAAATGTACCCAATCAACACCCAATCAACTCAACAAACATCACGCTATCGACTAAAGATTTTTAAAAATTTCTTACACCATAACTCACAAACAACGGTTGTAAAATTAACACTCTATGAATAATAAAACAGCCACCAAAGATTCACATATACATCATAAAACCAATTACCAAACTTTCCCTCAATAATTGTTCAAAAAGTAGGAGAAAACACAGCTACCAAATTGCACACAATCAACAAAGAACATCCCAGCAAAGTCGTGAAACCTTGACAGAAAAAATGCAGCAACAAATTAGGATAATGTCCCAATGAAATCAGTTGCAAAAATATTTTCCAAGATACCCCAAAAGTCCCAGTTTCCAAGTCACAAGATACCTATCATTATTCCCATAAAAATGATAACCATTCAACCTTGAAAATTCATGCTATAGGGTAGATAAAATCAGTTGTCCAGTATAGATAGATATCACAAAAATCCATCTTCCATTGATAGATAGAATCACTGAAATATCATAAGAATTACAGTTGTACATAAAAGAAAAATCTGCAGTTTTTCCCTCACAAAAACAATAACTTTACTGTCCAAAAACTCATGGACACCCAGAAGAAATGCAACTACAAATTGTCAATCATAATGTCCACAAATTCAGTTACCTTAGATGACCATTATCACTAAAATATACTTCCAAAGATAGCTACAAAAACCACCAAAAATTTTCACACTATCTTTATTTAAATATAGTGATTTTATCCCAAATAATAAATCCTATCTTCTCTAGGATTTTATGCTTCATATAATTTTATCTTCAAGAGTCCCAAACAAGGTAAACTTCCAAATATATCCCACTATGTCCAATTAAATATAACTCTAAAAATTAATTTATAAGATATCATAACATATATCTTAACAATGATGAAATATAACATAGCACGTAATAACACTACTCAAAATAACTAGATCTATAATGATAGTAGTTATGAGTTTAGGTCGATCCCACAGAGAGTGTTCGGTTAGCTTTTGTTATGAAAAGAATTGGTGTTTAGGTTATAAGGGGTTTGTTGGTTTTCAAATAAGAAAATAAAAATAAACTAAACTAATGAAAACAAATTAAAGAAAACATTGAAAAATGGTGAAAAGTGATGAATGCATTAGGGACCCGATCATTGGTTCAATCTCGACCTACACACAATTAAACATACCCAATTGAATTTTTATTCTCATACCTCTCTTTGCAACTATTAATCATAGGTTAACAATAAGATTTGTTAACCCCGATTTTCTCTTAGGTCATATTTAATTAAGAAGAGCTTGTTAAACTTAGCATTGAAAAACCTAGAATAAGCTCTCTAGATTTAATTGGACAGTCGCATTACAAGTTAGGGAAAAAAATTAATCAAGGCAACAACCACATAAACTTAGGTCATTTAACCTGGGTTATGTTATCCCTAATGATTAAAAACCATTAGCTGTCATAAATGAATTAGAAACATAGCAATTACGTATTGTATTTGATTCTGACAATGGGTTCATACATAAAAACAATCAAATAGAGTATTCGATCATTCTTACATAGTAAATTCAATACTATCTCACTCTTCCTCTGTTTTTCTTCACTTTTGAGTATTTTTGTTCGCCACTCTTAATCAAACCTTTGTTGTTTCCACTTTTATATCCCAAAATAAGTTTCCTGTATTATACATGGTCACATACACAGCCATGTAAGTGGCCATGTCTCTTTTAGCTCACTTGAGTCACAAATGTACATGGTTATAAAGAGCGATACAATTGTCACACTTAGCCATGTATGTCATAGGCAAGAGTGTGTACATATCTATGTATGTCTTTTCTCTTTATGCTTCCTTTACATGATTCCAGAGACTTACATGGTTGATCCACACAATCATGTATGTTAAAGACATGGGTGTGTAGCACCCTACATGATTATGTCTCCTATAAAAGAGCTTCATCTAACTGTCATTCATCTTATCTTCACTCATTCTTCATTCCTATGAACCATAAAAAGCATCAATGATCTCTGAAAGTCTATACTCAACAATCTTCCCCTTCAGCCTAATTATAGGGAAGACATGTTATGCTTCAACAAATACTTGAGAGAAATCCTAACAAGCTTACTACAAAGATTATGCTTGCTTCTAAAAAATGCTTTAGTTAATATCTCAACATCATTTAAGTTCGTATAAATCTTATTCAACATAAATTATTTCTCCTCAATCATAAATACTTTGTGTTAGAATAATGCATAGTATTTTTGCTCAAGTCGATAACACTTTGACTATCACAAAATAATACATAGTCTTCTTGCCTCGCATCTAACTTTTGATAGAATCTTTTCAACTAAAGCATATCCTAACTATCTTCCACTGCAAACATACTATGCTTCAGGTTTAGTTAAAGCCATGCTTTTGTAGCTTGGATTGCCATGAAATGTCTCGACCTGTAAACTTAAATAGAAAACTTGAAGTAAATTTTCTTCTATTAAGATCTCCAACCATATTTGCATCCATATAATGTTGTAGAATTTGCTCACCATTACCAAAACACAGTCTCCACTTTGGAGTACCTCTCAAGTATGTCAAAATCTATTTCACTACTTTTTAGTGAACCTTTCTTAGATTAGATAAGAATCTGCTCACTAGCCTAACAACATGTGCAGTATCTAGCCTTATACACACTATAACATACATCAGATACCTAATTGCAAAAGAGTATGGAACAACAAATATACCATATTTCTCCTTTTATGTTAAGGGACATACAAGATTATTTAGTTTGAAGTGAGGTACCAGTGGCATGCTAACTGGCTTAAAATGTTTCATATGGAACCTTTCTAGCACCTGTTTGATAGTTGTAGATTGCATCATGTTTTTTGGGTAGTTTAGTTAGTTAATTTCATTGTTTAGTGCGTGTTTAAGTTAGAAATGTGTTAGTTAGTAGATACTTGTGTTTTAAGCGTTTTGTGGGTTAGAGCATGCTTTTGAGCTTCAATTTTATATATTTGAGGTGCCTTGATGAGTTTGCTAGTGTTTGCCAGTAGGCCATGATCGTGACAGAAGCAAGTGTAAGGAACCACGATTGAGGTATAATCTGCTACGATCGTGACAAAAGGCTAGCCATGATCATGCTACTATAGGCCACAATTGTGGCCTGCGCATGGATAAATGCAAAGATGCTTCCAATTTAAAGTTTTCAAGGGACTTTTCAGACCTTTTGGACCTGGAAAAGACCATAGGGTTACCCTAATTGGAAAAACTATATAGAGAAAAGAGATGTAAAACTAAAGGGAGTTTAACCTCTGCCACTTTTGGAAACTCCAAAGGAGAGAGAAAGAAGAGAGAAGAGGAAGAGGAAGAAGAAGAGAAGAAGCAAGCTTCTAACGCTGCTAACTTCCCAGATAAGTGGGTCTCTCGACGCTGCAGCCTTTTGAATTATCTGATCCAAATTCTTCTCTTCTATTTTCATTTTTGTTCATTCAATGTACAATATTGAAATGGAATATATGATGATGGATTTTGGATTATTGATGATGTTGTAACTCTTCCTTCGTGATTTTACTTAGATTTAATGTTAATATAGTCATTTTTGTGTTTTACTAATTAGGTGTTGTGATTAATTGGGTTACTTGCATATTGCGGTAATAAAGTGAGAGTGTAAACCGAATAAAAAATCATTGGATTGGGTTAATAATAGTTAGGCGATCTAATAGACCACATGATTAAAAATATCAGTTATTGTGTCTAGAGAGATCCTATGTGAGACCAGGTAGTTTATTAAAGGGCTTAAGATCTAATTATGGTTATATGTCTTTTGTTAATTGAGAGATTGCAATCTCCTTAATTCAATTAGGGTTTATGATTTAAAGTTTAATGGTTATAACTCAAGAAAGAGTAATCAACTCTACGATAGTCTCGAATCGACACCTCATTAACACTCAAATGGCTAGGTTAGCATTAATGATAGGGAACATCCCCTTTCTCATAACTTGGTAAATTCTTTGATTGATTTCCATTGTGACTTTTTGTGTTGCTCAACTTTAATTTCTTTTCGTGTTAAATTTCTATGAAATCAAATTCGCATATTTACTTTCTGATGTATCTTTATTTTCACTTTATTAATTTTTTCTGAGCCTTAGATAACATAGGATTAGATTAGTTTACCTTACTCGTGGGATCAACCCTTCACTTACTACAAATCATGATCCGTGTACTTGCGTTATTTGAAGGCTATAAATTATAAGCTTACAAATCATTACGAACAAGTTTTTGGTGCTGTTGTCGGGGAGGCGTAGGATTAGTTTAGTTCTTTTTAAGGCATTTCTACCTCTCTTGTGTCCATACACTTGCATGAACACAAGAACTATGAAAAGCATAAGTCGAATAGTTAAAGATTTGACACTTGATATTGCTTATTTGGAACAAGCTATTTGAAGAGCCAAACTCTAGGAAGAAGCAGTTAATGAACCAATGGTAGAAGAATATAGTCAAGAGTTCGATTAGGAAGCGAACCAAGGGCATCAGTCGAGAACTCTCATGGATTTTATGAGGTTAGGCTTTAATGCAGCAAGTCAAGGTATGGCTAGGCCACCAGTTCAAGCTTCCTTTTTTAAAATTAAACCAACCTTTTAAACATGCTACAAACGAAGGTGCAATTTTATGGACTGACCCCAATGGACATATCTTGAACTTCCTAGAGATATGTGAAACCTTTCGATATCATCAGACGTCGAAAGATGCAGTTAGGATAAGGCTTTTCCCTTTTACTTTAAAGGATAAAGCAAAAGCTTGGTATCACTCTCTTAACCACTCCAATGTCACTACGTGGGAGTAATTAGTACGTACCTTCGTAGACAAATATTTTTCCCTCACTAAGATGACCAAGATAATCAAGGAAATAACAAACTTCCAACAGAGTGATAGGGAATCAATTTATGAAACATGGAAGAGATACAAGGATTTGCAAAGGAGGTGCCCACATCATAGCCTACCAAAGGAGTTCCTCCTGCGAACATTTTACAATGGAATAAACCCACCCACGAGAGGCACTATTGATGCAGCCTTAGGAAGATCGTTAATTATGAAGATGGTGGATGAAGTTGAGGAATTGTTAAAGGAGATGGTGAGTAATAGTTGTCTGTAGACAAATGAGGGAAGTAGACAACCTGTAACCGTCCAAGAACAAAAGGGAACTATAGTTGTCAATTAAATGACTGAAATACAACCCAAAATTGACAACTTTACTCGAAATCTAAACAAAATGAAAGCATCATCTTCTGCTCCTATGAAAGTTGTTCAGTTAAAATACGAACTGTGGGGGCAAATGGATCATAACACCATCGATTGTTTCCTAATGAAGGATGAAAGAGTAGAACAAGTAAACTACATGGGGGCATAATATGGTCGCGGAAAGGGAAACAACCCCTACTCTAACACATACAACCCTAGGTTAAAAAATCACCCTAACTTTTCATGGTTTAATAATGCAGGAGGCCAATTCAGACCTCAAGGACTATCTAGTTTCCAACAGGAGAAACTAAACACAATGGACTCTAAATTGGACAAGATTTTGGACAAAGATTGGAGGCATGGAGGAAGCTTATAAGAGGCTTAAAGGAAAGTTCGAGCAAGTCATAAAGAATCGTGCCTCCTCAATATACAATTTGGAAGTCCAAGTGGGCCAACTGGTAGATGAGCTATTGATCCGAAATGTGGGAACCCTTCCGAGCTTACTAAAACAAACCCAAAGGAATGGGTGATGGTTATCACCTAGGCCAATGAAGAGAAGCGCGATCAAACGAGAGAAAATAGAAAACCCAAAGGAATGGGTGATGGTTATCACCTAGGCCAATGAAGAGAAGCGCGATCAAACGAGAGAAAATAGAGAGAAGGAAAGGGAAAAATATGTCAAAATTTTCCTTCAAAGTGAACTTGAATTTAATCCAATCGAGGAGCATCGATCTTAAATTCCTTACCTTATTCTAGCATAGTGGAATTCAATTCCAATCGGGGACAAAGGGAAAATTGAAGGCCAGAAGAACAAGGAAAATTCCTTACTGGCTAACTATAATTTGCCTGAAATGAAAAAGTACTAGCCTTCGATTCCATATCCATTTATGGCAATAAGGAAGTTCAAAGATACCGAACTAAATGATGTTTTGGACACGATAGAAGAATTGAAGATGTGACTCACACTAATGGAATCGATCAAAGAGAAGGTAGAAAAGGAACTAGTAGAGGAAAGAAACCCCATTATAGCATAGAAGAAGGAGGATCTAGGGGATTTTATATCTCTTTCATTATTACTGGTGTTAAAATAGATAAGGCATTTGCTGATTTGGGGTTGAGCATAAATATGATGCCTTATACTTTAAGTCAAAAACTGGGGCTAGGAGAGATAGTATCCACTGAGATGTTTGTGAAGATAGCGGAAAAATCAGTTCATCAACCAAAAGGTATCATAAAAAATGTGCTGGTTCATGTTGACAAATTTACTTTTCCTACGTACTTCTTAATTTTAGATATAGAAGAAGATGTCAAAATCCCAATGGTCCATGGAGCACCATTTTTTATCACTGCTCGTTCAATTATTGACATTGATGTGGTGAACTGACGTTGAGGATAGGCGATCAATAGATGACCTTCACTGTATCTAAGAACGAAAAAAATTTCTCCCCTGCCTATGGCCATCATCAAAAGAACCGAGCCTGAAGGAAAACTGGAACATATTGATGCTCACAAGGGTTCACCTAGGAAGAAAAAATCCCTAAGGAAAAGGTGAAAGAAATTAGAGAAGAACGACGGTGGAAACCATAACCTGGTAGCTCATGTGAAAATTATGAAATCTATGACTACGCTACCACTGCACAACTTGTTTGAACCACCCTAAGCAAAAGAAGGACGTTGAGCTATTGACAGTAAAGAAGTACTGCATGGGAGGCAACCTATGGTTTTATTGCTTGTTATTTCCTCTTTAGTATTAGGTAGTTTTGAATTCCATTGTTTATTTGTTTCATTTCCAAATAAATTTCTTGGAAGAATGGAGATCAATTTTGACATAGGATGATCGGGGAGGCAAGCATAAGGAGGTAATGATGCAAATAAGAAGTTAAAGAAGGATCTAAGAGGTGAAATCAAGAATAGACAAAAATTTAAAAATGTGCAAGAAATCTAACCTTATTTTTTCATTCACTTTCATATTCACTCTCTCTCTCTAAACCTAAGACTCTCAAATCCTCTCACTTCTCTCTAACCACTTTTCAGTCTTCACATCCTCCCCAAACTTTCACATCATTCTCAATCTCATGGGTCAAGAATTAAGCAGAATGTCAAGTACACCCAACCTAAGGGGAAAACCCAAGTATCGGGCTGCGATCAAAGTAATAAGGCCATAGATGACGGAGCACCCTTTTAAATCTTCTCAGAATAGGAAGGTAACTAATTTCACTCCCTTAGCCTTAAGCAAATAATGATTCCTAAATAATTGGATTTTGACACATTGTATAGCATAGGATTGAGGTGCAAGGTTGAGAACCTAGGAGAAAGAATTCAATGCGGAAAGTTCATATATTTTCAATATCCTATTTATGAAGAATTAACCCAAGAGTTCTTTACCTCTCTTTAATATGAATCAATTAACCCAAAGGACCTGTGTTTTAGGTTGCAGGGTCAACCATATAAGCTCAATTATGAAAGTTTGTGTGAAATTTATGGTTTCCTCAAGTCATCCATAGTAGATCAGCACGATGATACCTGAGTTAAAGTGTTTTGATGCCAAAAATGCTCACAACAACATAATTAAAAGCCATGAACACTTGTTGTTGCATAAGTTCATGTGTTAAATGGTATTTGACAAAACTAAAACCAATAAGTATTTAACCAAAGAACTTTTCCTATTACGGTGTATAGACCATAGCATCCCAGTATGTACCTCTACTCACGTCTTTAATGCAATTATTCCTACTCGACATAAGAGGAGCAATAATTTAGGTAATTGTTACTTAGTTTCAACCATTGTTGAATACTATGGTGTTCATTGCAATTGACTCACTGTCCATCGTCCTGAGTTCATAAACAATCATCACTTGTGGAGAGTTGAAATCTTAAAGTCCCATCATATGGAGCTCTTAGATATCAGTGCCAAAACTCATGTTAAAACTAGGACAGGATGGGCAAGTTCGAGTTCAAAACCACAGCAGCAAGAAAAGGACTCAACCAGTAAGGAGTCTGAAGAGAAGCAAGAAGAGTAAGGGTGGAAGAAGGTCCTCTCTGCGATCTCCAACAACACCAAAACACTCACAGACACACGTGCAAAAAACTTCAGGATGATGAAAGAGATGGTCCACACACAATGACGCCAAAGCCAGCATATATGTTGTATTCATTGATACTTTGAGGCTCAAGGCCCACCTTAGTCACCCTGACAAGTTCATGTTCTAACCTTTCTCTTTTCATTTTTATTATTAGTTTCTTCTTATGTTTTCCTTATATTGTGTTTATTTCCCCTTGGTGTGTTTGTGTACCCATTTCACATTGAGGACAATGTGTTGTTCAAGTATAGCGAGGGTTGTGTGTTTTTACCTTGAGTGTGAATTTTGCATGTTGTATGATAGTTTGTTTAAGGTGCATGGTGTGAAATATATGAATGTGTCAATGGCTAGGACTTAATGGGATAGATTTAGCATCGAACATAGTCTTTTAGGTTGCGAAGATTTATTAGCTTGCAAAATTAGTGACCTACGTACTTTAGCTAAATATGCAGTTTAATTAAAATACGATATTAATTTATTCCCCATTATTGCATTTATGTGTGTGTTGTTTTTACTTTTTTTCCTTGGCTTGTTTTGTTTTGTTTGTTATTTTGTTTGCTTAAGGACAAACAAACATTTAAGTGTGAGGATGTTGATAGTTATAGATTGCATCGTGTTTTCGTGGGTAGTTTAGTTTAATTCATTTAATTTGATTGTTTAGTGGGTGTTTATGTTAGAATTGTGTTAGTTAGTAGATATTTGTGTTTTAGGCATTTTGTAAGTTAGAGCATGCTTTTGAGCTTCAATTTTATATGTTTGAGGTACCTTGATAAGTTTGCTAGTGTTTCAAGGCAAAGAGTGGATGTTGGATCCCGTTTCCGGAACCCAACTCTCTTGCTTAAAATCGTGAAACTTGAGCGTGCGTATTACTTGAAGGGTT
>JANVCL010000002.1:31314858-31339091 GCA_026546855.1 Erythroxylum incrassatum | reverse complement strand
ATTTAATTAGTTTATGTATTTTTCTTATTATTTTTTTAATAAAAATACCCCAAATTTTCATAAATTTTAAAAAAACACCAAAAATCCAAAATAATTAGATTATTCTTCAAATAAATTTTCAGCTAAAATAATTCACCAAAATTTTCAAAATATCTAAAATATGCCAAAATTGCCAAATAACAATTAATACACTCCAATTTAATTCACAATTTTCACTTATAAATCAAATTTATCCGGAAATGCCAATGAATGCATGTACAATCATATGAATGTGCAAAATAAATGTGTATGCCACAATTAACTTATGCATGACGGGCATTTTCCTAATTTCACATATATTTCTCATAATTTACTATTCGAGCCTTAACATGGATATCGGGATGTTACAAATGTTGTGTTCAAAGATTGTATGAAGATTATCCTGTGTTTAAAATAAAAACTACCCATCTATTATGGAAGCTAAGATTAGCTTCATTTAAATTTCAACCACCAGAGTTTTCCAGTTTTGCTATAAATCCCTTTCGCTCTACTTCATTTTCTACCCTAAACGTCAAACAATTTATGTTTGTCTATCAATTCTGGTGTTTTATCCTTCTCTTTCATACAAATTCCCATAAAACTTAACAAACTTTTCTTAGACTATGACCTCTGATAGATGCATATTTAATTATAAGTATACACCCATATTTGATGTATTTTGCTTGATATTTTATAGTTTTGTTACATATTTGGTATTTAATTTTCTCTAAGTGCATTATAGGTTATAATCTTCTTGAAATAAAATAAGAAGAATTTGGATGAAACAATGGCATAACACAAAGATTTGAAGTAACTGAGAGCCTATATGCCTATGTATAGAGACGATGTAATTCTCTGTAAATGTGTGAAAATTGAAGAAATTGATTTTTGGATGCGTGGAGTTACGTGCCATATATATTGATGTACATCGCTGTGTATATTGCCCATATAAGTCACCATACCTATATAGAATCATGAATTCAGATACTTTTGAATATACACAATCTCTCATAGGCTCATGTAAGTGATCATGTATATCCCAGAAACTAAAATTTACTATAAAAAGACATGAGCAAAGGCAATATGAAGAAAGTTGACTTTTGCAGTAGATTTGAGATGCAGAACATCTAAAGTGGCAAAGATTTTGATCAAGGGACATGTAAAACACAAATAATACATCAAGAGATCTAGTAGATCACAACATCAAACCTTAAGTTTGCAAAAAGATTTAATAGAAGAAAAATGGAGATTTAGAATTATAATTCCTTTGTTTTCTATTAGCTTTTTTTCTTATTTATCTTTGATTTTGTTCGTTATTATTAATAACTAAACATGATTAATGTCTAGGTGTGATGAACCCTATTTTAAGATAACATCATTTTATCCAAAGCAATTATATTGATAGATTATTATGATTCAATTATTTGTTTTACTCTTGTTCTAATATATATGAAATATTAGTACATTATTTGATTTCATATGATTGAGATTAAGAAATCCTCTTTTATGAATAGATCTACCATAATTAAAAGGAGTTACATGCAAACCTAGAGATAAGCTGACATAAATCCTCTATATTAAGGTTAAACCTAATAACAGAATTCTTAAATCGATAAAGCAATCCTAGGTGTGTTACTGGAAATAACTCTATTAATCAACAGAAGAATTAGCTACTGATAGTCTTGAGAGAGTTAATAGCATAGTATAGGATTTTTCATAATCCAATAATCAATAATATGATTGCACAACAAAAGGTTAATAATATGTAAAGATTCATACGGGGTTCACTACCTAGACATTACTATTTAATATTGATTTTTCTGCATATTTTACTTATCCTAAGATCATAGCTGTTTAATCTTAATTTAGTTTATTTATTTATTTATTTTTAATTAAAATAAAAAATCTAATTCTTAGGCTAGATAATAGTAAAAAGGTAATTATTAGTAGTTACAGTCTTCATGGGATCGATATGTACTTGTTTATGCTAGTTACAGCTACACAGTAAAATTGCAGATAATTCCATATTGATCTTAACTACATTAAGAAGTCAATCAAATTTTTTGTGTCGTTGTCATGGACTTGTAATATTAAGAAAAGCTAGATTGTATTAATCTAACCATTATTTTTATATCTATTTTATTTTATCTTATTATATTCTTAGCTTATTCATTTGATTATTTTTTGAACTTCTCTACTTTGAAGTTGAGTGACTTATTGTTAGGATTTAAAATTCATTTTCATAGTCACAAAAATGGAAGGATGAGCAAACAGTTGCCAAGCAAGTTTTATTTAATGCAAAACCTTTAATATTTGTAAGTATACATATCGTAACTTGTAGTATCAAAGGTGTCAATCCCACGAGGAAATAGTTAAAACTAAATGAACCTAATTCTGTATAAGGAGATAAAATATTATTAAAATAAAATAATAACAGAAAATTAAAAGATTTAAATCAAGAAAATGAGCTACCACAAATATATGAGGAGAATTAAGGAACAGGCGTAGTAATCATTCTATCGTTATTTTGCTCCCTAACCATTATTGATTCAATTATGTGTTGATTCTAGATCTTGTAAGGGATTGAATACTTTTTCTTAAGACCTAAACAATTAACCCTAATTGATTATAAAATTTCAGATTTTGCTCTCGCCAATCACAAAGTCTACCTAACGTTTTTAACTAGTTCTTAAGTGATCTATTGAATAATCGGGTCCTTACACGAGATCGCTCTTCGTATAATTACCAATTTGATATTTAGGAGACTTATTATGTCACTAACTCTCAATATCCAATCTAATCGGATTACATTCGACTCACTATCTCGATTTATTATCGAAGTATTAGCATTCCCAAACATCACAACAATATAAAATTGAAACAATAACAATCAAGTCACAAAACAACTCAAGAATAAATCTAAATTTGATAATTAGAACATCCTAAACATGAATAACATATTCAAATCTAAGTTACACATCAATTTTAATCAAATAAACAAAGGAAAGAAAGAAAGAACTTGATTTGAAAACTTGAAATTTGGAATTTCTTGGTTACTCTTTTTGCTCCTCCTTCTTGCTCTCTCACTTTTCAGATGATGGCTGCTCTTTTTGAGTGTTTTATGTTCTTAAATAGTTCTTAAGGCTTCTGGGTTCTTTCTAAGGTTTAAGCACTTAATTTGGTTCCAAAAAAACCCCAAAATATTAAAACTATAAAAAGAGTCGTGTGCTGGAAAAGCTTAAATTTGCTGGAATAATTGTCTGCACTCTCTGTCATGAACGTGGCAAGACAAGCCATGATCGTGGCCAGCTTCCATACTTTTAATTCTTCTCTTTTCTTCAATTTCTTATTTCTATACACTCAAACACACATCAAACACATCTTAAAGCATAAAATTAAGGTCCAAATCATGCTCAAAACCATACAAACACTTAAAATATAATCAAACAGTAATAATAATATAATTCTAACTCAAATGCCAACTATAAATTATAATTCCCCCATACTTGTTCAAACAATTATTCCCTAAACTCAATCATACATATTCAAATGCTCAACTTGCTTTATGGCAGGTACAATGAAAAGGATAAATAATTAAGGTTAAGACTCATATTTTGGGTTTAAAGAAAGAAAATATTTCATGTTAAGCTAAAGGGAGTTCACTAAAGGTAACATCATAGTGACTTTTTAAGCAAAAGGGGTAAATCCCAATTGCCTTCATCATTTCAACATTTACATAAGATTATAAGATCTCAACTAGTATTTGCAAGCAAGTTCTAGAGTTCCTCAATCATAAAAGAACACTCTCAACAAAGAATACTTGAATTTGGTGTTTAATAGTTTAACAAGGCTCAAATTCTTAGCAAATGAAAAGTTTCATTCATATATCGCAACAAGCTAATGTCCTTTTAACTAAAATTCAAGTCAATTAGTCTAAGCATGTAAGTATGCTCATTCACTCATATTATGCATTTCTAATCTCAATTGAGTTTATGTCATGACCATGCATCTCTAACTATTAAATGGGAAAACAAATACACAACACACAATTAATAAACATTTTTTAACTAATAACCCCCACACTTAAATATCACATTGTTCCTAATGTGATTCAAAAAAATTAAAGAGGGATCTAAGACCAAAATAACGTAAACAAGAACAAGCATTAAAACTAAAAGACATTAAATTAATAAGAAAAGTGAAAAAAAATACGATACGAAACTATGGGTGGTGGTTGTGTCGATGCGATGTGAAGCACAACAATAAGCATGGCGTACTATATTGAGGAGCAGTAAACAACTGCGAGGAAGACAAATAGAAAAGATTGAAAAGTAGGCCTGTGCATATAAAGCAAATATATTAAGTCGAGTCTCACTAAAAAGAAATAACAAACAACTAATTGAAAACCAAAACATAAATTATATGAGTTGCCTCCCATTTAATGTCTTTTAGCTGGAGACCTCAACCGTTATGCTCAAGGTGGATCACTCAAAGTAATTGAGTCCACTGTTTTCTTCTCTTCATTGGGATTTTCTCGAAGAATTTCCCAACATTACCTTCATTTGCATCGACTAGTAATTGACAACATTCATCACTCAAGTCTAACTTCTTTTCGTCTTATTCCTACAAGGAAAAATCAAAATTTACACCATTAACTTGATCAAAAAAAGAACAGTCTTCAGAAACAATAGTAGTAGGAATGGGTTCAACATTGAAGATTGAAAATTCTACTATTTTTTTCAAAACAGTCATGCTCAGTTTCCTGTTCTTCACATTAATCAAGGTATTGGTAGTGGCCATAAAAGGCCTCCCTAGGATTATGGTATGCTCCTTCCCTTGTTCTTTAACCTCCCTCATGTCTAGGACAATAAAGTCTACGAGAACAATCAATCCTCCAACTTTCACTAACACATCTTCCATTGTTCCTTTCGAATAACAGATTAACCTATCAGCTAATTACATGCACATGTTTGTAGGTCTTAACTATCCTAGATCTAAATTCTCATAAATAGAGTAAGGTATAAGGTTTTGCTTGCTCCAAGATCAAGCATACCCTTAACCTCATAACCATTACCCATTGATATTTTCATGATAAAACATCTTAGGTCTTTCAGTTTGGAGGGTAAATGTTGCTTCAGAATTGCACTTGCTACTTCATAAACTAGCACCTTTTTGTTACGCTCAAACTTTTGTTTCTTGGTGCTTAGCTCCTTAAAGAACTTAACATAAACCAGAATGTTCCTAATCACATCTAACAAGGGCATATTAACATTGACCTTAGAAAGTATGCCATATAGATAGGAAAATTGTTCATTTTGTTTCAATTCCTTAAGGCGACTTGGATATAGAATTAGTGGTCAATCAGGATCTGTTGCCTTGTGTAGTTTTTGTCCTTCATTTTCCTTGGTGTCATGCTTAAGTTTTCTCCCTTTTGAATGTAACTTGAAGAGTTTCTCCCATTGCTTTTCTCATTCCGCTCATCTTCTTCTTTAGTGAGGCTCTCCTTTTCTTGATTATCAGCATCAGACAACACAGAAGGAAACTCAACTGATTGTCAATCACTTTACCACTTCTCAAAGTAGTGACTACTTGGGCTTGTTCGGGTTGACTAGGCAACTTTCCCTTTTGATTGTTATGCATTTAAAGATCAAGTTACCCTACTTGAATCTCAATCCTCTTTACAGGCGCTTCCAAAGAGCCAAATCTCTTGTTGTTCATTTCTTGATTATGAGTTATTACCTGAATGAATGCATTTAGGCTTTCCTTCAAAGAAGGTTTTCTTGGTAAGTTTTCATTTGAGGATTGCCTTTAAAAATAGTTTGGCCTCTGAAAATTTTGGTACTATAGTTGGGGTTGCACTAGTGGGTTGTTGGTCTTCCATCAAAATTTAGGGTGGTTTCTCTAACCAGAATTGTAGGTGTTTGAATACGGATCATTTCTCTCCCTTGGTTGAAAACCATTAAGTGAGTTCACTTGTTCTTCCCCATCTACAAAAGGCTCACAAGAATACAAACAAACATTAGCTTCATAATCATAAATTCCACATATACCTGAGGTAGTTGTAGGGACTCGAGTTGGTATAGGATACAACTTTAGAAGGTAAAGGTGGTGAGAGCCAAGTTGAATGAGGCATAAGATAGGAAAAGGATTTATGTATACTTGAACAGAAATGAGATAAAATATAAAATGGGAGGTGCCACCATAGAAAACGATAATGAGATTTGGCAAGAAGGGGAAGTTGAGTCCAAGGTTCATTGGTTTATATAAGGTTATGGAGAGAACAAGACCAATGGCCAATAAATTGGCATAATCTTTAAATTTATCGAAGATTCATTATGTATTTTACATATCTATGTCATGGAGGTATATGAGTGACCCATCTCATATGTTAAATGCGACACTGCTGAAGTTAACAGAGAAGTTAAACTATGAGGAGGAATTGATGGCTATCTTGGCTCAAGAGATGAAGGTGTTAAGAAATAAACATATAACTTTAGTCAAAATGCTTTGGAGTTGACCTTCAGGGGATGAAGCAGCTTAGGAGAGAAAGAAGGATCTGCAACTCAAGTATCATTATGTTTTCGATAACCAAAGTATCTAAATTCAGAGGACAAAATTTTGTTAACAGGTGGAAAGTTGTTATGCTCTAAATTTTCATTTAATTTTCTCAATTACTAGTCCCTTTAATTTATATTTTTCCTATATAATGTAATTTTCATATTATTTTTATTCATAAACTTGAATTTTTAAGTATATTTCATTTTGTGCTTAAAAGAGGATATTTTGATTTTTTTTCTAGAATTAGTTTAATAAGGAGATATTTTGTGAATAATTGCTAAAAAATAGAGGATAAATTTGGTGACTTAGAATTTTTGGAGAAAAGATTAAGAATAATTGTGCTAGTGAATAAATTAGAGAAAAATGTGTTAAAGGTGAAATAAATTTAATTTATTAAATAAAAATTATTTTGAAGTAATTAATGTTCCTCTAAGTGATAAAATATATTAAAAATAAAAAGTGGATGGACAATTGAGCACCAAAAGGAAGAAATAGGTGGAGAGGGCATAATTGGAATATCAAATTATGAGACATTGATGAAATTTTGTAATAAACTTTATTATTTTGAATTTTTGAGCTGTTAAAAGGGTGGATTTATGAGAGAGGGAGCGACATTCTTTGAGAAGAAGAGGGAGAAAATTTTGCAAGGAAAAATAGAGAGAGAAAAAGAGAGAGAGGCGCCGGGGGAGGGGGGCGCAAACAAAAGAAGAGAAGAAGAAGTTGACAAAAGAGGGAAAGAAATTTTCACATTCAAGATTGAAGAAAACCTATAAATCTTAAAGGAAGTGAAGGAAGAAAAAAGAAGATACTTGGAGGAAGAAGAAGACCTGATTTCCAATAAAAAGTGAGTGGGATTGCATCCCTTCTTAAACTCCTCTTGAAATGAATTTTTGTGTAATTATTTTAAGTAAAATTTTAATAAGAATACTGATCTTTTATGGCCATTTATATGTTTTCTAGATGGTTGTAGAAAAAAGGGTTTGAGGAAATATGGTGTAGATTGTGAAACATAGGTTAATAAATGTATCTATTATGTTTTCGAAGTGAATAATTAAGCTATTTTTATCTAATTATTTCTCGACCAAAAGTTGACAATTTGACAAAGTGTAAAATAAAAAAGCTGTACATATATATGTCTAGTTTATTTCCATAAAAAAGCAAGTGCCTATATTTTACAGATTACAAGATATGGTCAAATTTTTGAAACCGTTCCATCTAGCAGGACTAAAGTTGAGTCTGGATCATAATTATAATTTAAGGGCTTATAAAACTGATTTAGAAATTGGTTAAAGTATGAAAGTTCTAGATTTAGATTGTAACTATTTACTGTAAGTTGTTCAGGGTACTATGACTTCAGATGTGCCACGTTTTTTGGAGAAAATTTTAGGGACTATTAGTAATTGAAATTGGGTAGGTTTTTAGTATGAAATTTGTACATATATATATGAATAATAAGTGTGAAATATTTTTTGGTTCAGATCTACAAGTTATGCTAGTTGAAAATACGTGACTATACATAAATTTTATAAATTATGAATTATATACTAATTCTATTATTATGGTGAGTTATTATATAAAAAGTTGTTTATGTGAATTGTGAGAGTTACTTGAATTAGATGGTGTAGGAAATATGTGAATACTTATGTAAAATTTGTTAAGTTGTTTAATGTTATTATATAAGAATATTGTCTTAATTATGAGATTGTGTTGAAATTTTAAGACATGTTCCTTGAACTTTATTACTAGAGTAAAAATTGGTTTGTTTGTTTGATAATGTGTAGTGGAGTGAAAAAATGAGTGCCCTTTATGAAAAATATTTTATAAATGTATTGTTTAAATAAAAATGAATGAGAACTAAGTGAGGTGACTTAGAAAATTTTCCTTATACAAGACCTAAGTAAGGTAGCTTAGGCAATAGACTTAAGTGAGGTCAATCATGCAAATTTCCTTAGACAAGACCTATGTGAGGTGGCTTAGGTAATAGAACTAAATGAGGTAACTTAAGAAATGAAATAGTGATCCCTAGGTTAAAGATTTAATGGAAATGAATAAAAACTTAATTAGCATGTTTAATAAAATTGAGCTACATGTATGCTTCATACTTGATATGTTGTTGCTTGTTCAAATGAATGATATCTTGTTAAGTGTTAATGAACTTGTGCCTTAATGACTATGATGATGCTTGATTCAAGAATAGATGTCTTACTTAAACCTTGATGTGAAATGTGACAATCGACCTTATGTCGTAATATGGGTGATGCTTATGTTGGAGTGTTTTAAAATGTCAAATAGGCATGCTTATATATGAACATAGATGGGAAACTTATGACTTATTTTACAAAACAAAATGGTTTTCAAAATGAAAATGAATCTTTCGATCCATGACCACTCATGATTAAAATTGTTTTCCCTCACCGAGTGCAATGCTCATATTTTCCTCACCCTTCCACCTTAGGTAAAAGGAAGGAATTTATCAAGTCAACTAACCAACAGTAATAGCAGTGAGATGGAAGTTTAGGTTTACTGTATTACTTGTCCTTATTTTTATTCTCCTTGTACTTTGAGTACATGATGACTTTAGTATCATTGTACTTTAGAGGCTTAAATAGGTTTGTTATGTAGTTTGGATTATTATTATGTTACTAATCTCTAGGTTATTATCTAGTACTTATGACATTAATAGTGAATGATGAACTAGCTAGATTTCTTTGAGAAATGTTTGACAATGAATGAATTATGTGTAATTGAATTTATAATCTCATGTTGAATGAAAGGTATATTAGTAATTAGTTGGTAAGCATATTTAAAATATATATAGGGTTAGGTTGTCACTCCACTGTTAGCTTAGCACTACACAATCCACCCCAAGCTGTATTTAGGCAGGGGTGTGACAAATAACTTCAAAGTCAAGGCTAGACATTAAACATATAGTGTTGTTATCTAAGAAATTTTAGCAAATACTTGGTGTTCCTTGCTTAATGTGTTAATTAAGGCCCTTTATCGATCGAACTCCTTCATTCTCATCATCAAAAATAAATGACAAGTGATTTTATATGGAACTCTTTGTTTAAATTGGATCATAGACGATTGTTTTGTGCAATAGATGATGTCGAAAATCAACAAGTTTATATATACTTGTAAGGAAGCTTGTTAAAGAGGTTTGTAAGTGGGAATGCATAAACTTGGGTAAGTAAAACGTCTACTAAATCTAAATTACATAATGGACATTGAGCAAACCTCATTACCCCTCCAAAAGGAAATCCCATTTAAGTTAACCTAAGCAACATTTCTATTTAACTCAAATATCGAAGACACTTCAAAGATTAACTCTTTATAAGCATCTTTAATAAAAATTAAGAAAATTTTTCCAACTCTTACTCTCAACCACTTTTATCACCCCCATCACCAAAACAATTTCTACTAGAGAATATAACTCTACATTTCTATTAGGTTCAAAAGGTCCAGTTCTTAAGATTTTATACCTTTTTGAGTAACCTTCATAAGTTAAACATAGCATAGGATGTCCTCTCTCGTCAAGTAGTCAAGGTTAATACATAAAGCTACCCTTCTTTTGGATATGCCCTTACTATTTCTTGAGGATGGTATCTTACTCATATATCTAAAAATTCTCATCTTTTAACTAAAGGTCTCGAGTACAAGTCTTGGGAATGGAGAAATCTATTTGGCCAGCACTTTACCTCTTACGAGTTGACCCGGTGCGAACAAGGATTAGTCTGTGAGTAGATGACTTAAAGTTGTCTTCTCATAGTTGGGACCTTCTTAGGATACCTCGTGGGCCAACTAAAAATATTCTCACCTAAAATAAAAAAGAATTGATATAAATGTCCCATAAATCTTTAAATCTCAAAATCCAACTCATAAATAGGATAGTTGTGTTCTTAATTGATGTTTTAATTTTGAAAAAAAAATAGGTGTAAACTTAGAGCATGCTAATGATTTTAAAGAAATTAATAGACTTTGAACACATAGGCGTGGCACTAGTTGTGTTTATTAGAAAAAATGCACCCAAGTTGAGTTGTTATAAACACAGTTGACCATACAATTGTGCACTAAATTATGTTCCATGAGAAAACCATTCCTAAGCATAATTGGTCAGATTAGCGTATAATAAATTACATTTACTAAGAAACCCTTACATGAATACAATTTAGAACATGGGTGCATAGTAAATTGTGTCCATGAATAAGGTTTAGCACATAGATGTGTGCTAATATGTATTTTTTGGAAAATCCTTTTATGAACTTGGTTTAGTACATAGATGTACACTAAACTATGTTTATAGAGAAAATCATTAACAAACATGATTTAGTACAGATACATGTACTCAAGTGTGTTATTTTTAGATCATGGTATAGAACGTTTGAACAAGACCTAACTAAAGGCTATACTAAAAGTCATGTATATATTTAAATCAATATATTAAATTTTTTCTAATTTGACTAAAGATTTTCTTCTTTAAAAAAAAGTCTTATATTTTATATAGAGTAGTAATACTTGTTATTACAAGTGTTTGGTATTAAATTTATGTATCTTTTTAAACCAATATATCAAAAAAAAATTAATTTTGACGAAGGGTCTTCTTTGTAAAAAAAATGGCCTTATATTTTGTATAAAGTAGTAATAATTGTTATTAAAAGTGTTGGTATTTTTATACAATGTTATGGTATTTTATATCTAGTCACATGGTATTTGTAAAAATGAAGTGATGATAATTTTTGTATAGTATAGTGAAAGTATTTGTATAGGGTGGTAGTACTTTTTGTATAGGATTGTGGTATTTGTAAAATGGAGTGGTGGTATTTAGAGTATTGAGTTAAAATATTTTTGAATATAAATGATGGCACTTTGTTTATATATTATTTCTTTTCTTTTGTGACAGTGGTTGTATTTCTTATTTAAGGTTATTGGTTTTTATTTTGTAGGCTTATACTATCTGCAATACAGAGTTATGGTACTTAAAGTGTCGAGGAAAGGTAATTTTTAAATAAAATAATGACTTCTTCTTTTTTGCATAGTGATGCTTCTCTTAACGACGAAGATTTTGTATCAAATGATAACTGAGGTCAGTATAATTATAGCGACTATCTTCCCGTAGACGATTAAATGGAATTTCATGTTTTTGTTTTTTCTCTTTTTTTAATTTTACTTATATTTGATGTATAAGTTAAATCCTATATCTGTAATATAATTGTAAATTCTTTTGTTACAGGCTTCACTTTTACTTGGTTAGTTCTTTATTACGAACTCTTGTGATAAATTGTAATAGTTTGAGAGTTAAGAATATTTATTATTCTTTTCTTAATTGTTTTAAACTTTTGATGTAATTATTATTTATTATATGATAAAATTGTAATATTTTATCTTATTCTTAATTTTATATTTGTATAATGATAATTGTTCTTTTTTATATTAATTGTGATTATTATTTATATGTGAAATATTCAAAAATTATTCTTATTTCATACTAAATGTGGTTATTATTTATTATTATAATTTTTTGAAACAAAGTTGATGTAAACTTATAAAATATATAATACAATTGTACAATATGACAATGAACTATTTTCCAATTTCTAAAAAAATCAAAGACTATTTTATAAATTTAAAAAATTACCGATACCCAATATTAACCGATGCCAATATAGTACGGTATTATAACTCAATATGATATCATTCAACATGAGTGAAATCACTATTAATGAAAGGGTATATTCGCATTTTAACTACAGAAAGGGTTTTCTTCCCTTAAATACGCTTAAGAAATGATTTAAGTTATAAAGCAGGAAAAAGAAAAATAAAAGAAGACAGCGGCATTGGTTTTTTGGCCAAAAACTTTTAAGTGTTCTTACAAAAAATAAGGTAATAATAAAAGCAAAGAACATCAGATACAGAAAAGACGTGTACTGTGGAGCAAAGAATCTAATCTAAAATCCCCGACCAGCACGTGGAAATCCAACTAAAATCTTCCACGTAACACATAAAAAACCTTCATTCTACCCTCCAATTTGCACATATTAACGCCAAACCCCCCAACCTTGAAATATTTATTCATCTACGTGTTCTATCTTCGAGCGCATTCTAGAATTTTTAGTTCAGATCACAACAAAATCCAAAATTATAAAACAGGTCCTAGCCTCTCCTTTATTTAATTATTGAGCCGCTGCTTCTGACCTTAGCGATCTGGATCTAGGGTTTCCGTAGTTGGAGGCTTGATTCTTTCTTCTCGTGTTTTCTTAACCAAACTAGACTGAAACCCTAGCGGCCAAACCATATACACTTTAAAAAATTTCGCTGTCATCAAATCCAGTTCGAACTAGAAATCACCGTTCTGTGGCTTTGGATTTCGGATCAGATCTATTTATCTATCCTTAAAATCTGAGAAAAGAAAATCCCTAATTTTTGTTCTTTAATCTGTTCCCTCAATTAGAACGAGATCATCTGGCCCTTGTTTTAACTTAATCGTACGGACCACATGGTAATCATGATTCACTCTCGATGATGACGATGATGTTAATTTGGGGCTAAACCGCGAGGTTTTGTTTTGGATTTGTGAAAGAGAAATTAGGGTTTTGTTACTCTGGGGGAAAGATGTATAAGACGGTGTATAGAGGGGAAGAGTTACTTGGGGAAGTAGAAATATTTCCTCAACAGCGTGAAGAAGAACAACAACAGGTTGAACAAGAACAGAACATCCACAGCTCCAAGAAGAAGAAGGAAGTGATTGATGAGATTTTGGCGAGTAACGAAATCAGAATAAGCCATTTCTCGCCAGCAAGTGAGAGGTGTCCACCTCTTGCAGTCCTTCATACCATAACTTCTACTGGGATTTGCTTCAAAATGGAGTCAAAGAACTTGCAGACTCAGAATACCCAGCTTCATCTTTTGCACTCCTCATGTATCCAGGAAAACAAGGTATAGATGCCCCTGTTGAAGTACAGATAAAGACTTAAATTTCTTAACTTGGCAACTGTAATAATAATTTGGAAGTCGGAAATTTCTCAACTTACCTTACCCAGTTAAAGAGTTTATTGTACAGGGGGACTCTGGACAAAGGACAAGAACCCAATTTTTAGACTTTTCCTTTAGCCCTAAATTTCTGAGAAATGTTTGAACATTACTGACTTGACCCGGATGACTATGAACTCATTGTTTAAATTGATTTATAGTGACTCCATTTGTTGTCAAATACTGCACAAGAAATGTTTGAACATTCTGGTTTGACCTGGATGACAATGAACTGAGTGTTTAAATTGATTTCTGGTGAATCCATTTGTTGTCAAATACTGCACAAGAAATGTTTGAACATTTCTGATTTAAATTTGATCCCTACGAACTCAGTGTTTAAATTGATTTTTAGTGAATCCATTTGTTGCCAAACACTGGACATAACTCACAAATTCTGGGAAGTCTTTTAATTTTAAATCATATTACTAATGTGGAGATGGATTTGCTTTTTATACACTACTTTAGGACTCTTTTTGCCAAATTTGACTACATTTATCAGATGGCTATAATTAAAAGAAAGAAGGTGAATTCAGATAGAAATGTTGAGAGTTGAGTAGTTTTTCATGACTGAGTTCTCTTTGAGATGTTGGATTGCCTTCTCATCTAATCATAGAGGTTGATCACATATGATTAATATAGCCTGGTTTTCAGACTGCAGTGATTTCATCAGGTGGGGAGGAAATTCATTTGGTTGCAATGCACTCTAGGGATACAGAAAAACAACATCCGTGTTTCTGGGCATTCATTGTCACAGCAGGGCTTTATAACAATTGTTTAGTAATGCTGAACCTCAGATGCCTTGGCATCGTATTTGATCTTGATGAAACTCTCATTGTTGCTAATACGATGCGTTCATTTGAAGATAGAATTGAGGGTTTGCAGCGGAAAATGAGTAGTGAGTTGGACCCACAGCGCATTGCAGGTATGCTAGCAGAGATCAAGCGATATCAGGATGATAAGAACATATTAAAGCAATATGTCGAAAATGATCAAGTTGTCGAAAATGGAAAGCCAATCAAAACACAGTCTGAGGTTGTTCCAGCCCTGTCTGACAGTCATCAGTCCATTGTTCGTCCACTCATACGATTGCAAGAGAAAAACATTATTTTGACTCGTATCAATCCACAGGTTTGTATTTTTTGAACCTAGTGTTACTACCAACCCTGGCCACTGTTTGATATGCCATTTTCATCTTTAAATCACACTACTTTGGAACAATGGTTTATTGAGCATCCAACTTTTAACTAGTATGTTTTATCCTAATAAGTGTGAATTTATAATTCACCAGCAACTATATAAAGAGAAAATGGGTATTATCTTTGTGGAAATTAAGATAAATTATGATATTTGTCAATCTTCTGTGAGCTTTGCTAGTGTGCTTCGAATACCGAGTCCTAGCAGTCTTACCTTTTCTATTCTTGGATTGCGCGGAGGAAAGAAGACCCATTTTTTTCAAGTATTAGAAGTGCTATCGTCATTGGATTCATCATTTAGTCTTTTTTTTTTCAAGTATAATACTCTTTATCTTAATTATGTAGATCCGGGATACAAGCGTTCTTGTGAGATTGAGACCTGCATGGGAGGATCTAAGAAGTTACTTGACTGCTAGAGGGCGCAAGCGTTTTGAGGTTTATGTTTGCACAATGGCTGAAAGAGATTATGCTCTGGAAATGTGGAGGCTTCTTGATCCAGAGTCAAATTTGATAAACTCAAAAGAATTATTGGATCGTATTGTTTGTGTAAAATCTGGTAAGTATGACTTCAATTTTGTTGAGCTGGGAATTTTACTGACCAATCATATGTGTCTTCTGTTAATCAGTTGATGTGCTCATTGTTTTGCGTAGATACGATTTTCCTTCCCATCGGTGCTTATTTCCTTTGATTATGAGTTATAGGTTTAAGGAAGTCGTTGTTCAATGTCTTCCAAGATGGAATATGCCATCCCAAAATGGCATTAGTGATTGATGATCGGTTGAAAGTGTGGGATGATAAAGATCAACCACGGGTTCACGTTGTTCCAGCATTTGCGCCATACTATGCTCCTCAAGCTGAAGTATGAACCACAATAATCTGCTAATTACTTGACACTGCAATAGTGCAATAGCACAATCATCACAGAAGTTATACATATTTTGAACTGTTAATTACCTATGTTGTAGCTGCATGATTAATAGTAGGTTGTTATATTGTAGGCAAGTAATGCAATCCCAGTATTGTGTGTTGCAAGAAATGTTGCTTGCAATGTCAGAGGCAGCTTCTTCAAGTAAGAATGCATAAACCCAATACTTCTTTAGAATGATATCTGGAGTTTAACTTTCTCAATCATTCTAATTTTCGGTGCAATTTATTAATGTTTATGATATTTTATGGGCATGATATGGCAGAGAGTTTGATGAGGGCCTTCTACAAAGGATATCAGAGATTTCATATGAAGATGATACCAGTGGCATCCCCTCTCCTCCTGATGTGGGAAGCTATTTGGTTTCAGAGGTTAGTAATAGCAGATCTGCGTGCCTGGACATGTATAGAGTCATCCACTGTGTTGACATTGCCAGTTTGTCCATGGTACAAAAGTTGAAATGAAGGGATGGCTATCACAATGATAAACTATGTTTTCTAATCTCCCACTCCTATTCTTCATAGGAAGTTTATCATGAAATTTTTGTTTCATTCAGGATGATGTTTCTGCATCAAATGGGAACAGAGATCCCCTTTCCTTTGATGGCATGGCAGATGCAGAGGTTGAAAGGCGATTAAAGGTTGGTCATTCTCATTTCTGAGGTCTGTGTCCTTTAACTTTTTATGCTTGCATTGCATCCTTAAAAAAAATTTCAAATCTCTGTTGACAATGACGTTCCTTGTCTATACATTGTCTAGATTTGGAAACTAAGTTTTAGCTTGTATGAGTTAAAGTTAAAATTGGTATAGATTATGTCTACTTATTTCACTCAGGAAGCAATTTCAGCTTCTTCAACAATTCCTTCAACTGTCAGTAATCTTGATCCAAGGCTTGTTCCATCTCTTCAATATGCAATGGCACCTTCTTCAAGTTCAATTCCACTGCAGACATCACAACAATCAACAATACCATTGCCAAGCATGCAGTTTCCGCAGGCAACTTCATTAGTTAAACAATTGGGTCCTGTTGGTCCTCCAGAGCCAAGCTTGCAAAATTCGCCTGCCCGGGAAGAGGGTGAAGTGCCAGAATCAGAGCTAGATCCTGACACCAGGAGAAGGCTTCTTATATTACAACATGGGCAAGATACAAGAGATCATACACCAAGTGAACCTTCATTTCCCGTTAAACCCTCAATACAAGTTTCAGTCCCACGCGTGCAATCACGTGGTGGATGGATTGCAGCTGAGGAAGAGATGAGCCCAAGACAACTAAATCGAGCAGTGTCCAGAGATTTTCATTCAGATGCAGAACCAATGCAAATTGAAAAGCATCGGTCCTATCAGCCATCCTTCTTCCCTAAGGTTGAAAGTTCCATTCCATCTGATAGAGTGCTTCATGAGAACCAAAGATTTCCAAAAGAGGTAATCCTTTTTGGTGCTGGTACTTTAGGTAGATTTGGGGATAATTTTTTTGGGAATAGTAAGTTTGCCCCGACTTTAAAAAGCATATCCAAATCTTATAATTATCTGTTTGCAGACTCCTTATAGAGATGACCGTTTAAGGTTAAGCCATACGATATCAACTTATCGTTCTTTCTCAGGTAAGCATGATGGCAATTGCATTGATCTAGTTGTCAATAGTTGTGAATCACTGTTCTTGATCTTCATGAGGATCTGTGGAGTTAAGCTTAAGCTCTAAATCCAACTGTTGTTTTCTAGAGATAATTTACATTTTAAAAGATTGGACCCAACAAAAACTAGAATAAATGTTTCAGAAGTTCTAATAACATCTTTCTGAAGGCTAATGAAAAATGCTGTTACTTTTTTTTCTTTTGAAGGAGACGAAATTCCCTCAGTCCGATCATCTTCCAGCAACAGGGATCTTGACTTTGAATCTGAACGTGCTGTTTCAAGTACAGAATCTCCAGTAGTGGTGTTACAGGGGATTGCAATGAAGTGTGGGGTGAAGGTATTGCAATATAGTTTGCATTTTGGAAGAGAAGATTGAAGCAAAATAATGCTTCCATCTCAGTTTCTTTTTTTTTTTAGTGACGCTATTGCAGTTTGTGTTTTTTCTAAGACTAACAAAATTGAAATTTTCAGGTGGAATTCAGATCTTCTTTGTTTGCTAGCAGAGATCTTCAGTTCTCCATTGAGGTATCGTGAGAACTCTTTTTTCTTGTGAATTTTGGGTTTGAATCTAGGTAACTAAGATAATCTTCAGCTGTTCAACAATAAATAGCTGTAGAGCAAGTAAGTTTGCATTTTGTGGCCAATTAGATCCTTGTGAAGTAAACGAACACATTGATCATAAAGTTTGATGGAACTCATTTACATTTCAGTTTTCAGTTCAGTTTACATCAGATAATAATAGTTTCTTCATTAGTAGTTAATTACCACATACTCAGGCCTGTTTAGTAGGAGCTTGGTATTTTGTATGAATAGAAGCATTGAAAGATTTGCCATCTCCTTAATTTCATGCTGCACATGATGGATGATCTATTGGTTAGGATCAACTAAAATTTCTTATCATTTGGTTGAACACAAATGATAACAATAATATTAAGACGGGAAACATATAGCCTCTGCAACCTGACATCATCTTTTTCTCAAGCTGGAAACTTTTCTGGTTCTTACTATGTACATTGCGGTGGCAGGCTTGGTTTGCAGGAGAGAAAATTGGGGAAGGAATTGGCAGAACAAGGAGGGAAGCCCAACAACAGGCAGCTGAGGGTTCTATCAAGGCCTTAGCTGGTAAAACTTCTTATTTTGTTACTTGATACACTTGTGCAAGATTCTGATGAAACTTGATTATGAGGCCCACATTTTTTTGTTGCTTAGTTGAAGAAAAAAGATCAATTTAGCTGTATAGCTAAGAAGCACGGACATGGCAAAATGGAGCCGTGTCCACGTGTCGGACACGTGTCCATGTCAGACGCGCACGTGCCCGTGTCGGACACGTGTCTGATACGAACACCCACAAAAAGTGCATATATATGCTCCATATTTTTTGAGAGGGGCTTATAAAGTACAAAATATGTATGAACTATCAAGATATTGGAAGTTTTGAAACACATCAATCAATATTTATCATATTATGGATTCTGGATTTTTTTTCTTAATTCTAAATTTTATAATATATATATAATATATATGCCGTGTCTGTGTCCACCAAATTTTAGAAGTTGGTGTGTTCCCGTGTCGCGTGTCGTGTCGCGTGTCCGTGTCCGTTTCCGTGCTTCTTAGCTGTATAGGATTCAGTTTTACCTCTATAATACTTTTTTAGTTATGATTTTCACTTAGAGCTGAGCCAGTTGATGTTTGCATATGAGGCATGTCCCTTATCTGAGATATGCTCCAAATTAGAAGGCTTTGCTCAAAAAGTTCAAGTTATTTTTTAGCAATAGTGAATTTCCTAGACATGTAATGTCTATCTCATTTTAGCTCGCTCTTTTGTTGAAAGACTGCATTTAAGCCTTGTTGTGATAAGATGTTCCGATATGCTTCATTTAGGCTGTCTTACTGTTTATTGTAGCATATCAGCCGTTTGAAACTGACGATCTGGATATGATTTTTGCAGACATATACATGTCGCGTGGTAAACTTGATTCCGGACCTGCACACGGGGATATGAATAAATATCGTAGTGTAAATGACAACTTTTTACCAGGCAATCTGAGTTCTTTTGGAAATAAGACTCCAAAAGATGAGCCTAACTCATTTTCTACAGCACCCGAGCAATCCAGGCTTCTGGATCCTAGGCTGGAAGGTTCTAAAAGATCAATGGGATCGGTCACAGCACTCAAAGAATTTGTAAGTTGAAGAAAATTTCTTACTGTTTTTCTTGCATATATTCTTCAGTAATTACTAAGTTTCGCAAAATTAGGCATGCCATGGATTGACATGAAATGATTTATAGTGTATGATGGAGGGTCTTGATGTAAATTTTCTGGCTCAGTCTCCGGTTTTAGCTAATTCTGTACAGAAGGACGAAGTTCATGCACAGGTTTGTGTTGATTATATTTCTCTCTTTAATAGTTAGAACGTGTTTGTATATTTTGAACTTTCAGTTGAAATCATTTATTGATACTGACCATTTTGATTTATGTAAGAGACAAAGTTTTAATCCCTCCTTTATTGTCCCTCTCTTTTCATTTCCTTTCTTATAATGAGGAAACTTGCATTAAATGACATAATACCTGTTAAAAAAGAAATGATATTATTCCAATAGTAAAAATCAATTTGGAAACTTGATTAATCTGGAAAAAGAGTAAGCACACCAGTAAACTAGGTGGTAGACAGCCACGTGAGAGCAGGAAAAAGAGAGAACGTGAGGGAGTTCTGGATCTATTTATGATTTGGGGCTTTGGCTTATTTAAAGTTACTTGCATCATTTGTCATTGAGAGTCTCTTTTCGTTTGCTTGTGAATGAATTATGTCCTAATAGTAGTTTTACAAAGATTTGGTTGACTAATTGCATTTCATGTCTTTAGGTTGAAATTGATGGACAGGTTCTAGGAAGAGGAATAGGGTCAACCTGGGATGAGGCCAAGGTGCAGGTAACTAAATCATCTGTCTATCCTCAACCTAGGGCTAATAATATGGTCCCTAGTGCCTACTGGCTTGAAGCCTAAGCACCTTATTGCACTTTTTATATATATATATATTTCAGGCTGCTGAAAAGGCACTTGCCAGTTTAAGAACGATGTTTGGTCAATTTACGCCTAAAAGTCATGGTTCTCCCAGGTTGGGCATTTTAAATTCTAACAAAATTTTGCTCTTGCATTTGGATTCTGTCATATTATTATTAGATTTCGTTACCCACTGTTTATGCTTTCAATGATGCGGATAAGGTCGACGATGCAAGAAATGACAAGTAAACGTCTAAAACCAGAGTTTCCAAGAGTTGTACAACGAATGCCCTCTTCTGGAAGATATGCCAAGAATTCGCCCGCTGTCCCTTGAAGATTACACAATACAAACTTCTTCCACGGACATTTACCATCCCATATGACCCTCCTCAGTGCTGCATGTTGCTGAGCGGTTTGTTATCAGGGCAGGCCTCCATTTTCCTCAACATGCTTTGGAGCCAGGATACATGTACTGTTGATGAATTATATTTAGCGTTGACGGTGACGGTGACAGTGATGGTGATGATTCAACCTTGCTTCTCTGGTTATGCTCGTTGCCTTTTGATCAATCAGCCATGTCTTCTATCTTTTGTCATTGACACTACACCACATGACATGAGAGCTTATGAAGTATGTAATATGATCTCATTATGCTGTGCAGTTGCTTCCTACACACACATAAATATAATACCATCCATCCATCCCTTAGTCACAAACAAGAGATTCTGAATCTAAATGGATGTTAACAACTACAGTTGGAGTCCAAGTCCAAAAGTTAATTATAATTACAAAGACTAAACCTTTGATGCAAAAGTCTAGCCGTGATCAATAAACATGTTCCACCTCTACTCTTAACAAAACATATCTACAGACCAAAAGGACCGGCAAGGTAAAGTAAAACTAAGTAATCCATCTTCGCCAAAAAGTCACAACGTACCTGTAATTTCTTCTCTTCTTCTTCCTTAGCGTTCTCTTTAACATTTCTACTCTCTACAAATAAAATTAGTCCATTTCTACGGCGTTCCAGAGAGAGATAACGAGATGACTTCGTTCCACACGTTTGGCATCGACGGGGAGGAGGTCCACGAGCCAAACCAAACACCCTTCCACGATAGCTACTCCGACTACAACACTGACGTCCCCATCGACCATGCGACTGCCTCGTCCCCCGATGCGTTTACCTTCGGAACCTCACAGCCCCATGTGGATCCCAACCCTAGCTTCTCCGATAGCCCTTACGTCGAGAACGGCAACGCTAATGGTTATACTGCTTCCGACGATGGCATCTTCTCCTCCGACGGTCCCGTACTTCCTCCTCCCACCCAGATGGCGCCGGAGGAAGGCTTCGCTCTAAGGGAGTGGCGGTGGTGAGATTCCTTTTGCTTTTTACTCTTCCATTTGTGCTGTTTTGTTTTGAGATTTGGTGGTTCGAGCATGTAAGCTTAGATCTGTTATTGCTTTTTAGTTCTGTAATGTAATTTAGAAGACTTAATTATTGGCATTCAAGTCCTTCCGCTTTTCTGGTACTTGTTAATTGATTGATCTGTGAACGAGATGGCATTTGCTGAAGCTGTTTCTCACTGGAAACATTAACATTTATTGATATGAAGGTTGATTTAGTGAGATGTGTATGGATTTGTAGTCTAGGTTTGCATGGAAGTAATTTTTGGGGGACTTTTATATAAAATTTCTGATCTGAGACTTATTTTGATGGTCTTCTTGGTTTTTGAGAGGCTTTTACAATTTCTTGTGAAGTTGGATCCGATAGATTAGTGGCAGCAGTCCTATTCCAAATAGTTAAATGTGATGATCTCATTCTATGTTGTTTCAGCAATAGTTTTCGGTTAGTCTGATTCTGGAATAATAGTGTCTGGGATCATATGAATGACAGTGCCCCTTATTAGGAACTTATTTGCTAAGATATGGCAAGAACTATGATTGTACTTGTTTTCCGGGTTGTATTTTTGTCACAAACTACGGATTTCAGAATGATTGACTTGCTTTCTTTATAGTTAAAAGACGGGTTAATTATTAAAAAGCACAAAAGTTTTGGAGATCTAGTGATTAAACTGATTTTAAATATCAAAATTCTATTTTGTAATTACTTCATTCAAGGTGAACGGCATCCCTTCAATGTTTGACTAGTTTATGAAATCTTGTGGAATTTTTTATGTTCTTTTTACTAGCAATTTTTAAAAATTGAGAGGCTTCAAGCTTCCTTTTTTTCCCTTTTTATATTTTGAGCATTTTTGGTGTTACCTTGATCATGGGGAGCTTCCTTTTTCCCCTGATGAGGGGTGTTGATACGTTGTCCACATATGAGTAGACAATCTCTAGCGTTCTTATGCTTATGATATGTGAAAGCATTCATCATTTGTTGGATGTACTCTTCCAATCAAAATTATTTCCTTGGATTTTGCTGCACAGTCAGAATTCTGTTCAACTAGAAGAGAAGGAGAAGAGGGAGAAGGAGATGAGGAAGCAGATCATTGAAGAAGCTGAGGAGTATATACAAGCATTCTATGAGAAGAGAACGGTCAATGTTGAGAGCAACAGAATTAATAACAGAGAAAGAGAGAAGGTAAAGATGTCATTGAACTTTCTTTCTCTGGGGTCTTACTCTGTTTTACTAAACTAGGATGTTGGCTTTTTGTGTATGGAGCAGTTATTCTTAGCAAACCAAGAGAAATTTCATAAAGAGGTAGATAAACAGTACTGGAAGGCAATATCAGAGCTTATCCCCAATGAAGTTCCCAATATTGAGAAGAAGAGAGGGAAGAAGGATCAAGACAAGAAACCATCCATTACAGTCATCCAAGGCCCAAAGCCTGGAAAGCCCACAGATCTTTCCAGATTGCGCCATATACTTGTGAAGCTAAAGCACACACCTCCTCCTCACATGATGCCACCTGCACCTGCAAAGGATGCCAAAGAGAAAGACGGGAAGGATGCAAAAGATGCCAAGACTGGTAAAGATGTCAAAGATGCTACTACTGCTGATGGTTCTACAAATCTATCCAAAGAAGAGGCTCCTGCGGCTGGTGCAAAAGAACCAGAGCCCACACCACGGGCTGCTTGATTGGATTCAAACATTGGTTAATTTGATCCAAATATTTGTTTTGTACCATGAGCGTGATCTTGAGAGTTGATTTTGTAAACCAAGACTGGATTATGTATGCGGCTCTTGCTTTTGTTTTTGGCTATATACATTTTTCACTAAACTGTTTATTGTTTAATGCCACGGAGCTAATTATTTAGATAGTCAGAATCTCTGTTCCTACGTCTCGTTTTAGCATCGGACCAAGTTTTGTGTTTTTACTTCCTGATGCATGAATGTATGAGAGTTTTCGCATTGACATGTAGAACGTGACTTTGATCATACTACTACTTTATTGTTTTTGCTCTATAATTGTCAATCATTAGCATTGTTTTTGGTTACGCATTAGCGTAAATTGGCGATCACTAAATATGGCGAAATGAAAACAAATTTCTCGGTCTAATTAATGAAATGCACAAATATAACCTGGTAAACTATTTCCTCCCATCTGTTCATGGAAACATGCTTTGTTCTTCACCTAGGGTTCACTTCAGTTATTGTGACAGGAACAGAGCTCATCTGGTAGGTACTGGAGTCTGCAGATGATTTCTTTGCTCCACTAACCCCAACTGACTCTGAGAAAAATCCTGGGGCTGTGAGCAGCTTTTCATTAAGCTTTATATTCTTCGAGAGCATATCAACAACCTGGCTCATTAGCGGCCTTCTGTTTGCTGCTGCTTGGGAACAGAAAAAAGCTACTTTGATATATCTAATAACTTCAGCCTCAGGATATTCTCCCATGTCTGGATCTACCATCTCTAATAGTTTCCCCTCTTCATGTAATT
>JANVCL010000002.1:31288255-31308297 GCA_026546855.1 Erythroxylum incrassatum | reverse complement strand
ATAAGTAATAGCATAAATAATACAATAAATATAGAACAAGCTGAAGAATAAATATAAAATAAGTAAATAAATATACAAATAAGAAAGAAGATAAGTAAATAAATAAATCAAATAAGTTATTACAAGAAAATATGCAGGCTAAGTTAGGAAATGTTTAGGCTAAATAACTAAGAGGAAAGTACTACATATTAAATATTTAGGTTAAGTGTAAGACACAAGAATTGCAGAAAATGCCTAAAAGACCAATAAGAATGAGAAAGACCTCTCTAAGTGAAATCTTTTAAACGTATCTTAGTATGGCAAAGTTTCCTATCGCGGGTCATACCCTTGGTAAGTTCCAGTAAAGTCATATCATTCTTAAACACCTCCCTCAGTTCTTCTTAGGCCTTCCTTTTCTTTTTCTCTTCCAATTTTTTAGAAAATCATTTCACATCTTCTCATTGGAGCGTCAATGTCTCTTCTTTTAATATGTCTAAACCACCAAAGCTTTTTCTATCTTAAATTTTCATTAATATCAGTCACCTTTAATTTGTCTCTCACTATTACATTCTTGAACTTGTCTCCTTTAGTAAAGTTGCACATCTAACAAAGCATCCTCATTTTCGTTACCGTTAGTTTATGACTATATAATGTTTGATGAGCTAACACTCTACCTTATAAAGCATGGCCATCCTAATCACTAAAGCATAGAATTTACCTTTGAGCTTGAGTGTCATCTTCTGATCATACAAAAATGCTGATGCACTTCTCCATTTAAGCCACCATGATCTGATACAGTGAACTCTGTCTTCATCAATCTCTAGATTACTTTGAAAGATAGATCTTAGATATTTAAAACACTTTTTTTTCTTGTATAACTTCTGAACCAATCTTTACCTCCACATCAAAAGCCACCTTATGGCCTAAAAAGTTACACTCTAAGTACTCAGTCTTATTCCTGCTTAAAGTAGAGCCCTTTGACGATCAACTTGCTATTAAAAATAGATTTTGGACTAATAAAATTTTTTTAATCGGTGGTTGACAATATACTTTTAATCGAAATCGAGGGGCTGATCGTTTCTACCAACTTTTTGCCCTAATTAATATGATTTTTATAATTCAAACATTGAGTTCAAAATCAAATTAACATTTTTTTACATATTCAAATTTAATATTATATAACGTATCCCCCCAAGTTCTAGCTTGACATTGACACCCGCTTTTGTCTTATCCACTAAAACAATGTCATAAGAAAACAACATACATCGAGGCACATCTCTTTGGATATTCTTATTAAGTTCATCCATCATTACTACAAACAAAAGGGACTCATAAGCTCACAAAACAGGAGATAATCTTCTTAACACCTTAACAGTTCAACATTCTAGTTTCAAGCAAGTTATTTCTTGCCCAAGCAGCAAGGAATACATTTAGTATCTAAAGATCTTACTTCCCCCCCTCCTTTTCTAAAGTATATTGTACTAAAAAACAATATTCTTCCTCTAGAAGTTACTATAGGAACTACTTGCAATAGAAGAATCTATGTCCAAGCTAACCAAAAGAGGAAAACTTCCAATTTGGATCCCTTAAGTATTACTGCTACTTGCTTATTATATTTCCAATTATATCCCAACAACCTTGTGGCTTCCCTATTTAGCTAGTGGAGACTAGTTTCAAATCAAAACTTAGGCATAAAAGGAGAAGACTATTAATTCAACCACACCTATGTTCTTTGTAATCTTAATTTTATAGTTTTGGCACTTTATGGTATTGTAGCTATCTAGCAGACTCTTTTTTCTGTGTTATTGCAATTGTTTCTATTGGATCTTTGTAAACTCTCTATTTTTTATTTTATCTCATACTAACCAAAAATTATCTTTCTTTGCAAAAGGGTTCTATGAATAACTTAAAAATTAGAACTCAATATCAATAAACTAATAATTAGAACTTATTTTTCATATTATAGAACAATTGAAATGAAAAAATTTTCTTCTTTTTTCTTATTCAAACAAGATAATATCGCTTAGGATGTGTATGAAAAATACATATATTTTATTAAATTTTTTCTTAATTTTAATGTTAAATTAATTTCTTATTTAATTTTTGATATCTTCTCAAGTAATTATTCAAATTTGACCTTGGAATGATATTATTAATATGCATAAATTATGCATATGATTTATCAAATATTTTACTTTGTTTTAATGCTACATTGACTTATTTTACTTAGTTTTTAATATCTTTTTATATCATTATGCAAACTAGACATTGAGATGATATTATTCAATAATTAAAGGCAACTCCAAGCAAAAACATAAAGAAATTCACAATTCTTGAAGGAACACGATCTAGCCTAACCCTATGTACTAACTTGTAATTTAGAAGAATCAAATGTAGGAAGTGACATTGGTTGAGCCATGATTGTGTAGGAGATGTGTACAAGTTATCAATGAAACAATGGGATATAATATTAAGGGACACAATCATATTAGAGGCTTTGTATTCATTTAATAAAAATGGTGAAATTCATGGTTTAGAGACATGACAATGCTAGACATTGTGTCTATTAACTATAAAACCTAGTAAGGCCAATGGTTTAAGCAAAAAAAAGTGGGATAAGTCATGTCCAAAGTGGTGAAATGATTTTTAAAAGAGGGTGGAGTGAAACACTTTTAAGAAACATCCTTTTCTCTCCAAAATCTAAGGTTGGCTGATGAAAACCTTTTTCAAACCTTGAGCACTCAATTTTAAACTATTTTTTACTAGATAATTAAGATCCAAACATTATCTTAGTAGATCAAGATTTCGATGGAAATAGGGAGTTCATCTGGATTTACTTTATTTTGATTTTTATCTTTTAATTTTATTATTTTGGAAATGTTTAGTGGATAAATACTTTTTCTGTGATTAAACTAGTGGTGATTTTTGTATGGATCGGTTTAATTTGATTTTTAAAATGGGATATATTTTTTTGACGTATCTTTGTTATGCTTAATGCTAATATGTTCTTGTCAGCGTGTAAATCTAATTTTAATTCATATATAGGTGACTTAAGAGAGCCTACTTTTGAGTGGATCATGACTTAAATAGAGGGGGTTAAATGGGGTGCTTGCGGGAGGCATATTTGATCCCTGTAGTATCAGGGTGAAACCTTTCATGATATTTTATAGGGCAACATACATTCAAAGGGATATTAGTATAGGTAGAGGTATGAGTTAACTAACTAAAGAATAAATGCTTGTAACTTGAGAGAGTGGAGTTGATACAAATGGCATTCAAGATGCTACAAGAAGCACTCTAGGTGATCTGATTCCAAATATGGAAAGTTTTCGAGTTCCAAAAAAGGAAACTTCACCAAATTTGGAAAATGGAGCTAAAGTGCAAGGAGATGCCATGGGAAATCGTATTAAGGCAACAAGATCATTCAAGTGCCAACATGGAAGGTTTTCCCAATATGGAAAGTTTTGTCAGTCCAGTCACAAGGTCTCAAGCAAAGCATCTAAAGGAACAACTCCAAATTTATGTGCAAAAACACGTTGAAAGTGGGTTGCCCAAATATGGAAAGTCCATATATGGAAATGTTTTGGAGCCTAAGTATGTCTACATAATTGGGCTAATAGACTAATTTGGGATGTTTATGTTTTTAAGCCTAATTTGGGTCAAATATAATTGGGCTAATAGACTAATTTGGGGTGTTTGAATTTTGGTTTGTTTGTAATGGGCTGTTTTTATCTGTCTCATTTGGGATTAGAATAAGTGAAATGGGCCACATTTCAAGGGGCCACATTGGTTTTTAGTCACTTCTATTTCAGACTTGGTTTAAGGGCTCAATTTAGCTTTTTAAGTTAGAATACATAGGCCACTTGTTATTTTTACTTAAGCCCATTCGAAACCTATTAGGTTAAGGTTTAATTAAGCATGTTTAAGGGTTTTGTGGTTGTCATATTCACCTTTTCATCTTATTCTCTCCAACAGCCACCTTTCTCTCAACATTGAAGATTGTCTTTTCATCTCACCCACCTTCTCCACCACGTTCTCCACATCAGCCATGTCTTTACTACCTTGAAGACATTTATTTCAATTTTTAATGTTTTTTCTTGCTTTGTAATGCCTATTAAAAAGGTTGTTTTCTGATGTAATGCTGCAGAAGTTGTAATTCGAAAATTTCATATCTGAATAAAGAGAGTTTTTTCTTTCTTTTATGTTTATGCTTAAGGTGTTCTTATTGATTGCAATTGAGTTTATCTTTTGTTATCAATTTTAATTCCTATTTCTTGTGTTCTTGAGTGCTTAACTGATTAGGGTTCAAGGGGATTTCTGAAAATTAACTTGGGTTCTTTTCGTAAGTGTTCTTGGGTGTAAGAACAAATCCTAATCTGATTGGTTTATTGAGAAACTAATTCTGATTTGATTGGTAACAAGTTCTAAGGGTCGATTAAGGGTCTTAAGGTTCCGCATCAGGAGTTTTAGTGTCTAGGAAGTGCCGCTAGTCTAAAGAATATATCCATTATATGTTAGTTAAATTATGAAATTAAAAGTGATACTAAGGTAAGTACTTATCTAGACAGTTATTTGATTGCATTTTCTCTTAGTTATTATTGATATCAATATTTGGTTTAGTTTTTTTTATGTTTCGTTATTCTAAAATCTATAACTTAACATTTTTAATAATTCTAAAGGTAATATATAAAAATATTTTTTTATATATTACCCTTAGACTTATTAAAAATGTTAGGCTTTTTTATTCACATTGCTCCTTTGTGGGATTAATACCCTACTTAACATTATATTACTTACTAGTAATAGTACACTTTTCTAAGTAAGTTAGGTGATATGTTTTTTACAGGAAAAAATTTGGTAATATTACAAATATATATCAACTATGCAATCACAAAGTTTTGGATGTCGTTGCTAGGGAAGCTACTAGTTTTAAGAAACCTATAAACTATTTTTCTAGTCTTGTATAGTTATTTTCTTATTTTATTTATGCTCGATTTATGTTTATCTTTACATTTGCTTAAATTTTCTTTATGTCTTATTCTATTTTGTTTTCTTTTTCCTTTTTTATTTTTATTTTAGGAGTGATTATGGTGTATGAAAAGAAGCCAACAATTTTTATTTCTTGAAAAAGAGAACTTCACATCTAAATTGGAGGGATGGACTAAGCAAGAACTTAAAAATATACTATAATTATGAATTTAAAGGATTGAAGAAGAAAGGAGAACTATGGAGGTGCTTAATTGATTATGAAATTATTCTATAACACTTACCAATTAATGATATTAAATTGCTTAAGATACTCACTTTGACTCAAATTTGATTTTAGGTACAATTTGGAAGCAAAGAAGTTAAAGTGAGTTGAAAGCACAATATTTATGCCATTTTATGAAGGTTAATCTTTACTTGTCTTCATGGAGCAAGAAGAGAACAAATTCGGCCTAAAAGAAGTAGAACCGTAGCAGCTGGAAAAATAAGGTGGATAAAGAAAAATATCAAAACGATAGTGGAAGCAAAGCAAAACGCCAAGAAGCAACTGAGCAAGCAACATCTAAGGAGCTGCATAAAACAACAAAACAAAACGTTGGACCAAAATGGCTAAAAGAAAACGATAAAGCATAGAAGAGAAAACACAATCATTGGGTGTTTCATACAACCAACGTACATTTCATGCAAGACCAAAACACACATGCTAGGGACAACCAAGACGATGATGCATAACTGGGAAGGAGCAACCAAAATGTAAGCTCAGTAGGAGGAAACGTAGATGGTTTCAAGAGATGCTTTTGTTTTAAATAAAGCAATGAACAGTGGGGATGGACCAAAAATTAAATGAGAAATAGGGAGCAACCAAAACGTAGCACAGCAAGGTGCTAAAACGTAGCAAAGCAAGGTGCCAAAACGCAGCAGTAGAGGCAAAAAGTAGATATTGGACAAGAGATAGAACACAGTCATTTGGCCAGCAAATGTGGAGGGAGTGTAGGTTTTAAAGGAGTGAATGGTGAAGCGGACCAAAAATAATTCTGAAAATAAGACAAAACAGTAGCGTGGGAGGCGCAGTAGTGAAGAGGGAGAGTGGTTCTTCGGTGGGCTTTCTTTGGGCTAAATTGAGAGGCAACTTCAGGAGCTTCGGGAGAGCACGATGATGGAGGTGAGCTCTCCACCATAAGGAGACCCATGGAGGGGTAGCTTCTCGATGCCAGTTTGGAGGTGACATTGACGTCAATGAACCATTTAAGCACTCTTTCTTTATTTTAGTTGTTTCTTTCTCTCATTAGAAATTGATTGTGTTATCCTATGTTAATTGATTTAGGTTTTATGTATGGATAACCGTATTATCATTATTGTTCGGCTATTTGTGTATGAACCTATTGGGTATTGTACAAAAGATGATTTTGATGTGTTCATTGAATCGTTTATTTGCAAAATCCTTGCCAAAATTTCGATAAAATTCGTAATTATTATATTTGAAATTCATTTGTAGCGACTAATGATTCGTAATCATTAGGGATAATATAACATAGGTTAAATAACACATCATATGTGGTTGTTACCTTGATTAATCGATTTTCCTAATTTGTAATGTTACTACCCTATTGAATCTAAAGATCGTATCCTAGATTATTTAGTAGTAAGGTTTAATTAATGATTGTATCTTGATTAAACACTACTTAAGGAAAAATTCGGGTTAATTATTAACCTATGATTAATAGTTTCTAGGAGAGGTTTGAGAACAACAAATCATGGAAAAATGTTTAATTAAGGTGTAGGCCAAGATTGAACCAAAGAACTGAATTTCCAATAAATTCAATGTGTTCTTCATTTTTTTTGTATGTTTTCTTTAATTTTTTTTCATTAGGTTAGTTTTATTTTGTTTCTTGTTTGAGAAATCCCAACCCCCCCCCCCCCCCACAAACCTAAACACCTATTATTTCATTTCAATAACTTTACACACTCTCTCTATGAGATCAATCTAGACTCACCACTGTTATAGTAGTAGTCTAGTTATTTTATTTTGACTAGCGTTACGATGCACTGTCATCTTGTATAGTTATTTTCTTATTTTAATTATGCTTGATTTATTTTTATCTTTATATTTTCTTAGATTTTCTTTATATCTTGTTCTATTTTGTTTTTTTTCTTGTTTATTTTTATTTCAGGAGTGATTATGGTGTATGAAAAGAAGCCAACAATTTTTATTTCTTGAAAAAAAAATCTACAATTTGAGAGAACTTCACATCTAAATTGGTGGGATGGACTAAGCAAGAAGTTAAAAATATATTATAATTATGAATTTAAAGGATTGAAGAAGAAAGGAGAACTATGGAGTATGCCAAACCATCTCTCATATATTAAGCATTATATGGCCAAAGATAAATGCTCGTTATTTTGAGATTAAGATGAATGTAATCTAGATACTTCAACAAAATGTGCAATTTGATGAATTACTTTATGGGGATCCTAATCCACACATTTCTAACTTCTTGGAGATACGTGACACATTAAAGATCAATAGTGAGACTGAAGATTCCATTATGTTGAGACTATCCAGAATAAAAAAATAGTTATTGAAAGCATTATCGATTGATTTAATCAAAACTTAGCAGTTTTATAGAGTTCTTTTCCAAATTCTTTTCATGATCCAAGATAACAAGTTTAAGCAATGATATCTCTTCTCTTCTTTTCAGTAGATTGATAATGACACCTTATATCTATAAGGAAGATTATATATGTGATAGTATATTGAGCAATAGGTTTCAAAGGCTGCTTTAAAGTTGATAGAAGAGATGTCCATTAAACATTATCAGTGATAGGTAGGAGGCACAATAGTACACAAATCTAATGGAATCTATAATATAGACACTATAAATACACTAATAGCTTTGATGGAAGTGATAGAGACATAGCTAGATAAACTGACTCTCCATCATGAACATCTCAAGTTATAAGTTGTTAATTTTGTGAATGAGGACATTAAGGAATGGAATGATAAACTGAGAATCTCATGGCAAAATTAATGGAGCAAATTGATTTTATCGGAAGTTTTTAGAGGTAGAACAATCCTTATAAGATTAGAATATAAGATTAAGTATCAATAAAATGCCTTATGAGAAGTTAAAAAGATTAAGGATAGGTAAATCAAAACCTACTAGGGTAATTATGTATCTTATTGATAATTCTATAAAAACTTCTTAAGGTGTTCATGAAGGCGTAATGGTGAGAATTGATAGGCTCCTATTCTCAACAAATTTCTATGTTATAGATATTAATAAGGAAGAAGAGATTTCTCTAATCCTAGGTAAACCCTTCATAGCTGCAACAGGTGTAATAATTCATATTAGATAAATTGAATTTATACGATAGACTAAAAACGAAGGACACATGTTCTAAAATAATGAGATGTAATTTACACCTGTAGAGATTCGTTTTAATATTATACACGAATCATCACGGAAGAAAAAGTCAAAATGCACACAACAAGTAAGGATAAAGGAAATAGTAAAGAAGAAGAACCATAAGAGAAATGATGGCCATTTACATGACATTCTTTAAGAGTATACTGCAGCAACTAATTGAATTTAAGGATATAGTCTAGTTAAACTTATAAAGAAGTGCTTGTTAGGAGCAATCCAACCACTATCTAATTTTAGCTTAACTTTTTTTAGATTTATTTATTTAGTGATAAGGACTTTAAAGTTTTGTTTGGTATTTAATGTTGTCTAGTTTTAGTTAGATTGATGAATAAGTTTATATCCAACTTAGAAATAAGGTACATATGGAATTTATTTGTTCATCCCAACTTGGCCATGCTCGTGCCCTAAATCATCTCATACTTTTATGTTAGATAGAATTATTCATGGCTATTAGACATGCCCATTTTTCTAAACTATGTACTACTCTAAATTTTTTATATTATCCCATAGTTAGAGTGTGGACACTGAATTACTAATGATGGTTAGAAAAATGGCCTAAGCTCACACTTGTGTCTTCATCTATAGATTTAGAAAATTCTTTCCAAAATATCCCATGCACTAGGCTAAACTCATGTCCTAAACTATATTCTAAGAATTTGAAATCCAAAACTCCCCATAGTATGTGCCATAACTATATTACAAATAGTGTCATTAAATTTTATAAAATCCTTATTGCACCAGACTTTCCCATTTTAACCTTTCTCTATTTTTATTCTTAATTCTCTATAATTCTCTCAAATCTTCTAAATAGACACTACCCAAATTGTTTCCCTAAGAAATTTCCATTATATTTTTAATATTATTCCTTTAAGTTTCACCAAAATTCAAATTTTTTCCTCATCTAAATCATTTTTTTAAATAAGGTTCCACAATTCAATTTTAGGGAAATTTTCAATTTTGGGCAATCCTTCCCTAATTTTTTATCTTCACACTTATCTGTTAAAAAAACCATAAGTAATGAATTATCTATAAGTAAGTGAAAGAAGATATAATGCATTAGAGGTTCCACCAAAAGTAAAGTAAGCAAATAAGTTGGGAGCTTATCTCAAAATAAACATCATTTTCTTATATTGCAAAACAAGGACTATCTTAAACTGTATGATAGCTTGAAACTCCAATCATTTTAGGAAAATAGGATTATAGATTGGAACAGTTTAGAAAGAATTGTTTTGGTAGATGAAGTAGGGAGATATGTACATAATGAATTGTAGGAATCGACCTTTGATGTGAATAGAATGCATATAAAGAAATCACATTGGAAATTCTAACTATGCTTGACATGATTAGGCATGTTAGATGATAGGTAACACTACACAAAATAACTAAACCTACAACTATAGCAGTGCCAAGTATAGGTCGATCCCACAAAGATTAATTCTAATTACTTTCCTAACTTATACGCATGAGTAAAAAAGAGGGGTTTTGTTCAATGCAAATTAGAAAATAAATTAAAATTGAATATACAAAAGCAACTCAAATTAGACAACGACAAAGTGATAAAATTGATTAGTGGTTTGAAATCTGGTTCTTCAGTATAATCTTGGCCTATGCACAATTTCACATACGCCATTGCATTATTGTCTTCCTACCTCTCTTTAGACTATTGATCGTAAATTAACAACAAGCTTTGTTAATCCCGATTTTTCCTTAGTCGTAGTTAATCAAGAAGGGCTTGTTAATTAACCCTAACTACCGAATAACCTAGAATAAGCTCTCTGAGTTTAATCGGACAACTGTATTACAAATGAGAAAAACATATCAATCTAAGCAATAATCACATAGGTTTGGATTATTTAACTTATGTTATATTATGTTATCTTAACGATTTAATACTGTTAGTTGCCACATACGACTTCAAACATGACTATTACGTATCATATTCAAGTTCTAGCAATAGGTGTTCATGAAAAAAGATTCAATAGAGCATCAAAATCATTCTTATACAATACCTAAAAAATTCATACAAGATAGTGTAAACAATTAGAAAAGAAGGAAAGAAAACGATACACAACAACAATATGCCTAAATGTGCTCCTTAACATCAGCTTCACTTCCGAACCGGCATTGGGAAGGCCAGCCCTCCATCTTCTCCATCAATCTCCAAGAAAGAACCATGAATAGCCTTTAAAATGTGAAAAAACCGAAGATAGAATGAACAAAAAGACATGTTTGTTTTCTAGAATGAGTCCACTATCATAAAAACCTTGCTTTTATATAAAGAAAAAACTAGGTTAACAATGGACAGGTAGCAAGTTCATGGGGTCATGACTGTGAGACACCTTCCATATCCAAAAAATTGCATCTTTCCATTTCTTTGGTATTTTCTTGCTTCCTCTTCATTCTAACCCTTCTCCTTCTTGCTCCATAAAGCCATTTGACTATGAATCTCAAGAAGATGGCTTGACGAGTATGCTTTTGACTCACTTTAGCTATTATGCTTCCAAATTGTACCTAAGATCAAATATGAACTAAAGTGAGTGTCTTAAGCATTTTAAAGCATTAATCACTAAGTGTTAAGGATTAAATGTATTAATAATTAAACACATATCAAGTTCCCAAACACTTATCTTTTAACTGTCCTAGGGTAAATCTTCAAAACCAAAACACTTACTCATTTTCCATATTTCCCAAGAATACATAATCATAAGCAAAGATGAATAACTTAAAAAAAATCATAGCAAGAACTTAACATTCAACACTTCTTCTCATGATCAATCAACATTCATCACCTTTAGAAACTAAGCAATCTAGAGGTAGACTTGGACAAAATGTGTTTAAATATGGTAAATTCATGGATACGCTCAAATACTATTTATGATCAAGACAGTCCACGACTTTGCATATCATTTCATTTCTCCACCACCAAAGTTCACATGCATAACCATGAATCAAAGACTTTCCTAAGGATGTAATGTGGGCTATGGTAAGGTGAGATGTATTAAGGTAATGTAGCATAAAAGCCATCAAATTAGTGAAGCAAAAGTAACACTTAATGAAACATCAAGTGCATATGTTAACAATCATTCAAAACTAGGTACCATCATCTATAATGAATGCAATAATTATATTTCATAGCTCAAATTCAAGCTCTCACACTATAAGCCACATAAGCATAACCACCAAAACAACATCTACCTCATATGCAACATACTCAATTCACCCATTCAATAAAACTTTTAGGAGGAGAAAATAAATGAACAACTTTTCAAAACAAATGTATTTCCTCTTTGATACTTTTATTTAACATTTTTTTCTTTTGATTTATGATATATGCTTAATTTTTGATACATTTAATCCATAACACTTAATGATTAATACTTTGAAATGCTTAAGACACTTTAGTTCATATTTGATCTTAGGTACAATTTCGAAGCATAATAGCTAAAGTGAGTCGAAAGCATACTTGTTAAGCCATCTTCTTGAGATTCACACTCAATTGGCTTCATAGAGCAAGAAGGAGAAGGGTTAAAATGAAGAGGAAGCAAGAAAATACTAAAAGAAATGGAAAGATGCAATGTTATGGCTGTGGAAGGTGCCTCATGGCAACACTACTGTCATGGGCATAACAGCCCATGTCACTCCCATGACACATGCTAACTGCCTAACACACCAAGTCATGCCCGTTAACTTGCCACCTGTCTACTGTAAACCTAGTTTTTTTTACTATAAAAGTAAGGTTTTTATGACAACGGACTCATTCTAGAAAACATACACAACTTTTCTTCATTCTCTCTTCAGTTTTTCACGTTTCAGAGGCTACCCAGGTCTTTCTTATAGATTTGATGGAGGCTAACCTTCTTGATGCCGTTTTAAAGGTGCTGTTTTAAATTCGTATGTGGCAACTAACGGTATTAAATTGTTAAGGATAATGTAACATAAGTTAAATAATCTGAGCCTGTGTGATCGTTGCCTAGATTGGTCCATTTTTCTTATTTGTAATGCGAATGTCTGATTAAAATTAAAGAGCTTATTCTAGGTTATCTGATAATTAGGGTTAACTAACAAGCTCTTCTTGATTAACTACGAACTAAGGAAAAATTGAGATTAACAGAACTTATTGTTAATTCACGGTCAATAGTCTAAAGAGAGGTAGGAAGATGATAATGCAATGACATTTGTGAAATTGTGCTTAGGCTGAGATTAAACCAAAGAACCAAAATTTAAACCATTCATCAATTTTATCACTTCGTTGCTGTTTAATTAAAGTTGCTTTTATTTATTCAATTTTATTTTGTTTTCTAATTTGCATTGAACAAAAACCCCCTGTTTGACTTATATGTATAAATTAAAAAAGTAATTGGAATTAATCTCTGTGGCATCGACCTAGACTTGCCAGTATTGTAGTTGTAGGTTAGTTATTTTGTGTAATGTTATAACGTGCTACCAATTTTGGCACCATTGTCGGGGATTAATATCCTTTTCTTTTCTAAATTTAGTAGTTTTATTTTTTATTTGTGGTTGATTTTTTTCTTGTTTGGTTAATTACGGTGCATAACATGATCTTATCACTTTGTTGAATTGAAATTTGATCCAAAAATTAAAAGAACGTTAAACAGATTGACAAGACAAGTTACACAAAGTCCCGAGGATCCATCACCATCTAACAGGAGACTTAATTCTTCACCAAGAATTCAAATAGCTTTAGATTTGCTTTCTGATTCTTTTAGTGATTAAGTTTCTGAATTTGATTTTAACATGGCTTAACAAAATAATGCTCACACTCTTAAACAGTTGGTTGCTCCTAATTTTAATCCTTAACCCTTGTTCATTGATTTTCCTGCTACTGATGTTGCTTTTGAGCTTTAATCTAGTCTAATACATCTTTTGCCTACTTTTTGTGGTATGCTAGGTGAAGATCCTCATAAGCACCTCAAGGAGTTCCATGTAGTTTGTTCTAGCATAAAGCTAGTCAGGATATAAGAAGAGTATATTATGTTGAGAGCATTCCCATTCTCATTAGGGGACACCACTAGTGATTGGTTTTACTACTTGCCATCTGGATCAATCAATACTTGGAATGAGATGCAGAGACTTTTTTTAGAGACGCACTTCCCTACTTCTTGAGCTACGAATATTCAAAAGGAAATATGTGCAATCTGACATCACTATGGGGAGACATTATATGAGTACTGGGAGCATTTTAAGAGGTTGTGTGCTAGCTACCCTTACTGTCAAATCAGTGAACAACTCTTGATTCAAGACTTCTATGAGGGCTTCTATCACACGAAAGAAGTATGATAGATGCAGCAAGCAGGGGTGCATTGGTAGATAAGACACCCATTGAAGCTAGAATCTAATCTTCAACTTGGCTGCTAACTCTCAATCATTCAACATTTGAGAAGAACTCAGACCACTGAAAGTCAGTGAAGCTAGTACTACCACATTGGAGCAATAGTTGGTTTGAAATCTTTAGTGAGACAAATGGCACTCAACAAGTGAAGGTATATGGAATTTGCACAATGGTAGGACATCCCACTGATACGTGTCTAACCTTGTAGGAGACTTCATCGGAATAAGTGAATGCTTTTGGAATTTTTTTCGAGTAAACCACAGAGGAAGTATGATCCTAGCTACCCTTATGCACAGAATTTAGGATGGAAGAATGCTTCGTTTAATAATTATGGACAACAAAGACAACAACAAGCCTCCTATCAACAACCTTATCAAAGATAAGGTCAACTGTCAAGCTTTGGACCTTCATTGGAAGAAATGATGAAAATATTTCAACAACAAATAAGAGCTAGCATTCAGAATATAGAGAATCAATTGAGTCATATAGCTAATATTGTGAGCTAATTGGAAAATCAGAGTAAACTTCCTTCTAAAATTATTGTGAACCCGAAAGAGAATGCAAATGCTATCACCTTAAAAGTGGTAAAGAAATAGAGGCACCACATAAGACTCCTATTTTTAGCGATGATGAAGAATCTGAAAGGGAACTTAAAGTATCTCCAAGAGAAGCTGAAAAGGGAACTAAGGTGAATTCTCAATCTCTTGTGATTAAAAACTTTACTAACATTTTGCCTGCTTTTCCTAACAAGTTTTATAAGTCAAAGAAAGAGGAGAAAGATAAGGAGATTTTGAAAATGTTCAATAAGGTAGAGGTGAACATACCTCTAATTGATGTTATAAAGCAAGTTCCTCAATATGCCAAAATTTTCAAGGAATTATGCACTTCTAAAAGGAAACTAAAAGGAGATGAGAAGTGTGTGGGAGAAAATATGTCTACAGTCATTCAAAGAAAGCTTCCCCCAAAGTATAAGGATCCAACTACATTTACAATTCCTTACAAATTCAGTGATACTAGATTTGAAAAGGCAATATTAGATCTAAGAGCTTCAATTAATGTCCTACCATATTCCATTTACACTTCATTGAATTTAAGATCTTTGAAAGAAATGTGTTATAATTTAATTGGATAATAGATCTAATGCTTATCCAAAAGGGGTTGTAGAGGATGTTTTAATGCAGGTTAACGAATTGGTTTTCCCAACTGACTTTTATGTGTTGAATATGGAGGGAGAACTTTCTTCTAATTCTACACCAATCCCTTTGGTTCGACCCTTTTTGAAGACATCAAATACAAAGATTGACGTGGATGCAAGAACATTGACTATGGATTTTGATGGTGAAATTGTTTGCTTTAACAATTTTGAAGCTTTTGAGGTACCGTAATGATGTTAATTCTATTTTATCAACTGATGTCGTTGATTGCTTATCTTAAGAAGTGTTCGATATGAAAGGTAAAGATGAGTTAGAAGTCATTCTTTGCATGAGTTTGAAAGAAAACACTCTACAAATTTTGAAGTTATTCATTACAGATGAGACGAAAGAAATTATGCTAGAATTGAAATCACTAAAACCGATGCCAAAAAGGTATGTGTTTCTAAGTATTGAATTACCAGTATCTCATACAAAATCTCTACCTTTAGTTGTGCAGGCACCTACAGTTGAATTGAAGCAAATACCAGACCATTTGAAATATGTGTTTTTGGGAGAAGGAGAAACACTTACGTTAATCATTGCATGGAATCTAACCAAGCTTCAAGACGAAAAGTTCATTCGAGTGCTTAAAGACCACATCACAGCTATAGGATGGACCATAGCTGATATTAAGGGTATTAGCCCTTCAACATATATGCACCGAAATCTTTTGGAAGAAGGATCATCAAGGGAATCACAAATAAGATTGAATTCACTAGTGGTGGAAGTGGTAAAGACAAAGATCTTGAAGTTGTTTAATGTTGATATAATCTGTCCAATTTTGGATAGTAAATGGGTGAGTCAAGTCCAAGCCGTACCAAAGAAGAATAGGATTACAATGGTGAAAATGAGAATAATGAGTTTTTCCCTACAAGGATTCAAAATGGATGGCGAGTATACATCAATTACAGGAAGTTAAATATCGCTAAATGCAAGGATCACTTTCCACTACCATTCATTGATAAGATGCTTGAACGACTTTTAGGACCATCTCACTACTATTTTCTTGATTGGTATTCAAGTTGTAACCAAATTGCGATTGCTCCGGAGGATCAAAAGAAAACAACCTTCATATGCCCATTTGGTACATTTTCCTATAGAAGGATGCTAGTTGGACTTTGCAATGCCCCAGCCACCTTTCAAAGATGCATGGTAAGTATTTTCTCAAAGTATGTTGAGCACATTATTGAGGTCTTTATCGATGATTTTACTGTCTATGGGGATTCATTTGAAGCATGCTTGGATAATTTGAATTGTGTACTTAAATGATGCATCGAAACTAATATTGTTCTAAATTCTGAAAAATGTCATTTTATGGTTAAACAAGGAATAGTTTTGGGACATGTAATATCATCTAGAGGAATTGAAGTTGATAAAACTAAGGTAGAAATTGTGCGAAACTTACCCTACCTCATAAATATGCAGGAAGTTCGTTCTTTTCTTGGACATGCAGGTTTTTATCACAGGTTTATCAAAGACTTCAGCAAGATCTCAACAAATCTCTGTCATTTATTGCAAAAGGATGTGCCTTTTGACTTTGATGAGGGATGAAAGGAAGCATTTGACAAGTTGAAAGAACTTTTGACTTCAGCACCAATCATTCAACCACCTAATTGTAATCAATCATTTAAGATTATGTGTGATGTGTCGTCCTTGGTAAAAAATATGGCAAGATGACTCATGCCATTGACTATACCTCCCAAACACTCAGTCCAGGACAATGCAACTACTCCACCACAGAAAAGAAGCTTTTAGCTATTATGTTTTCTTTAGACAAATTTTGACCTTACTTGATTGGTTTTAAAGTGATTATATATTTTGATCATGCGATATTGAGGTATCTTTTATCAAAAAAGAAGCAAAGACAAGCCTTATTAGATGGATTCTCCTGCTTTAAGGTGTGAGAATTTAGTTGCGGACCACTTGAGTCAAGTTGTGAAGCAAGAGGATTCAATACCATTGCAAGAGTTATTTCTAGATGAGCAACTACTTACTCTTCAAAATAAGGTGCCATGGTATGCAGATCTTGTGAACTATCTATTGAACCATGAAATACCTAATGATTTGAGTAGAGGTAAATGGAACGGAATAAAGAGAGATTCAAAATATTATAATTGGGATGATCCTTAATTGTCGAAGTGTTGTTCTAACCAAGTGATTAGGAGATGTGTGCCTAAACATGAATGTGAATCTATTTTGTCATGCATATGCTTGTGGTGGTCATTTTGGGCCTACTATAACTGCTAGGAAAATAATTAAATGTGGTTTTTATTGGAAAAATTTATTTTGAGATTCTTGTATGTTCTACAAAGCATGTGAATAATGCCAGAAACAAGGTAATGTATCCCATAAAGATCAAATGACTTTATCTCCAATCCTTGTATTTGAAAATTTTGATATATAGGGCATCGATTTTATGGACTATTTCCTTTTTTGTTTTGTATATATTTTGTTGGCTGTGGATTATGTTTTTAAATGGGTGGAAGATAAAGCCATCATGAATGACGATTCTAAAGTTATTGCATAATTTGTCAAGTCTAACATTTTTGCTAGGTTTGGAACACCGTGAGCATTGATTAGCAACAGGGGTACTCATTTTTGCAATCAAGTGGTCCAAAATCTTTTGAAGAAGTACTATGTAACTCACAAGGTATCCACAACCTAACATCAACAGACAAATAGGCAAGTAGAAGTGTCAAATAGAGAAATCAAGTCAATCCTTAAGAAGATGGTGAGCCCGAATCGTAAAGATTGGAATCAACGACTTGATGATGCTCTTTAGGCATATAGGACCGCATACAAGACACCAATTGGTATGTCTCCATACCAACTGATTTATAGAAAGTCATGTCATCTTCAAGTAGAGATTGATCACAAATTTTTTTAGGAAATTAAGCAATGCAATATAAAGATGGACGTAGCGGATGAACATAGAAAGTGCAACTGTAAGAATTGGAAGAGCTTAGGCTTGAATCTTATGAGAATGTAGAAATTTACAAGGAAATGATTAAGCAATTTCATGATAAGATGATTTTTAAGAAGAATTTTATTGTTGGAAAAAATTTCTTCTCTACCATTTATGACTTAAGCTTTTCCCAAATAAATTACATTCCACATTGGATTGGACCTTTTGTTGTTACTAATGTGTTTCCACATGTTGCAGTTAAAATTGAAAGCTTACAAATGAACAAGAAATTCAAGGTCAATGGACATTGACTGAAACCCTTTTATGAAGGACTCCAAGTGGGGGATGTGGAAATGATAGGGCTAGAAAACCCTAATTATGAAGACTGGACAACTTGGAGACGAGCGACGATAAACAAAGGCAATGCTTAGGAGGCAACCCAAGGGAAGTTGATTCCCATTTATTTGAATTTTTGCATTTACTATTTTTGTTAAATGCTCCATTTCTTGCATTTGATGTTACATTAGGGACAATGCAAGTTTTAAGCGTAGGGGTAAGGATCATAGTTTTTCTACATATGTTTTAGCTTCATTGTGGCTTATATGACTTCTTAGGCATTTTCAAAATCGAACAAACAAACAAAAACTTTCTCTTTTTCTATTACTTTTAAGATTATATAATCATGATTAGAAAATGAATAGAAGAATCCATGGCAACTTTAGCATGTACTTTTACTTTTGTGATTGGTCTATATGTATTATCTTTAGAAGAGTAGTGAGTAATGGTACACAAAAGTCAGTGATATTTTGAGCCTTATTAGACTGACACAGCCATATCGGTCTCATTGTCTTTTTGTTTATGCGTGACTTTCATGACATGTACATCCTAACTTTACCTTGTATTTATATTTGAGACCACATTTTTATCATATGCATGGGCATGAAAATGATTAGGCATTCTTTGTTTTTACAAGCTACATTAGCCAAATAGCCTATCCATTGATTTCTTTGTTTTTACAAGCTACATTACCCAAATAGCCTATCCATTGATATGAGTTTTCTTTTGTTAAGCCCCTTTGAGCTTTATTAGTCTTTCTTTTTGTGCTAACCATATTACATGCTTTAAACTGAACCAAATGTCCTACCCAAGCCTTAAAGCTAGTGGAGCATTTGTTAATTATTGATAATTATGGATGTACAAAAATATAAGTGTGGGGCCGCGTGTATATTTTTTGAATGGTTATTATTGTTGGGATTCCTATATTTTTTGGATGGTTATTATTGTTGGGATTCCTATTTTTTTGGGTGGTTATTATTGTTGGGATTCCATTTTATATTCTATCTGTAACATCCCACCCCCAACGGGAAGGGTAAAATCGTAATTTAGCAAAGGATGAGAGTGATTGGGACTAATTAGGATTGTTCATGTATACTGGTCTTTGTGAACAGTAGAATTTTGCACATGAAAAATATCTGTACATGCATACATGACATTCCCGGTATTTGGGCCCAAACGGAATTTTATTGTGAATAATGTGGAAATTGTGTTTGAAAAATTATTTTGAGTGATCCATTGTATGTTTATATTTTAAGAGATTTTTAGGAATTTTCTGGACTTTTCCGGAGAAAATTCCAAGACTTGCAAAATCGCCAAGTGGCGAACTGGTTGATTTTCGGTATCGAAAATTGTTGTCCAATGGCCCTACAATATTGGGTATATTATTTTGATTTTGAAATTTGGGCCATTAGAATTGAATGGGTCAAAGATTCATTTCATTAGGGTTTAATTTTATGGTTTTGTCTTTTTCCTAATTGTCTTTTTCTTATTACTTCTTACCATGCCAAGTGTCCTACCATTTAATAGTTTTGTTTTATTCTCACCCTTTGAACCCATTGAATTCGGCAACTTCTTAATTAAGGAATGAAAAGTTCAAGTTTGCTTGCTTATGTCCTCATCCATCCGAAAACTCTATCTTCTCCTTCCTTGGTTCTTTTTTTTCTTTGGCTTTGGTTCACTCCTTCTTCTCCTACTTAATGCTTCCCTCATACTTGCAAGCTTAAGCCCTCTATCTTCTTTCCATGAGAACCATGCATGAGGATTAAGTAGAGGAAGTAAAATAGTTGGAGAATTGAAGAGTTGGAAGCTTTGATTAGGTAAGTGTATGGTTTAAGCTTTACTTATGTATTTCATGAATGAATTAGTAG
>JANVCL010000002.1:31273948-31288155 GCA_026546855.1 Erythroxylum incrassatum | reverse complement strand
AGGTCGGGATCAGTTCGCGTCTGCATTAGTGTTTCCTAATATTGTATTCCGCAATCTTTGTAAACTGATTTGTATGTAAACTTTATGGTTACTGTAAAGTATTGTTAAATGCTTGTAATAACTGCAAATGTTTACTACTGTTTACTGTTTTTGCCGCACTAATGTTTGTTTGTTAAAAAAAATGTTATACTGAGTTTTACTGACTGATGTAGTACGCCACCCTCGCGGGGCACAGACTCAGATATCACCAACAATATCGAGTTCGGGTCACTAGGGAATGGGGTGTTACACTCCTACCAATAACCATATCAAAGGCAAGCACAACCATCAAGTTCTGGACCTTTGCTAGAAGAAATGATGAAAACACTGACTCAGAATACGACTCAGCTCCAAAATAATGCCGTACAATTCCAACAATAAATAAGAGCTAGCATTCAAAATTCGGAGAATCAATTGAGTCCTATAGCTATTGCGGTGAGTCAATTAGAGAATCAGAATTTAGGTAAGCTTCCTTCTCAAGTGATTATTAACCCAACAGAGAATGTAAGTGCTATCACCCTAAGAAGTGGTAAAGAAATAGAGGCACCACACAAGACTCATGTTTTTGGCGATGATGAAGAATTTGAAAGGGAACTTGAAGTGTCTCCAAGAGAAGTTGAAAAGGGAACTAAGGTAAATTCTCAATCTCCAATGATTAAAATTTTTACTAATACTTTGCCTCCTTTTCCTAATAGGTTTGCTAAATCGAAGAAGGAGGAGCAAGAAAAGGAGATTTTGGAAATGTTTAAAAATATAAAGGTGAACATACCTTTAATTGATGCCATAAAGCAAGTTTCATGATATGCCAAATTCCTCAAGGAATTATGCACGTCAAAAAAGAAATTTAGAGGAGACAAGAAATTGATTGTGGAGGAAAATGTGTCTGTGGTCATTAAAAAAAACTTCCCATAAAGTGTAAGGATCTAGGTACATTTACAATTTCTTGCAAAATAGGTGATACTAGATTTAAAAGGCAATGTTAGATCTAGGAGCTTCAATTCCATTTACACTTCATTGAATTTGGGATCTTTGAAAGAAACTCGTGTTATAATTCAATTGGCTGATATATATAATTCTTATTCTGAAGGGGTTATAGAGGATGTTTTGGTGCAGGTATACAAATTAGTTTTCCCAATTGACTTTTATATGTTGAACATGGAAGGAGACCTTTTTCTAATTCTACACAAATCCTTCTAGATCGACCATTCTTTAAGACATCAAATACAAAGATTGATGCAGATGTAGGAATATTGACTATGGAGTTTGATGGTGAAATTGTTCACTTTAATATTTTTGAAGTCATGAGATAACCTACTAATGTTCATTCTATTTTATCAATTGATGTCACTGATAGCTTGTCTCAAGAAGTTTTTGATATAGAAGGTAAATATGATTTAAAAGTCATTCTTTGCATGAGTTTGCAGGAAAACGCTTTCCAAAATTCTAACTTATTCATTACATATGAGATGGAAGAAATTGTGCTAGCATTGCTATCACTATAATCGATGCCAAAAAGGTATATGTTTCCAAGTATTGAATTGCCAGTATCTCATACAAAATCTCTATCTTTAGTTGCGCAAGCATTTACAGTTGAACTGAAGCAATTACTGGAGTACTTGAAATATGTGTTTTTAGGATAAAGAGAAACAATTTTGGTAATCATTGCGAGGAACTTAACCAAGCTTCAAGAGGAAAAGCTCACTCAAGTGCTTAAAGACCAAATCATAGCTATAGGGTAGACCATAGTTAACATTCAGGGTATTAGCCCTTTGACATGTATGCACCAAATTCTTTTAGAAGAAGGATCCAAACCATCAAGAGAATCACAAAGAAGATTGAACCCTCTGATGATAGAAGTGGTAAAGATGGAGATCTTGAAGTTACTTAATGTTGGTATAATCTATCCAATTTCAGATAGTAAATGGGTGAGTTCAGTCTAAGTGGTACCAAAGAAGACTGGGATTACACTTGGCAAAAAATGAGAATAATGAGTTTGTCCTTAAAGGATTCAAAATGGATGGTGAGTATTCATCAATTACAGGAAGTTAAATGGTGTTACACGCAAGGATCACTTTTCAATCTCATTCATCGATCAGATACTTGAACACCTAGCAGGATGATGTCACTACTATTTACTATTTTCTTGATGGGTATTCAGATTATAATCAAATTGTGATAGGTTCGGAGGATCAAGAGAAAACAACCTTCATATGCTCATTTAGTACTTTTGCTTATAGAAGGATGTCGTTTGGACTTTGCAATGCCCCAGTCACCTTTCAAAGATGCATGGTAAGTATTTTCTCCGATGTTGAGCACATTATTGAGGTCTTTATGGATGATTTCACTATCTATGGGGATTCATTTGATGCATGTTTGGATAATCTAATTTATGTATTTGAACGATGCATTGAAACTAATCTTGTTCTAAATTCTGAACAATGTCATTTTATGGTTGACCAAGGAATATTTTTGGGACATGTAATTTCATCTAGAGGAATTGAAGTCGATAAAGCTAAGGTAGAAATTGTGCAAAACTTAATGTGCGGGAGGTTCGTTCTTTTCTTGGACATGTAGATTTTTATCGTAGGTTTATCAAAGACTTCAGTAAGATCTCAATAAACCTTTGTCATTTGTTGCAAAAGGATGTGCCCTTTGATTTTGATAAGGGATGCAAGGAAGCATTTGACAAGTTGAAAGAACTTTTGACTTCGGCACCAATCATTCAATGACCTAATTAGAGTCAACCATTTGAGATTATGTGTGATGTAAGCAATTTTGTTGTGGGTTCCATCCTTGGTAAAAAATGTGGCAAGATGACTTGAGCCATTTACTACATTTCTCGAACACTTAGTTCAGCACAAAGAAACTATTCCACCACAAAAAGGAGTTTTTAGCTATTGTGTTTGCTTTAGATAAATTTAGACCTTATTTCTTACGTAATAGTCATGTTTGAAGTCGTGTATGGCAACTAACAATATTGAATCGTTAGGGATAACGTAACCTATGATAAATAATTCAAGCTTGTGTGATTATTGCATAGATTGGTTTGTTTTTCTCATTTGTAACACAGCTATCCGATTAAATTTAGAGAGCTTATTATAGGTTATCCGATTGTTAGGGTTAATTAACGAGCTCTTCTTAATAACTATGACCTAAGGAAAAACCATGATTAACAAAGTTTGTTGTTAATTCACGATCAATAGTCTAAAGAGACGTAGGAAGACGATAATGCAATGACATATGTGAAATTATGTATAGGCCTAGATTAAACTGAAGAGCCGAATTTGTAACACCCCCTATACAGAACCTACAACAATCCACACACATAGCAACCAGATTCTTGTACACGCATTCAAGTTATACAATTATATTCAATGCTATACATATACACATTACAAAACTCCCCATTACTTAACATTATCATTTAACATTATTAATACATCTTTACATTTACATGGTAATCCAAAAGAAAGCATACAATTTCCTTCTTTTATTACATGTGCAATCATTTGTAACTAAAAATACATTCCAAAAGTACTTTTTTCTTCTATTTGTTGGCCTTGGTCCCTGCAGATGTTCCATGTATCTTACTCCTATGACTTGGACTTACACAGATTAACACCCGTGCTAAGCTTGAAAGCTTAGTGGGGAAAACACTTAGTTTGGATGACCACCACAGTAGTCATCCGCCAAACATACACATTCAAAAATATCACAACTCATATATCATAAATGCACATTCATAAACCAAACATTGATATTCAATGCCCATGTAAACAATGATGGTATACTTAAGCAAAGTACATAATGCAAATATGCTTCAACATATTATACATATACTGAAAATGCATATTTATAAGCCAAATATTGATATTCAATGCTAATTGATATAAATTATCAATATAACTGCACATCATTAAAAATCATCATTACAACCAATACAAATGCTCATCAATACCAATTATTCATGTTGTCATACTATATTTCTTATTTATGACTGTTAAGTTTCCTTTTTGTGTTAAGCCTACACATTTTCTTTAGGTGTGGATAACAGGTGCTGTGGATATTCAAAAATATCAAACTGTGGATATTCGAAAGTATAAACTGTGGATACTCGAAAGTATCAAACTGTGGATATCTAAAAGTATCAAACTGTGGATACTGATGGTGTTAAACTGTGGCAACTACACTGTAACCCTATAGCCATGCCCATCTATCCACCACTAAGATAATAGAGCAGGCACTGTAACATTTCATTTAACCATTTTCCAAATTCACAATTCATATATTGACAAGTCATATGATATGCATTTCAAGTTATAAAATCTATATATGTATTCATGCATGCAAGTCATAACTTATCACCATTAAAAAGGTGTCAAAATTACACTTGTATAATCATACTATAGACATATGAGCGATAAATATGCATACAAATCATTTATGTATATGTAAGTTTTCTTTCGAATGCATTATGCTTAATCTTAAATTCCGATGTTCAATCACCCAATTCACATATGGTAAGTCCTATTTCATTTAATTCTAGGTGTTTGAAAAGCCTCATACATATTCAGAAATGTTCAGATAAGATTCAATAAAAATTAGAAATGGTAACAAACTCAAAATAGTGCAATTTGGCTAAGCTCACAGTGGTCTAAAAATAGGCAAACAATCAATCCATAAGCAAACCACTTGATGAACTCCATTTGTTCCCTATTATGAATATAGAAAATGTTCAAATTAAGGTTTTAATTATTTTAGAAATTTGTTCCTTTGTGTCTTTCGTTTCTATAGCACTAACAGTCTGGTCATTTGGACTCCTGACTCATGAGATATAGACCAAATATCACCAGTTACTCCAAAACAGGGGCAGCATTAGTCACCATTTTTATCTCAATTTCCAAGGTTATAAAACTAGAATTAAGTCAGAGTCTATTCTAGATATTTTTGGTTCTATGTCTTAGTTTCATATGTAATTGAAATCACTCAATTTAGAGGTCTGTAGGCTAAGTTATGATCTAAACAATATGACTGGTTCAACAAAATCTTTTTACACATTCAAATGTACACAAATACAAAAGTTAACTAAGTGAAGTCCCAAACCTTAAAATTAGAAAAGTAGTTCTTCTAATGCTTTTCCTTCCCTTCCTCTTTGGCTTTGCTTGAATCGCCAAGTGAAAAATGATGGAATGAAGAAGGTGAAATAGAGAGGAGAAAAATCTATAGTTAGCCATCAAAGTGTCATGTTTTCTAGTCTTAGACACATGTTTCAATCCCATTGGACCATATGTCACAATCCTATTGGACCATGTGTTACAGTCCCATTGGACTACATGGTACAATTCTATTAGACCATGTGTTAAAATTATATTGAACCATATGTTACAATTCTATTGGACCATGTGTTACAATTCTATTGGACCATGTGTTAAAATTATATTGGACCATATGTTAAAATTCTATTGGACCATGTGTTACAATTCTATTGGACACACATGCTTTAATCTTATTGGTCCATGTGTTGACTTTAGGAAAATTGCATATTGGTCCTTCTTCTTCCTTTAATTCCCAAATTGGCCTATAATCTTATCAATTTATTTCATTTCCCTATGTCTTAAGTTTCTAATGGCATGAATTTCATGCAATTTGATTAATTATATCGGGAGTTATACCCCAAAAACTATAGGCTGTTCAAAAATAAGGATAGTGGCCAGAACTCAACTTCAAAACATAATTCAAACCTCTTAGATGAAGAATTAGATTTCGGTTCCTTTATGAAAGTTTTAGACCTACGTCTCTAGTTTAATCTCTAATTCAAATTATCCAATTTGGAGGTCTACAGGCCAAGATATGGACAAATTATAGAAATTTGTTCAGCATAACTTATCCATTCACCGAGGTACACATCCCAATTCTACTAACTTCGGTCTTATCATGCAATAGCAACACAAAAATATATCCAATTAACCAAAAACATCCCATTTACTTTTGGAATACTTCTTTAATAAATTTTCCTCACATCACGCTCATAATCCAAGAAAACATATCAAAAATTTCCATACATATTTAACGTCTAGGTATGTATGTCCATGTCGAAGCGAACAAATTATCCATTTACCCTTATCTTTTACATTAAGTACCATTATATCTCTTAGTATACTTAGATGTACTTAATTCATTCATTATGTTCCCTTCTTAATACATCCCGGACATTCTATAATACTTTCAGGGTATATATTGGGGCTTTACAGGATTTCAAACCATTCATCAACTTTATCACTTTGTTGTTGTTGTTTAATTTGAGTTACTTTTCTATATTCAATTTTACTTTATTTTCTAATTTGCATTGAACCAAACCCCTTGTTTTACTTATACGTATAATTTAGGAAAGCAATTGGAATTAATCTTCGTGAGATCGACCTAGACTTGTCACTGCTATAGTTGTAGGTTTAGTTTGTGTAGTGTTACAACCCACTACCAATTTTGGTGCCTAGTAGTGTATCGTAATACTATATAAAATAAACTAGATCTACTACTGTAGTAGTGACGAGTCTAGGTCTAACCTACAGAGAGTGTTCAGTTAGCTTTTGAAATGAAATTAATCAGTGTTTAGGGTTAGGGGTGTTTTAATAACAAAATAAAGTAAAACTAACCTAGTGAAAAAAAATAAAAGAAAACATTAAAAATAATAAAAGTGGGGAATTAGTTAGGACCCAGTTCTTTGGATCAATCTCGGCCTAAACTCTAATTAGACATATTTCATTCATTTGTTGTTCTTTTACCTTTCCTTAAACTATTGGTTGTAGATTAACAACAAGCTCTGTTAATCTCGGTTTTTCCTTAGGGCCTAGTTAATTAAGAAGAGCTTGTTAAACCTTAGACATCGGATAACCTAGGAGATGCTCCCTAAGTTTAATAGGCAACTGCCTCATGAGTGATAAAAACAAACCAATCTAAACAATAATCACACAAGCTCTAATTATTTAACCTAGATTGTGTTATCCCTAATGATTACGAATCATTAATCGCTACAAATGAATCCAAAAAACAACGATTATGTATTGTATTCGATTCTAGCAATAGTATCTTACATAAAAATAATCAATAGAGCATTCACTCATTCTTACACAACACCTGAACATTAAACATATGATAACATAAGCAATTTCTAAAGAGAAAAAGAAACAAAAAATATAAGAAGAAATACACTTAACCGAGTCATCGACATTGATGTCGCCTCCTAACCAGCGTCGAGAAGCTACCCCTCTATGAGTCTCTTAAGGTTGAGAGCTTGCTCCCAAAAATAATGCTTTAGCCCCTAAAGAATGTCCCAGTCGAAGACCCCTTGCTCCTCTTCTCTCTTTGGATTTTCTCCCAAATGTAGCAAGAATGGAGGCTGCCTTTCAGGGTTTCATTATTTTTTTATAGTTCATTCCAATTAGGGTAAAAAGTAGGTTTTACCTAGCCCAAAATGTTCAAAATAAACCTTGATAAGTTAAGTTCGGAATCAATCCCCGAGCTGTCGTCGCACAGGCCACAATCGTGGCCTATGTGATAAGCTTCTTTCACAATTATGACCAATTAGTCCACAATCGTGGCACTCCATCATTCTTTTGCCACAATTGTAACATTGGGTTCTTCCTCCAACCTTCTCCAAGTCTTCTTTTCTTTGCTCTAATTATTCCTCATTCTTGTTCCATAAAGAAGTGGATATGAATTTTTGAAAAATGGCTCAAAAGTAGTGCTTTCGACTCACTTTAACTTCTTTTATTCCAAATCGTACCTAAAACCATATATGAGTCAAAGTGAGTCTCAAAAGCAATTTTATGTCATTAATCTCTAAATGTTATGGAATAATTATATATTCAATTAAGCACATGTTAATTTCCCCCGTACTTAGCTTTTGGCCGTCCTCGGGAAAAATATCAAAAGTAAGCTCAAAGACCCAAAATATTGTCTCATTTCACATATTTCCTAAGAATACATAATTATAAACAAAGATGAACGACTTTCAAAAATCATAGCAAGAACTCAACATTCCAAGCTTTTACTCATGATTAATCAACATTCAATACCTTTAAAAATCGAACAATCTAATGATAGACTTGGAAAATGTGTTTAACTACAATATATCCATAGGTACAATTAACACCATTCACAATTAAGACATTTCACAACATTGCATATCATTTCATTTCTCTAATACTAATGTTCACATGCAAAATCTTGGATCAAAGGACTTTTCTAGGTTGTAATGTGGGCAAAGGTAAGGTGAGATGTATTTGGGTCAAGTAGTGTGAAAGCTATTAAAGCTAGTGAAACAAAGCAACACTCAATGTGACATCAAGTGAAAAAGCCAACATTCCCTCACAATTGTGTACATCAATTATAATGAATGCAAAAATGTGTTTCACCGCTCAAATTCAAGCTCTCATACATAAACCACATGAAGCATATACCAATTCGAAAGGATAACTCATACCATTGATGACAATACATTGAAACCACATAGAGTGAACCTTCCAAGCCAAAATCTACCTCATATTGAACATACTCAAATGCCCCATTCATTACAACTTTAGGAGGATGCATTAATTATAAACAACTTTTCAACACATACGCACTTCCTCCTTGCTACATTTATTTAAATTTTTTCTTTTTTTCGTTTTATGAAACATTAAAAGAAACTACATTAATATAGACATTTCAATGATATGATATAAAATAGCATCCCAATTATTATAACCAACCCACATATGTACACCCCACACTTAGTTTTTGTACATCCACAAACTAAACAATCACAAATGCTTTACTAACTTTATGGCTTAGGTAGGACATTTGATTAAGTTTAAAAGCATATAATATGGTTGACACAAAAAAGAAAGGTATAAAGGTTAAAGGGGCTTATCAAAAGAAAAAGCATATAATGGGTAGGCTATATGGATAGTGTAGCTTGGAAAAACAAAGAATGCATAATCATCTCCATGTTAATGCATGTGATAAGAATGTGGTCTTGAATAGAAAGTCAAACCAAAGTTAGGATGTACCTGTCATGAAAGTCACACATAAACAAAGACAATGAGACTGATATGGATGTGACAGTCTAATAAGGCTCTAAATTCACACTGACTTTGTCTACCACTAGTCACTATTCTTCTAAAGATAATGCATATCAACCAATCATAAGAGTAAAAATACACGCTAAGTTGCTATGAAATTCTTTAGTCAATTTATTCTCTAATCATAACTATATAGTCCTAGAAGCAATAGAAAAGAGAAATTGATTGTTTGTTTGTTTTATTCTTTCTCTCATTTTGATTGAAAACTCAAAAACAGGTAAAAATAAACAAATTCAAAAACACACATGCATATAAGAAACAAATGTAAAAATTTAAAGAAAAAAATTACTTCCTGTGGGTTGCCTTCGAAGAAGCGCCTTTGTTTAGGGTCGCTGGCTTGACTTCATATTCTCCTCACGTGACAAAATTATAATCTTTAGGTAGTACAGTTTAAGCCACTTCCACGTGAGGTAGTTCAGGATAGGGCCTTGGTTGATAATCCTTCATATTCAACATATGCCCTATCTTCAGATTCTCAATCTTTACTGAGTCCTTGCACTCTTGGAATATTTCGAATGTCTCTTCACCTTGGTCCTCCTCGTTTAATTTCTATAACATGCTAGGCAAAGGAAAAGAGTTAGTCATAACAATAAATTAGAACTCAGTTTTTACCTTTGAGTTAAAAGATGTATCCTCTTTGATTTCGAGCTCCTCCTCAACTTCTTCAACACAATCAATTCCTTGAGTAGTCCACTCATTATTCTCAAGCTCTTTTTCACTCTATAAGGCCTCTGTGCTAACATCCCTTAGGTACACCTCAAGTTGAGATAGTTGCATTTCTTCGCCTTGTGATGCTAGGCGGTCGAGAGTGTCCGTTAATTGAACCATTTGGCTTGCCAAGTTCTGGATCCTATAACTTGTTTCTTTCTGGAATTGCATATCGTAAAGTATTAGCAACATAAACATTAACTAATTCCTTCAAAGAAGTACCTGAGTTTTGTTGGTTTTCCAAATATAGGACGCTAGACCCTGTATCTTGCGAAAATTGCCTTACTTCCTGTTGGAACTCCTGTACACTCTATTGAAGTTGAATATTGTTAGCAGTCATAATATTAAGCAAATCTTCCAGACATGTACTTGAGTCATGATAAGAAACTTCTGGTCTATATGGGAATTGTTGTGCATCCTATATACTATCAAGGAAATAATTTTATGGGTTATCCCATCCATAACTAAAGTTAGGTTGATATGTCTAACCTTGGTTATAGGATTGAGAATAAGAGTTATAAAAGAAATTACATCCATCTATGTCAAATTTTCTCTCTTTTTTTTTAATTTCACAAACACAAAACAAAAAGTGAAAAGATCAAGAAATAACTGAAAATAAACTAATTACGAACAAATATATACAAAACACCAATTAAAATAAAGAACAAAAATTAAAGCATCGCACTTTCTGATAGCGACGCCAAAATTGGTAATATATCATAACACTGCACAAAATAAACTAAACCTACTACTGTAGCAGTGTTGAGTCTAGGTCGATCCCATAAAGAGTGTTCGGTTAATTTTTGAAATGAAATTAATCGGTGTTTCGGGTTAGGGGTTTTGTTTTAATAACAAAATAAAGTAAAACTAACCTAGTGAAACAAATAAAACAAAACATTAAAAAAGATAAAAGTGGGGAATTCGGTAAGGACCCGGTTCTTTAGTTCAATCTCGACCTAAACCCTAATTAGATATATTTTATTGATTTGTTGTTCTTTTATCTCTCCTTGAATTATTGTTCTTAGATTAACAACAAGCTTTGTTAATCCCGATTTTTCCTTAGGTCCTAGTTAATTAAGAAGAGCTCGTTAATTAACCTTAACTATAAGATAACCTAGGAGACTCTCGCTAAGTTTAATCGGATAGCTACCTTATGAGTGAGAAAAACATACCAATCTAAGCAATAATCACACAAGCTCATATTATTTAACCTAGGTTATGTTATCCCTAATAATCACGAACCATTAATCGCTACAAATAAATCCAAAAAACAATAATTACTTATTGTATTTAATTATAACAATGGGTTATTACATAAAAATAATCAAATAGAGCATTAAGTCATTCCTACACGACAATCGAACGTTAAACATAGGATAACATAAGCAATTTCTAAAGAGAGAAAGAAATAGCAAATATAAGGAGAAATACACTTAACCGAGTCATCAACATCGATGTCACCTCCGAGCCGTTGTCGGGAAGCTACCCCTCTATAGGTCTTTCAAGGTTGAGAGCTTGCTCCCAAAAATAATGCTTTAGCCCCCAAAGAATGTCCCAGCCGAAGACCCCCTACTCCTCTTCTCTCTGTGGATTTTCTCCCAAATATAGCAAGAATGGAGGCTGCCTTTCAGGGTTTCATGCTTTTCTTTTTATAGTTCATTCCAATTAGGATAAAAAATAGGTTTTACTAGGCCCAAAATGTTTGAAATAACCCTCGATAAGTTGAGTTCGGAAGCAGTTCCCGAGTTGTCATCGCGTAGTCCACAATCGTGGCCTGTAGGGCCATAATCGTGGTACTCCATCATTCTTTTGTAACGATCTTGGCACTGGGTTCTTCCTCTAACCTTCTCCAAGCCTTCTCTTCTTTGCTCTAATCTTTCCTCTTTCTTATTCCATGAAGACAAGTGGATGTGAATCTTTGGAAAACAATCCAATATAGTGCTTTCGACTCACTTTAACTTCTTTGATTCCGAATCGTACCTAAAATCATATATGAGTCAAAGTGAGTATCTTAAGAAATTTCATGTTATTAATTGCTAAATGCTATGGAATAATTATATAATCAATTAAGCATATGTCAGGGCCATTGTTGAGGATTAATATCGTTTCTTTTCTGAATTTATTTGTTTTATTTTATTTTATTTATGGTTAATTTCTTTTCTTGTTTGGTTAGTTACAGTTCATAACACGATCTTCTCACTTTGGTGAATTGAAATTTGATCCAGAAATTGAAAGAATGATACGCAGATTAAGAAGAAAAGTTACAGAAAGTCTCAAGGATCCATCACCATCTGACAGGAGACTTGATTCCTCACCAGGAATTCAAATAACTTTGGATTTGCTTTCTAATTCTTCTAGTGATTCTATTTTTGAAATTGATTTTGACATTACTGAACAAAATAATGCTCGCACCATGTTGTTAGACAATTAGCTGCTAAATTTGGACATTATATGAATAAGTAGACACCATGTTGTCCATATGTGATATTTGCTTGTATGACCTAAATAAATTAGATAGATACTTAATATTATTCTTATTGTAATTTGAATGTGTGTGACCATCATACCTTAGGTTTAAGACTTGGTTTATCATCTTTAATAATTAATTGAACAAAAGGATTTTCAAATTGATCAAAGAAGATTAACATTCTAGAACTTTGTTTTCACATAAATTACTATTAAAGATTATGAATACGTTGTTAATGATGAACCTAAAGCCATAACTAAGTTAATTATCATTAGTTAGAATCCTTGCATACTTTTTGTTGCCTTATTTTACATTTAATTTACTTTAACTTAATATGCTCTTTAATTTGATCATATAATTAACGTGTAGACGTCTAAGTTAGTAGTTATTAGTCCTCATGGAATTGGCATTTAATTTCCTTATAGGGAGCCTATTTTATTAATTGTTATAATTGGTGCACTTACCAACATGTTTTTACATATATTTCATATGAATCATATACATACATCAATATTCACATTAAATGAAATAAACATATATACCACAAAACATATAACATCTTGCATCCTAATTAACGAAATGGTTTTGACACTATTTTGGCACTGGATGATAGGTTTAAAGCAACCATCCTCGTAGAGCCTTCCTATATATCAAGTAGCATTTAAAATCACAATAAGATAATAATCACCATAAAATAGCAACCATATACACAAGGAACTAACATAATGAATACCACACATGATATCTAAATTAACAATTAATGTCTCCTTAACACCTAGAATACAGTTGCACGCATACCATAACTATATACTAGTAATTACATAATTCCACAATCATAAAACATGTTTATTATTATCCAAACTTATCATTTGAATGAGAACAAAAAAATTGCATCATTCCATTCTAAGGTTTACATAATTATACTCAATTTCAATTAAGTTAAGTAGATAAATAATTAATCAATATATAACTAAGCAATTAAAATACATACTCAACAAGATAATCAACCTAGAAAACGTTATTTGGAATATACTACTTATTAACATTATAAAAGTACATTAAATATTCTTTTGGTATCAAGAAATTGTATATATGCTATTTGAATCCTAGTAGATTTAATATCGTTAACATTTTTAGGATGCCTTTAACAAAATGGGATAAATTGATTTAATATCAATATAGTTATTATCTGTATAATTAAGGAAATATAAAGAAAAATGTAAAGGAAAGGATATAAAAAGGTCTTTACTAAAAAATTATTTTGAGTTTAATTATAAAATTGAAAAGTTGTTAAGCATCTTATTTTACCCATTTAAGAAGTTACCTTGATTTGAAAAAGTTTTTATGAATTTAGGGATTTAGATAGGAAAATTAAGTTTGCATTTAGAAGGCATGCTAAAGCAATAGAAATAAAACATATGATGAATGTTCTCTATGTTCTTTATAGAAAAAGGTTGCTATGATTAGTATCGACCAAGCATAAGCCAATTTAAGATGTTAAGGAAGATGATCAGGATGAATTACACAAACTTCTCTATGATGATAAGTCTTCACTACCAAGAGTTTGTGGGGACATAAGAGTATATAGCCCTTTGCATAGATTTTTCTTGCGGGATATTTTGTCAAGATGCCTGGCGCACCATCAACGAGGAGGATGAGTATGACCCCAACAAATCTAAAGCATCCATCCTTTGACACCATGTGCTCGTATACATCTAAAGGATTATAAGAGCGTGCTTGTTTGGTGTGCATGAAAAAAAAGAATAGGTATGGAATGAAAAATTAAGTTTGGTAAGGGGGTATCATTATAGAGGTATTATTTTCATTACCCATTTTTTGGTAATACCCTATTCCCCTCATAATATAGAGGA
>JANVCL010000002.1:31246349-31269739 GCA_026546855.1 Erythroxylum incrassatum | reverse complement strand
ATAACTATTACATAATTATAACGTTACACCTGTTCGATCGGTGATTGAATTAGTCGAGCCAGTCAAACTAATAACTAATAAAACCTCTAATTCGATCACTGATCGGAGTTTCAAAACACTGCTTATAAGCCATGAAGACGGGACAAGAGGTGCAAGCTTTAATCATTCATATAGATTCTATGTAATAAGCACTCGCTATTAGAATAAGGACTTCTACATGAAAATATAAAACAAAGAAATAACACAATATTAGGTATTTTAAATAATCATAAGTAGCCTAAAATTATCAGGTTGGTAAAACATTTTGAATGATTTTTAATTCTATTCTAACATTACAAATTGGTTTTTAAGACCAAAACCTAATTTATTGACTTATTTTCAATCTAACCTCCAATTTTAGTCTTGATCCATTAATTATTTAATATACATATACTAGAAATCAAGATTAAAAAATTATCCTTATTCTTTGGAAATAACTCATTAAAATATTATATGATCAATTTTAATATATATATGTATATTAAAAAAATTAAACTTGAACCGCAAGATGTAAGTGAGTTGGTAAGGGGTTCTCTTGACTTAAGTGAGGTGTGGGTTCAAACTACCCTTACGTATGTAGCTGTTTAAATTTGGAGTCAGAGCTTTGTCTCTCACAAAGAACCTACCCAGCTCGAGTGAAGATTAATTTGGGTGTGAATGACTTAAAGATGTCTTCCTATAAATGAGATCCTCCTAAGATATCTCGTGGGCAACTAAAAAAATTTAACTTGACTACATATTTTAAGTTATTTATGATTTATAAAAATACAAAAAAAAAGTTGCATATATCGATAATTCTTCAGACTCTCCCAAAGCAGAAAGCTTTGTACACTATATACATTAATTTTATAAAATCATAAATATAAACCAACCAAAAGCCACAATTAATCTGACTACAAAGCAAAGCAAACAAAAGGGGGAAAAAGGAATAACCAAATTATATACAAGGGCATGAAAGCAATTCCTGTCCATATAGCAAAGACCAACTCTTACATAAATGGGAGTCAAAGCAAATAAAAAGGAAAATAAAAGAACAGTAAGCCAGTCACTCTCTCTCTCTCTTAAAAGAACAGTCAGTCATTCACTCTCTCTCTGCGGGCGCCTACTCATCCACATTAACCCCACTTTCACTCTCTCTGTCTAATTTCTCAACCTGTCGCCCTCAAGGGAGACTTTTGCACCACTCACTCATATTCTTCTCTCTTACTCTTTCTTAGTCTCTCTATCTCTTTCTCTCCTAATATTATTTATAAATAGCAGCTTAGGGTTTTAATTGGGAGATATGAGTAATCAATCTCAACAACAAACCCAACAACAGCAGCTGGGCCCCAGTGCTGCCAGTAAGGATTCCGAGGAGGACAAGAGCACCGGTCTGTCGACTGACGGGGGAAGCAGCGCTGGTGCCACGGTGGTTCTATCTGAGAAAGCCGAGTCCGGTAACGGTGCTGACGAAGATAGTGCTGACAAACCCGACGATCTCATGGAGGAGGAGCCGCCTCCCCCGCCTGAACCTGCGGCTTCCGGCGCTTCTCCGGCCATTGTTTTCTGTATTCGCCTTAAGCAGCCTCGCACAAATTTGTTGCATAAAATGAGCGTCCCTGAACTTTGTCGCAATTTTAGGTTATTCCCTTGAAAGTTTTTTTTTCTTTTGTTAATTTCTCTGGAGATGTTTTGGTGTTCGAAACTGTTGATTGCATTGGGATTGTTTTAGCTTCTTTATGGATCAAACGGATTTTCTTGAGAAAGCCTCTTCTTTTTGCTGATATTGACTTTCTTCACGTGTATTGTTCTGTAATTTGAACTTGTTTAGGGCTTTTTAAGTTATCGAATTTATGGCCTTAAAGGTTTCTTCTGTTTGTCGTAAATTCCTAGAGTCCCTGTAGCTGCTAAAAATGTGATCTTGTGCTTCGACTTTTTAGCCCTTTGCAGCTTTCTATAGTTTACTTGTTTGGTGAGGAGGTGGTAAGGTTGATGGTGAGTGCAATAAGTAGAAGTTGTTGGGAGGAGAGGAGTAACGGTTGGATTGGACTAACGTGTACTGACAGGGATGAAGATTAGCCTCGAGTATTTAAGGACTTGTTTATGTATTAATTTCCTCTTTCTCAATACGGAAATGCAACTTTTCTGAGCTTCCCTTACTTAATTGTCATTTTTGTTCTTGATTTATGATACTGAAGCTTTCCATTGTCTACTTTGCGATCTGCATGACTTTAAAAAGTAGTACCTGTGCCCTTAGGAGCAATAAGTAGATCTCAATGCGTATCTGGAGATGTTACAGGCCTAGTTGATTAGTTGTGCACATATTATTACTGCCATCTCTTCAGATCAGTGCATTCATGAATTGTTGTAATTTAAGTACTTGAGTTGAAACTGGAACTTAGTTCGTTTCTGGCCTGTAGCTTTTTGTGCATGGCAGTAAATCTCTACCCTGCAACACAATATTCTTGTCATGTTGTTCAAAATTAAATTCCTATCTTATCTTAAAGTAGGTATATGACTTATTTTATGAATACAAGCATTTCTATGGGGATCTTTCTTTTTCTATTTATTTTCTAAAAGATTCACTTGTTATTTTAATGTTTGTTCTCTTAGTGCTGTTGCCTGGTGTGGAAAATTGAATGCTATAGCTTGTGCATCAGAGACATGTGCTAGAATTCCAAGGTCAGTGTTCTCTTTTAGGAAGATTTAGTTTAGCCTCAAAGATATTGTTGTTTACCGTAGTATGGTTTTGGCCTCATAGCACTCTGAGAATCGAGAGCGGTTCTGTTGCTGTTTTTTTATTAGCGTCTGTGCTCTTTGATGTGTTGCTCATTATAAATTGATAATGGACCTTAAATAGTGGATAGCTGTTTGAAATTACAATTGTTCTTCTTCATATCTTTCTCTTTCTGTTGTAGCTCCAATGCAAATTCACCATTTTGGATTCCCATACATATTGTTATCCCTGAGAGACCAACTGAGTGTGCAGTTTTCAATGTCATAGCAGGTATTATTATTATACCCAATGAACCTCTATGGTTTTGTTACACTATACTGTGACAGTTGTTAACTTATCACCTGGTAACCAATTGAAGTTGAAGTTTTCGTTGTTGATAAGTGGTTGTTTCTTGAATGTCAATGGTTAGCCGTATATCTTCAACCAAGAAACTAAATTTCCCCCCAAAAAAAAGGAAACTAAAAATATGATGTTAGCATGGCTTTGGAATTGTGCTTCATGTGAAATTTGGGAAGAGCACTCTTTCTTTATGAAGCTTTTCAGATAGCATAAAAGCTTCCATGTCTGTAAAAAAAAAATTCTTTTGGGTTTAGTCATGAGCTTTTTCCTTTTCTTTTTTCTCTGATGAACACTTTTCTATAGATATCTATGCACACAAGTCTGACGAGGTTATAGTTTCCATTTGTTTGTGTTTGATTTTTTTCTCTCTCTCTCTCCACTGCATACACAAACTGCACAAATGATGCATTCAAGTCTGCCCTTTTAGTTATCATGATTGAATCTTATGTGTTTTTTTTTTATAGATTTCCTTTCTTCAAAATAATGAGTGGTTGCATTCTTTGCATATATTTTTTTGGTTACAGATTCTCCTCGTGATTCTGTTCAATTTATTGAATGGTCCCCTACTTCTTGTCCTCGTGCCTTACTTATTGCTAATTTCCATGGGAGGATAACTATATGGACTCAACATTCTCAAGTAAGCTAGCTTGTTTCCAATGCTGTTTTGAGCAAATAGCTTTTATGTTCTTCACCATATATTTTTGCCCACAGCTTCTCCATTTTTACTTAAATTGTGGTTACACTAACTGATCTTGTACTCATCAGTCTTTCTTTCTTCTTGTCTTCTAGTGAATTGTTTCAAATTCTCATTTAGCTACGACTTTTTTTTTATGCAGGGTCCAGCTAATTTGGTACGCGACGCTACAAGCTGGCAGCGTGAGCATGAATGGCGGCAGGACCTTGCTGTTGTTACTAAATGGCTTTCAGGGGTCTCTCCAGTATGCTATTACTTTTGCCTTTCGGATAACTGATTATAAGATTGTTTATACCCTTTTTGCACCATCCTTGGGGTATGTGTGTGATTGAAAGTTTTCACCCATTATACTCTTGCATATTTGCTCATATAGTGTTGGTGTCTGTTATTGATACATCAGATTAATCATTCGTGTTTTCTTCCAATGATCAAATTGCTCTTTGATATTTCTCAACTTTGCATACTCTGTATTCTTGTTCAATACTCATCTTGTTTAGCTGTGCATGCCCATATTCATTGATGCCTAAATAGTTATAACATGCTGATTGTATGTCATTGGATAAGCTTGACTGTGAGCGATCACAAATTTTCTTGCTCTCTTAAGCCTATTCAATTTGTGGATGGAGATTTTGTTCTTTTGTGGAAGCTTCGTGTTATTTGCATGTAAGCGCCTAGTAGCTCTTTTTCTTGTTTCATTTTTTTTCCCTTCATTTAATCTACTTTTGAGAATCATCTGCTGTATTTGTTTGTTTTTTGCAATTTGTCTATGCAATTTAATTATTGTTTGACTTCTGTGGAAAATCAGTATAGATGGCTTTCATCAAAATCCAGTAGTCCTGCAAATTCAAAGTCAATATTTGAAGAGAAGTTCCTTTCGCAGCAGTCCCAGACATCAGGTTTGTTTTCCAATGTCTCTTAGCCAACCTTTCCTAATTTTTAGTTGCTGAAGTGGTGAGTTTAATGTTGCCTTAATTAGCTTGAATGTGGAACCTGTTTCTAGAGAAAATCTGATGTATCCCAGATATGAATACCTAGCACAGTGACATTCTAATTTCAGTGTCCTCGTTTTTGCTATTTAGTGTCGTTACTAATATGCTGAGTTATAGACAGTGGACAATAAGCTGATGTTGCGTTGGTTTACTAACATAAAATTCAATTTTGAAGTTGGGATGATATATGAACCATTGTCTGTACCTCACTAGTAGCTTAAGCTTTGGGTTGAAGGGTTTATTATTGTGGTGTGAATGCTTTTATGTTTGTGAAATCGCAAGTTTAAGCAAATGCCTTCTTAGTTTAGCATATATTTGATTTGTTATGATTTGTCCGTGTTTCGTGTGATTTGGTGTGTTAGAATAATATTTTGACCACTTTTTTGGCCTCATCCAATAACTTTAAGGTTTTGGGTTGAATGATTTCTTGAAAAAGTTTATAAATTTCTCAAAGTATAGAATGCATTTGTTTGTATGAAACTGGAATGCCTAATAGGGGTCTTTACTCTTAGAAGATGTGGTGCATGCTTAAGATGTTTTCGGATATTTATGAAAATTACTGAATGATCAGTTTGCTAGTATTGTAACAATTACGACAATTGTGATTTCATCACCACTTTTTTGCTTTCTTTTTACTATTTCAATACTTCCTTTCTCATCAGCATGCAATCACTGATGCACTATCCAATGTTATTTCAGCTAGATGGCCCAATTTCCTTTGTGTCTGTTCTGTTTTCTCATCGGGTTCTGTACAACTTCATTGGTCCCAGTGGCCTCCTAGTCAGAATAATTCAGCTCCAAAATGGTTTTACACAAGCAAAGGACTCTTGGGTGCTGGCCCTAGTGGTATTATGGCTGCTGATGCTATTGTTACAGATAGTGGTGCCTTGCACGTTGCAGGTGTTCCAATAGTAAACCCATCTACTGTGGTTGTTTGGGAGGTCACTCCTGGCCCTGGAAGCACATTCCAAGCAACTCCAAAGACAAGTACTAGTAATGGTGTCCCACCTTCACTCAACCCACCGAGTTGGGCAGGTTTTGCACCTTTGGCAGCATATTTATTTAGCTGGCAAGAATATTTAATATCTGAAGAAAAGCAAGGGAAAAAGCAAGTGGAGGAGGATTCTGTGCCACTTCATTGCTCACCAGTTTCAAATTTTTCGGCATATGTTAGTCCAGAGGCTGCTGCTCAATCTGCAGCAACAACTACTTGGGGTTCTGGAGTAACTGCTGTGGCTTTTGATCCAACACGTGGTGGTTCAGTAATAGCAGTTGTGATAGTTGAGGGTACACAATAGTATCCATACTATGAAACTTGGTTTTTAGATTAATTCATTTTGAAGTTTGCATCAATATATATCTTTTGTGCCCGGCCTCTTGATTAATGATAGGCTGTTGTGCCCTTATAATGGAGGGTTAGTGATTTCCTGTGTACTATAAACACCGTTTGAATAAATTCTGGCTTTACCTTGTCTCTAGATCGAGATGATTGAACAAATGTAAACCCAAATATGGCTTGTTTCTTTAGGGATGATTTTTTAGATAGAAGTTGATTATGATACTCACAATTGGTTGAACTGAGTTGATTATGATGCTCACAATTGGTTGAACTGATGCAGGGCAATACATGTCCCCCTATGATCCTGATGAGGGTCCTTCAATCACAGGATGGAGAGTGCAGCGCTGGGAGTCATCTCTGCAGCCTGTTGTTCTTCATCAAATATTTGGAAATCCTACTTCTAGTTTTAATGGGCAGGCACCAATGCAAACAGTTTGGGTGTCCAAAGTTGATAGAAGTATATCACCGACTAATGATTTTAAAATTCATGAAGTTCCTGCTGCTGGTCAAACCTTAGATGGAAGAAAGCCATCTGATTCTGTTATCGAGAAGGCAAAAAGAGTCAGTTTTGATCCCTTTGATCTGCCAAGTGATGTTAGAACACTTGCTCGAATTGTTTATTCGGCTCATGGTGGTGAGATTGCAATTGCCTTTTTGCGGGGTGGTGTGCACATATTTTCTGGCCCAGTTTTTACTCCTGTTGACAACTACCAGATAAATGTTGGCTCTGCAATAGCAGCCCCTGCCTTCTCTTCCACAAGCTGCTGTTCAGCATCTGTTTGGCATGACATTGGCAAGGACTGCTCCATACTGAAGATAATACGGGTTCTTCCTCCTGCTGTTCCAAGTAGTCAGGTGAAGGCTAACTCTGCAACTTTGGAACGTGCAATTGCTGAGAGGTAATTTGTAAACCAGTTTTTGCACAATGATAAGTTGTCTGATTTATAGGACGTATGACCCCAGGCATGTCAGAATAGGTGGATATCTGGAAATTATGCTGATGCTGTATTCTGTTATAGGTTTTGGTGGAGTCTTTTGGTTGGTGTTGATTGGTGGGATGCTGTTGGCTGCACTCAGAGTGCTGCTGAGGACGGCATTGGTAAGAACTATGTTAATAGTACTATTGTTGACAACAAAGATGCTGAAATTCAAATTATAACTTCTCTTCTTTTATATGTAACCATTGTTCTCTTTCCTGGACATATGATTTGATGGGGAAACAGGAAATTTACGTATTCCTTTATTGGGTTTCAGTTTCTCTGAACAGCGTGATTGCAGTCCTGGATGCAGATTTTCACTCTCTTCCTTCCACGCAACATAGGCAACAATATGGTCCTGTAAGTACCTGTGGTCTATTTCCCTGAGTCTTCCTTATAGCTTAGTTTCGAAAGATCACACATCTTTATTTAATTACGACAGTGGGTATAGAGACAGAGTACAGAAGTTCAGCAATTTTTCTCTGGATCATTTGCAACTTGATAAATCATTTGTTTTTCCATCTATAAAGTGTGTTTATGATTTTTCATGTGTCAATGGTAAGTAATTAGAGAAATGTGTTATGTTTTATGTTAATGTCAATGGTTGGTAATTAGAGAAATGTGTTATGTTTTATGTTAATGTGTCTGTTTCTAGTTTCCTGAATTTTAGCTTGTGCTACTGTTATAGGATTGGAGTAATGCTCTTCTTAGGCTTTATTGTTGCTACTCTTTCCTCTTAGCAATGTAATTGAAAATGTTTTATGTGACTTAAGTCAGTAATTCTGGTATCTGTATATCTTGAGAATGTGTATGAATCTGCAGGCCTAGTTTTAATCCATGCTTAGACTGTGAGTTTTTTGTTTGCTTATCAATTTAAGATGCATCTTCAACAACTACCCTGATATCCATGATTGCAAGTCTTTGAGTAGCTAAACTTGGTTTTGGTGTGATGCAGAGTCTAGATAGAATAAAATGCAGGATGTTGGAAGGTACAAATGCTCAAGAAGTCAGGGCAATGGTCTTGGATATGCAAGCAAGGCTGCTTCTTGATATGCTTGGAAAAGGCATTGAATCGGCTCTGATAAATCCTTCAGCACTGGTTCCTGAGCCGTGGCAGGCTTCTGGTGAGACGCTATCTGGCATTGATCCTGAAACAATGGCTGTTGAACCAAATCTTGTTCCAAGTATTCAGGTTTTTATTTTAACTCTTTTAAATTCATTTTCTCGACCCAAAAGATTTGCATTCTGCTGAAAAGATTTGTTCTCCCAATTTTAAATAGTGAAGATCCTTTGTGATCCATTTGGGTTTTATGTGCAGGTATGGTGGTTACCGAATGGTAATTGTCTATTATTTGTTCCCATTCCGCTCCTATACTCATGGTCTTTCCTTCTTGCAAAACCTCTATAAAGTAATAATTTGGGACCATATAAAATCTATTAATTAAAAGGATATTAATTAATTGAGAATTAATTTAGTCTATTAAATCAAGTACGGACAATACAAATTATTATATATTAGAGGTTATTAATTTATAAATGTTATACTTTATTGTTTAAATGAATTATAGAAGGGATGCTAATTTAAGCTGTCTGTCTTGGTGTATCAACATTGTTAAATATGTACTTTTAAGGGCATTAACAAAAGCCAAAATGAAAAAACCAAATTCAAGGCAAAGTTTGTTTTTTCCCAGTTAACAAAGCTTTTCACTGAGTGACTGAAATTAAATTCCCGTTTGGGCATCACATAGGGTATTCCTTGAGCATTTTTATATAACTTTGTACTTTATAGCTGACCTAAACTGGCTGTTTCGGGCATCAAATGCCTTTCTTTTTTTCAAAATGTTATCACCCCTTCAATGGATGATTTGAGAGGACGTATTATTCCAAAGGGATGTAAGCCAAGGAAATCCTTTTGTGATTTTAAGTTATAAAATGAATGGATTTTTTATATTAGATTTCATTTATTGAAGGCTATATCTCTAGTCCTAGAAAAATCCTCTGGATAGCTGGCCATGAACCCCTGCCTACTACTTGAATGAGTGGTACAAAAGAGAGCCTAATTGTGAATTGTTGTCTTGGTTATGCTAGATCTTTGTTAAGAAACTACTGATTTATCTACCAATATTTTAAAAATCTTCCCATATTGCCTCTCTGCTTTAAGTCATGCACTCTTTCTCAGATGATGGAAGTGCTTTGCTAGGTTGTGACTTAATTTGCAGAATATTGATCTAAGATGTATCTGAACTGGCCATCTCAACTGTGGTATTTGATGCAGGCATATGTTGATGCAGTTCTTGACTTAGCTTCACATTTTATTACACGCTTGCGTCGTTATGCAAGTTTTTGTCGCACATTGGCTACTCATGCAGTTACAGCAGGTACAGGCAGTAACCGGAATATGGTAACAGCTCCAACCCAAAGTGCTGCATCTCCTGCAACAACTCAGGGTTAGTATGATACCATTTCCCTTTCTTTTGATTTAACAAGAATTATAAGGAGAATCAAATCATTACTCTTTCTAATGTTGGATTTGCTAGCTGTTCTTAATGTCTAACGTTTGATATTGACAGTGCTGCAAAAGATGATGCCTTTTCTGTTTACGAGTCCCTTTGAATATTGTGTCCTGTCCCTTGACATGTTTATACAACTTTTCTAGGTGGTCAAAGTGGTGCTACAAGCTCCACTGGAAGCACTCAGATGCAAGCTTGGGTGCAAGGTGCAATTGCTAAGATTAGTAGCACTACAGATGGAGTGTCCAATTCAACTCCAAATGCCATAAGTGGTCCATCTTCTTTTATGCCAATCAGCATCAATACTGGAACTTTTCCTGGAACACCTGCTGTGCGGCTTATTGGAGATTGCCATTTCCTTCACAGACTATGTCAATTGCTGCTTTTCTGTTTTTTCTTTCGACGAACACAACTACCACGCTTTGTTGGTGGTTCCCAGAGAAATGCTGATACAAATATGCAGAAACCTCAGCCTGTTGCTCCTGGCAAGGTGGAGGACGTCAGCTCTGTTTCATTGAAACCTGTCCCATCGATTGCTAGGTCAGATGAAGGCCAGGCAGCTCGAGGTGGTCAGCTTGTTCCTGGAGCTAAAGGAGTAGAAGATGGACCTGCTGGACGGTCAAGATTGGGTTATGGGAATGCTGGTCAGGGATACACTTTTGAGGAGGTATAACCTTGGTTTCTTTAGGTCCTTTGAAAAGCTCAATGATATAGCAATCATTAGTTGCATAAACACTCTTTCTTGAATTGAGAGAAACTGCTCTTATCATGGATTGGCTCTGAAATTTTATATTTTTATCTTGTTTTCCATTTTAGTAATGGATAATTCTTTCCTTGATTAAAGTTTGAAGTGATGCTGTCATCTAGGTGAAGGTCCTGTTCCTCATACTCATGGATCTATGTAGGAGAACTTCTGGTCTTCCGCACCCGTTGCCAGTTTCTCAGGTGGGAAGCGGCAACATTCAAGTGCGGCTGCATTATATTGATGGGAATTATACTGTATTGCCAGAGGTTGTAGAGGCATCCCTAGGTCCACATATGCAGGTCTGGATTTATGATTTAATTTAATTTTATTCGTTTGTGAACGATTGGAATATTGTTTTATGGATGGAACATATGTTTGACAGTAATTGTAGATTTGCAATGCATTGAGTCTATTCTGTTAGCATGTTTTTGTTGACTTTGTTGTTTGGGTTCTCCTAATACAAAATTTATTATAGGATTTCTGTTACATGGTCGTAGGAATTTATCTTTTTCCTAGCTTTTTGAAAATTTAATTCTGGAACAGTGACTTTTTAGGTTTTATGCCGTAGTTTTAGGGTGCATCAAAGTTCGAGGATATCCAGATTACTATATTAATTGTAATTTGTCTTTTGGACTTAAATTTCAAGAAGTCCATACTAGGAGTATGTTTCCTTGTAGGATTGGAAAGAGTTAAAATGTAAATCTTGTGGTGGATTAAAGTTTTAATGTTATGTTTCCTTGTAGGATTGGGTAGAGTTAAATGTAAATCCTGTCGTGGGTTGAAGTTTTTATCTTCGATTGGTTTAAGCAATTATTGAATTTGGATGGAGTCATTTATTTTTATTAGCGTTATTGGCAAATTAAGCCTTCTATGCCAATATAGTAAATTGGATTTATCATATTCCCTTTGTTTAACGTCAAAAACAGAATATGCCCCGGCCTAGAGGTGCTGATGCAGCTGGCCTGTTACTTCGTGAACTAGAACTTCATCCTCCATCAGAAGAGTGGCATAGGCGGAATATGTTTGGTGGGCCATGGTCTGACCCAGAAGATGTGGGTGCGGGCGAGGATACTCCCAAGCCAAGTGGATCTGCAGATTCACTCGACTTGTTGAGCTCATTGGAAAGCTATGGAGTTCAGGATGGATCGTTAAGTCTATGGCCAAGAAAACGCAGAATATCTGAAAGAGATGCAGCTTTCGGGTTAAATACATCTGTTGGGTTGGGGGCGTATCTCGGAATAATGGGTTCTCGTAGAGATGTTGTTACTGCTGTGTGGAAGACAGGTCTTGAAGGAGTTTGGTACAAGGTAGGTTTGTGTGATGTCAGAGTCTTGCTATATTTAATTTTTTTTATTTTTGGCATAATTTTATTATTATGATGTCATCAATTACAGTGCATAAGGTGTTTGCGTCAGACTTCAGCCCTGGTTACACCAGGTGCTGCCAATCCGCCCAATCAAAATGAGCGGGAGGTCTGGTGGATCAGTAGATGGGCCTATGGGTGTCCGATGTGCGGCGGAGCCTGGGTAAGAGTCGTGTAGAGAGTCACTTGGAGCAAGATATATTAGTTTCATATCATTTATAATTGAGGAAGCATCACTTGCTTTAGCATTGGGATGACCAGTTTTGTTGCCTTTGGTTGATAGGATTTAGACAAATGTAGATCGATCGTTGTTCTTATGTGTCAATTGTCGTATGTGTATATTTTGACAATCGACATGTAACCATTACAGCTGCTCCACATTTTATCCATAGTGAAAATTATGGAAGCAATTCGATGTTGATATTTCTTGTACTAACAAATTTATAAATTAACTCTTAATATTAATATCGATTCATAAATTTTTTTATTTATATGAATTTATTAATAAATTATTTAATTATATGAATGGTTATTTTTATCATATATTAATTCTAAATGTTCCATCTTTTTGCTAGGTTTTAACTAATGTTTGGCATAGAACTTCTAGCAATAAGTGCTACTCTTATAGTTGCTATTGTCTTCCTCATGAAGGAGAGGGAGTCCCCGCTTTTGTTGGAGAAATTCTGTTTACTTTTCTCCCTCCAAATTGCATAAATTGCACAGATTAATGCTATTATGAGTACTCTGGTATCATCCCTGCTTTTAAGCTTGGTCTTACTAGCTTATATGATGATTTGCCTTTAGTTGTTGGCTCCATATTGCAGATTGAGTAATTATATAATTAAGTGCCAGATGTTCCTAATATAAAGGCACTTAAAAAAGAGATGATTAAGATTTTCTTGAAATCTATTGCAAAGGAGACAGTCTTACTTGTTAAAGGAGCCAAAATAGACTCCATCTTTGGTAGTAAGGCATTCTCTTATTGCAAGCCAAAGAGTAATATAGGCTCTAGGGAAGTTAAAGAGTGATGCCTTACTAGGTCTAACCAGAACACCTTGAGATGAGTCTATTCAAAGAGTATAATGCAGGGGCTATTATTGAAGAAGCTAGGCGATTAATTGTTTTAATCGTAAAAGCACAGGCGAGTATGTCGATCTCATAAAGACTATCAGTTAACTAATGATTATTCATAAACTTAACAAGCTATGAAAACGATTATAGATGATTCCACGAGAAAATAAAGCAAATAATAAAATCTAAACACTAAAGAATGCAATGATCAAGAATACATCTATCATTGAGTTAAGTAAATTTAAGAGAAATCTCCTAGGACTTTACTATATTCAATTTTACTCTAGCTTAATGAATTACTCTAACTTCTTGAACTAGTGAGAGTCCATAACTTATATATATTCTCTCTCGAGCCATACAACTCTTATTTATAGTTTAATCAACCAAAATCTCTTTCAAATCTAGACAACTAAGAATGTTTTAATTCATCATATGAACTTGCTTGATAGGTTTTATTCTAACCTAGGAAGATCTTAGAACTTTCTCTCAAATAAGTCATGCTTAACCCTTTTTATCCACTCTGTGACTTAAGTATAAATGTTATCTCTTGAATCTCGATGCATGAATCAAATATCAAATCTTTCAAATCATCTCCTTCCATCCAATCAATATAAAAATATGGCTAAATCTTAAAAAATAGAGATTAATTAAATGAGAAATCAAAGTATATTATATCCTAGGTTCGTCCTACTTAAATTTATATCCCAATTAGTTTATAATTGCATAAGAAGTATAAAAAAACAATAAAGATAATAAGATAATAAAGTCATTATTTTTAAATCTTGAATCTTCAAATAATTATTGTTGAAATCTGGCAATATCCTTAAAGAATAATGTAGTCATGATCAAAACCAATGCAGAATAGCTATAAAATAACTTTAAAATGTTTCTTGGCTAAAGAATTCTTGATTTTTTGCCTCTTTTTTTTAAAACCCAAAAAACTAAATTTTACTGAGATATATAGTTCTTAACCTAGGTCTATGTATATGGTCATGTTTTTTGAGATATTCCCTAGAAATCAGTAAAGACAACACAGGGAGCTACATGGGATCGTGTAGGGTATTGTTTTCTTCATTTAAAAGGCAACACGAGAGTGTATAAGGTATATTGGAGAAATAGAAGAGACCACGTTTGAAGATGATCCTAAACAAGGTGGTGTTTTAGTGCCGTATTCTAGGTCTTTCTCCAATTCTTCCAAAATGGCTTCAATTTGATCCATTTCTTCTCCAATGTCCTTATGTAGGTAGAAATAAGACCTAAAATGGTGATGCTTCTCAAATTAAGTATCAAATCCTTTAAAATAATCCCAAATGAAAGCAATAATCAATAAAGGTTCACTTACTGAGTTCGCAAACTCATCAAAATTGCAACGTTGATTTTCAAATTCAGAGACCTAGCTAGTCTAGTTGAAGTAACTTCTGCAATTGGATATGGTTCAGTGTCGGGATCAGTTGTACCTACAAATGTCTTAGTTATTTTGTATCAAGGATTGTAACTCTCAACTGATGTATATTGTACATGTGAATTTTGGAAATGCAATGACATTTGAGACTATATATGTTTAATAAAAATGGGACAATATGATTATTGGAATGTTTTATGTTATGTGAGATGGATTAAAAAATAAAAAAATGAATTGTTTTAACAGTCTTAACGTGTCATTTTTTGTGGAGTATGTTCTCGAATATCCTTCAATATGTTAGGTATATGTCCAATGGAAGTGGTATGATACAACAATAGAGTGACAAGACGACTCTTTAGCTAACACAACTACTCCTAGCCAACCTTTTACAGCCCCCGTATCAAGACTAGCTAAAGATTGCCCAATTAGAGAGGTTCATGAAGCAAATTTGGGAGTATAGCAGAACCTCAGAGAGGGACAAGGATATTTGACAAAGTGAGTAACACAGCTAGAGGCACACGATCGATGGATCGATAAGGTACTTATGCAGATAGTAGGACGTTTAGGTGCTACAGTTCCTTCTCTACTGATGAGAGCCACTACATGATCATCAACCCCTTAATAGCCATATAACCTAGTGTAAGCAAAGGTAGCACCCTACAACACCCAAAATTATGACTCATTTAATACAATCACAACCTCATATGGAGACCAACCAAGAGCAGACCGATGACCAGATATTAAAAACTTTGTTTAATACAGTTACTCAAATTGTCCAAGATTTTATAAACATTTGATAAGAAACTTTTTGTTTATTTGTATATTTGATCTTTTATTTTTGTTTATATTTTTATTTTGTCTTGATAGTTAGCAAGGGATTATCCTCGCTAAACTAATATTTTTTATTCTTTCTTTTTATTTTTATTATATTAAACAATAGATTTTTCATACATATATTTAGCTTGTGTTTATTTTATTTTCTTACTATAGTTTGAAGCTTTATTTTATTTTATTTTATGTTTCAAGGTTGATTCATAATGGATAGATTTTCGTTGTAAATACAAACTTTGGATTCACTTGAATCATCCTATATTGCTTTCATCGTCTATTTCCTTTTGCATTATTCTTTTTATATACCTTCTTTTTGTTTTTAAGATTTGGACCATTATTCTTAAAATGGTCAGTCTGTTTACATTTATAGCAAACAACAGTAGCCATTTTCTTCAAATTGAACTTACCTTTACATTTGTTCCTCTTTCCTTTCTTTTTTTCCCTTAAGAAATTGTTTAAATTTTCTTAAACTAATGCATTATACTCTTCTCCACTTTCTCTTTAGATTATGGTCTCCTTGTCATTTTTTTCCTTAAAACTTTAAAGGTCATGGGTTTTTCTTTTTCTTGTGAATTTTTTCCTTTAATTCTCCAATAGTCTTATCTTATATATGAGTGGAGACTTGATCAACTTTTTAAGTGGTAGGTTGTTTAAATCCTTCGCTTCTTGCATTATCATCACCTTAGTCTTTTAAGTTTTAGGTAAGCATCTAGAAAATTTTCTAATCATCTCAATATTAGAGTAAATATTTTCAATTCTTTTCAGTGCTGTAATAATATCAACAAAATGAGTATTCATATTGAATATCGAGTTGGTGGAGTGGGGGCATATGAGGCCAAAAGGTCTTGTGTTCAAATCCCCTTACTTACACTCTCTCGATCAAGCCTGTCGTACAGGGCTTGCCTAATGCGAAGTATCCGATTAGCGTGATTTGTAGGCTATTGCATCAATTCAAAGGTTTATTCAGTGCAGATGTAAATGATAGCAGCTGCGAGTTCCTCTATTTCCAACAAAATATTGAATATCAATTCTTTATGCTCCATATAATATAACTCATATTGATAAGTAAGTATACACACTCTACTTTTTTACTTGATTTGTGCCTTCATGTGTAATTTTTATTGTGTGCCAAATATCATCTGCACTTTTATATATTGAGGTTCTATTAAAATCATTTTGAATTAAATCATAAAATAAAATATGAGCAAACTCTAGGATTTAAAGCCACTAGTGCCTTATCTTTCTCATTTTATTTGAATTAAACCTTTAGAGAAGACTTGTTTACTTAATTTATGGTAGAGATTTTAGGTGGGTTGATAGTCCCGTATCAACTATGTCCCACAATTGTATTCCTTCTAGCATGACAAAGAACACCATCCTTATTTGCTAATACAAATAGTCGTCACCATCAAAGTAGTATGCATACCTAATTTTTTTATCCTTCCACAAATGTTATTTTCTTTTTGACTTACAATTAAGTGCATAGAAAGAGATACTTACTCTAATATCAATTATTAATCATAAGATACCTAAAAGTGTGATGAATTAATTGACTCTAATGAAAATAAATAATTATGAACAATCAATCAAACACTTAATGTGTAATGGAGAATACATATAGAATGTCAAAAAAAGTATAATTATTATAAAAAATTATTGAAACTTGGTATATAGAATTGTTAAGCTAGAGAAAACAAAAAAAATTCACTCATGAGGTATTCTTAGTCTTTTCAAACTCGTAGCTCTAAACTGTTGAGTATCTTATTGAAAATTTGAATTATATCTCCTAGCAATTCACATAAACATAAGACACATAAAAAAGACAATGACAATTATTCAAGACCAATATAATAATTAAAGAGATAGTAAAAGGCATATTTCAATCCTCCTTAACCTACGTTTGCTCTCCAATCTAGCTTAGGAATTTCAAATCCACTATGAATCTTTTTAGGTTAAAGAAGAGTAAAACAATAAAACTTGTCTTTTTCAAGACTTGAGACAAACCACACTCTAGAAATAAACATAATAGTTACATAAGTTTGAATCTCTTGCAAAACTTCAAATCTTTAGTTTTTTGTTTTTCTTATTTTCCTTCTGTGTATTTTGCTCTATAGAAGACTTCTTATACTTGATCTTACTTTTTGTTCAATGTTAGGATATATGGAACAAAATATGATCAATTAACCTTAAGATATGAAATCTAGTTTAGTTTATTAACTTGGATCAGTTGATCAAATCCCTATTTATGGCAATTGTCAACTTCTCTATCTGTTCGATCACTTAAACATAATTATCTCCAAAGAGAATTTTTGATCTTGTGATAGTTCCTTTGAAAAAATATCTCTTAGAATTCTTCAAATAACTTCAAAACAACTTAGAACAAGCCTCCAATGAAGCATAGCTAAGCCTTATAGATGCATTCAAGAATTTAAGCTTTTTTCATGTAATGAATTCAAAAAATACTCAAATACGTAGTTACATGAAATATTCGTTCCTTCTACACTTAAATCAAAAGTTCATTATTTTATAATTATCAAAACTTTAAGAATGGACCCACTTAATTCAAAAATTAAAAAGAATTTTAAACATTATGAGACATTTATAAGGAACCAAGAATTATAAGCTCACATATAAGCACTATCTATACTTGAAGATTATAAGCTATTTTACCTCAAAATTTATAAGATGAAAATAAAAAGTTTGCATTTGAGTATATTTTTCTATTTGCAAGATAGAAGACAATAGTTGCCTCCTCCAATATAAAAGTAGAGTTTTATAACGTACTATAATACAATAGCACTTGTCATGATAAGAAGTTTTATAACAAATGTGACGGTTGTATATAGTATTTCACAATTGTTAATGATTTATTGTGATAATTCAACTACAATTTTCTTCTCAAAGACAATAAAGCGAAAATTAAATAAAGAGTATGGTAAAGTGTTTAGTTTTAAGAGATTATATTATCAAGCATATCATTTATGGCATATTCATTTAAGGATCATATGCAAAGCTTGAGATCGGTCTACTTGATTATGAGTTTCATGCTTAGACTTATGATTTTATTATAGTCAAGATGATAAATTCTATTGACATATTGTTTTAATTTCATGAATAAAATAAAGTTATCATTTTATTTATAAGGACGAGGTTCTCCACTTTTTTAAAATATTCTTTGACATTGGAAAAAAAATTGTTTACATTATTTATAATAAAACCACCATGATTCTTATTTACAAAAGTTTAAATTGAGAATTTTGTAAAACTCTTTTATACATTCAAAAAGAGAGTGATGAATAATTTCAAGAGAGCGATGAGCGATGAGCGTTTTCAGGCAAGCGTAGACCCATAACTTATGAGATTACAGAAGAGCATCCACTCCCCCCTCTATGGCTTCTTCTTCCTCCCCTACCTATACTCGAACCCCTCTCTCCCCTTTACCAACCCTAATTCCTGCACATTCCTCTCTCTAGAAATCTAAAAACCCTAATCGTAACCGAAACCAAAACACTGACCCAAACACCATCTTCCCCACCTTGACAAAAAATCCTCCTCTAAAATCGAACCTTACCTACCACCTTAACCAAATTCCATCCATGAATAAACCTCAGGAAAATGCCCTTGCACCATCTTCCTAACCCCTAGACCCTAAAAAATCTGGGACTTTTAGGTCATAGAAGGCAGTTGTCTCGGAAGGTATAGAGGGTACCTCAGAAGATAATGCATTAACTTACTACCCCCCAGAGATCAAGGAGGAGTAGATCTACACCATTCCTCCTCCGGAGTTAGCTAGGAAGGAAGCTACAAAGTTTAGGTTAGCTTTGATAAGCTTTTTTATAGGAAAAAAGCCAGCTTACCCAGTGGTTTAGAGAGCTCTAGCTAAGTCTTGGGTAGAGTTTGGGCTAAAGGAGACGTTAATAACTAGGTCAAACAATTTCTTGTTTAAGTTTGATTTTGAGATAGGCTTGAATTCGGTACTGGAAAAGGGTCCTTAGCATATTCAAGGGAAGCCCTTATTTCTGAGGAAGTGGTGTCTGAATGGAGGGGAACGAAAAGAGTTCAAATATGCTCCAGTGTGAGCTAGGTTTCATAATATTCCAGTTGAATACTAGAATACTGAAGGGTTGGGTAAGATAGCTAGTGCTGTGGGACATCCTCCTCTCTTAATGGATTTGCAGATAGCAAGGATGTCAAGGATAGCATATGCTCGTATGTGTGTGGAGCTAGAGCTGTATAGGAGTTGGCCATCTTCCTTCCAATTGGCCACGTACAGTAAGGAGGGGAAAATAATTTTTAAGGAAATCAAGATCGAGTATGAATGGAGGCCAGACCAGCAAGAGCAAAAGAAGGAATGGGCACATACAGGGAGAGTATTCGAGACTAGTTTACAACAAGAGTTGGAGAAGGGAAAGGAGAAGATATCAAACACTTCAACATAGCAACAAAAGACACAAGAGTTCATCTATGAGAAAACAACTTAAAGTAAGGGGGTAATTATAGGACCAGATAGTTCTAATGAGCATGTAAGGAGCAAGGTCTCCAACAATAGGATACAATCTCTAATGGGAGTCCTTCTCCCCTGAACCAGAATCAACAGATGCAAGAAGAACTTAGTGGAGAGCTTAAGGAGGCCAACTTTTCTGCTGTAAATCAAATAGGTATCTCTTCCTCTCCTAATCCTGAATTGGTTCCGAATAGTCCTGGTACTATGGGAGGGGTAGAGGGGGACTTTACAGTGAGGAAAAACAGAAAAAAAAGGAGGAAACAGAAGTAGGTTGCATGTTGATTTTCGGTTTTTTGTGTATGGATTTGGTTTTTTAGAATGTGAGGGGTTTAAACAACCCCAAAAAAACAACTAGGTATACATGCTTGGTTTAAAAGATTATCAGTTTATTTTGTTTGTTTAATATAATCTAGAATTAGATCCCATTCCTATTTGCATAATGTTTGCACTTCATTGTTTCCTAGATAGAATTATTACAGCAATGTCGAGCAATCTTCGAATGCTAGAATTGTGCTAGCTTGGAATCCAAATAGTTTTTTGTGTTTGATCATAAGTTTTACTCATCAATTGGTTCAGTTGGAATTGACCCCTGGGAACTATTCTGATTCATTCTTAGTGACTTGTGCCTATGGGGCTAATAACATCAATCACAGGAAGTTTATTTGGTATGGCCTTTCAAACATGACTCTTCGGTAGGTCAATCCCCTTTGATTATTGCAGGGGATTTTAATGCAATCTTGTTTCCTTATGAGGTCAATCCCTCTAGCTCCTCTGCCATAAGTGGGATGAGTGATTTTAGATAGTGTGTAGGGGATAATGGTTTGTTTAATTTAAACTCAAGTGGTTCAAATTTTACTTAGAGCAATAAACAAAGTGGAGAATCCTTTATTGCTAGGAAGTTAGATAGAACCCCCATTAACTCAGCATAGAGCACTAGGTTTCCCAGCTCTTATTGTGTTATTCAGAACCCAAACATCTCAGACCATTCTCCATTAGTGGTTAGGTCTGTTGTTAATCAACAAAAGAGAACCTCTCCTTTCAGGTTCTCAAATTTTCTAGCTTCCCATCCCAATTTCTTACAGACTGTAGAGGATGTTTGGTTCTCTCAAATTCAGGGCACTCCTATGTATTGTATAGTGTCTAAGCTTAAGATGGTCAAAAAAGCTCTCAAAATCATGAATTCTCAACAAATAGGGGATGTTAATACTAGAGTAGAGCATTGTCAAGTTACTTTTAATAACATTTAGGATCAAATGAGACTTTTGCCTAGGTCCTCTAATCTGATTGCTCAGGAGTCAAAGGCCATTATTGAGTTATTTAGAGCATTAGAGGATCAGGAATCTTTTTTAAGACAGTTTTCTAGGATCAAATGGCTAAAAGAAGGAGATAGGAACACCAAATTCTTCCATAATTCTCTCCCAGCCAACAGAAACAGAAATTTCATACACTTTCTAGAAGTGGGAAATGGGAATAGGATAGTAGGTCTAGCAGAGATTCAATATCAGTTTCTTGAATACTTTCAAGGTACTATTAAGGATAAAAAGGCTCTTCACTCTTCTAAAGAATTTGTGGAAAATCTTTTTCCTCATTCTTTGTCTGAAAATCTTTCCAATTCTCTTATTGTTGAAGTTTCAGCTCAAGAGATAAGATAGGCATTCAACTCCTTTAATCCCAATAAGGCTCTTCGACTAGATGGGTTTAATGGTTCTTCTTCAAACAAACCTGGCATATAATAGGGGAAGAAGTTACCAGAGCCATTCAAAAAAATTTCCATCATAGAAAACTCCTCAAAGAGCTTAATTCCACTTTCATTTCACTCATTCCCAAAAACGCTCACCCTTCAACAGTGATAGACTATAGACGTATCTCTTGTTGCAACATACTCTATAAGGTGATTGCTAAAATCATAGCACATAGGCTCAAAGAGATTCTTCCTCACATTGTTAGCCCCATTTCATCCTCTTATCTATTTTGTCCATAGTGTCATGATCTACCCATTTCATCCTTCCTTCTTCCATTCTTAAGGATATTAAGACTAAACTTAGGAATTTTTTGTAAGCCGAGAAGGTAGATTTGATGTCAAGGTAAAGTGGAGTGATATTAGTAGACCAAAAAAGGAGGGGGGTTTAGGGGTGAAACATTTGATTATATGGAATCATGTCCTGTTAGGGAAAAGGATTTGGAATTTATTTGAAGGTAGGGAGGCTCTGTGGGTTAAGTGGGTGCATACCATCATTCTGGAGAAGGAACAACCTATGGAGTGCCCAACCTACCTACAATAGTTCTTGGAGTTAGAGAAAAATTTTATTTATGAGAGACAAAATGGGGAGCCAATTCAGATTTAGGATTGGAAATGATATTTCTACTCTTTTATTGCAAGATCCTTAGCACCCAAGAGGAATACTGAAGAACTTCTCATTTCCGAGAGAGATCAATGGCTTGGAGCTTCAAATTACAGCAAGAGTCTCTGAAGTTATCAACAATGATGAATGGAGATGGCAAGAGGTATCCATAAAGTTCATTAGAAACCTTGAACCACCTCGGTGGCAACCAAATAGTTTCTAATATGATTGTTTAGAATGGCTAGCTAGCTCCACAAGACAGTATATTAATGGTTCAACCTATAAATTCTTGAGACTACCTTTATAGGAAGTTCCTTGGCACAAGCTAGTATGGTCTAAAAGTAGTAAACCTAGGTGTTCTTTTATACTTTGGCTTGCTTTCCTTCAAAAATTACAAACCCGGGACAAATTTTCCAACCTCCAGACTCCTAACCACTGTTTCTTGTATATCTCAGATAATGAAACCATTGACCACTTATTTTTTGAATGTAAATTCTCTAAACCTGTTTGGGACCAATGCCTTTTACATTTTCATCTAAACTACCCTAATCAAGCAAACCTTCAATCCATTCTCACTTGGTTTAATCTTGTTTCTAATACCAGAATATTAGACATTAATATCTTCCCAATCCTTCTTTCAACTACTGTTTACAATATTTAGTTTGGAAGGAATGTTAGATCTTTCAAAGATGAAGCCTAGAATGTTGGGAGTGTGTACTCTAGATTAATCTCTCAAGTTATGGAACAATTCAGCTCAAACATCGAGAGCAGGTAATTAATCAAGTTTATAATTACGTATAAAATCTTTTGAATTACCAAACAAACAAACAAAATGTGCCAAATGAAAGAATAACATATGCACCTTATCATTAAAGTGTGGCTTGAAGTAGTTATCATTTATAATAATTAGTGACTTATTTTAATTTAATTTAGATAACATACAATAAGAATTTAAAAAGTTTATCAACAATCGGACGGTTTATCTAAATTAACCTCTATAAAAAAATGCCTATATGTTATTAATTAAATATTTTAAATAAAAATTATATTACAACGACTCTTTCAAATAAAACTTTTTAAGTTTGCTTTATATTTGTCTATAAAGTAAGATGCAAATTGGATTGTTATCATAATTGATGGGTTGGATTTATTTATGATGTAATGAAACACACCTACCCATGGGGACACTTACAGTACTGTACATGTGCTATTTACTCTGTTCAGATTGAAGCTACGTCAGCAAAAACCCGCAACCGCTTTTAGTAGTTGGATACAATTAGTTGTTGAGAAGGACAACCTGAGAACATTACAATTATATTCAACAAATTAAGTAAAATTATTGTTTTTTTATGATATCTAGAAAAATCTCTGTAATATTATTTTAATGTTTCTTCCAAACAATTTTCACGTGTATAAAATCTTCTATCTTGACGTGACCCACATTTATTTTCTTCCAAATGTAATGGAAATGGTTTTCACGTTGTTCCCTCTGGCAACGAGACGATGTACACGAAATGGCCAAGTCGGTG
>JANVCL010000002.1:31225040-31241117 GCA_026546855.1 Erythroxylum incrassatum | reverse complement strand
TAGTACCTTATATACATGGAGTTACCGCTAGGTTTAGGTCTTTACGTGAGTTGTTGTGTTTGCATGGGAGTCTATCTTCTGATGGACCGGACGGGCCGAGATGGATGTGTGAAGACGGATCTGAGCCTTGCACAGCCGACTTAAATGATTTCCTTGGTTGTTTCTCGTACTTTGTGCCATTCTAAGATTTCTCTTTATATTTCCCAAATGTCTCCTCTTCTTTTTCCTCTTAATTTTGCCTTATATACCTTGAAAATTAAGGTTTTGAGAGGTACACGGGGAATCAGCACAAGAGTAGTGGTGGTCGTCGTGTTAATTAAAAATCATGAAACTCTTGAATTAAAAATGAATATGAGCTCAAAATGTGAACACAAGGATGTTGACGGGCATGTAACTCTTTGAAACTTTAAAGCCACAAATTTTGCATGAAACATGTAAACATAAGCGTATTTCCATCCATACAAGCGTGTTTACATCAACATAGGCATGTTGACATCAATATTCGCTTGTTAGTGCCTATATACTTTTCCAACATCTTCATAACTTAGTCTAAAACATATCAAAACTGCCTCAAACTCATCCCAATTCGTCCCTTTTGCTCTAAGTAAGTGAATTACAACCTAAAAACACAATATGGATAAATTACGTACCAAAAACAATAAAATACTTAAATAAACAAGTGAAAAGCAACAAATGTAAATATAAAAATATGAAAAATTAAGCACTTATCATATATAAATTTCTTTAGAATACCCTTAAATTGTATTTGGTACTCCATATTGTTCATTTTAATCCTTTGATTATTTTACCCTTGTGTTAAACTTGATATTTGACCTTTTGTTTGAATCTTTGATAAATTAACTTACCAATATTACTAAACATAAAAATATTTATAGTAACATGTTATATTATCATCAAAACTATACAATAGAACCTCATGTGGTTCAATAATCTCTTGTTGTTTATGATGACTAACAATTTGGTGCATTAAAAAATAACATTAAATAGATTGCCTCTATAATATGTAATTCGCAATAATTTAGATTAATACACCATTGATTTATAAGAATCAAGTTTTAGTATTACCATTCTCTCTCCCCATTTTGTCAATATTAAAAAGGGTATATAGTATATCAAGCTATAAGTATCAAAAAGGAAAGATAAATAACTTCCCTCGCTGTCCCTTTTCAAAACACTATGATATGGGAAAGTTGAACATGTCAAGTGCTTGTCAAAGAAATAACATATTTTTAAATTTTATTTACCAGTTCAAATATTAATATATAATATTTCTTCTCCTAGGAACATACAATAGTGCTTTTTGCCCCAAAATAATTTAGTATCGCTTTTAGTTAATCCCTGCTAGTTAGGAGACCCTTGATAGTGAACTCAATTGGTTTATGCTAGGAAGGAGATCCCTAAATAGTGAACTCATCCCTTTAGTTGATAAAAAACATGGTATACGAAGATCTCAAAAGGACTTTGAAGACGATCATGAGGAACCCAATCGCGAAGATCAAGTAAATAATCCAAAGATGGGTGAAAGGCACTTAGTTATAATGGAGTATGCTAGACTAGTAATTACTACTGCTAGATTGTGCATATGTTTGGGAGAGGTAACTAGGAACTATGAATTGCAAAACAATCACTACAACATGCTACCATCTTTCTATGGGGTTCCTAATGAAGACCCTTTAAACTTCATTCGGGAATTCCCCTCTAAACCTTTCCTTCGTGTGGCTTAGACAAGGATCAACTTAGAATGAGATGTTTCCCATACATGTTGAAGGATCGGGATAAGGCTTAGTTGATGACCCTTCCACCCAGCTTATTGACTACATGAGAGGAAGTGTAAAACAAATTCATGTCCTTCAAAAGATTTCTGAGTTGCAAACGAAGATAGCAACCTTCACTCAAATGGAAGGAGAGTCATTCCATGAGGCGTAGGAACGTTTCAAACTCTTGCTTATATAATACCCACACCATCATTTTCCTCTTTATATGCAAAATCAGTTCTTTTATGATGGATTGACACAACAACGTCAATACACGATTGACAATACATCAGGAGGAACTGTGGGAGAAAAGACGGCCGAAGAAACGTATGAAATCTTCAAAATGTTGGGGACTAATTCTCAACAAAAGAGCATTAGGGGAAGAAGATCTAGAGTTTATTAAGTGAGCTCGAATCAAGAATTGACTATGTAGTTAGCCGAATTAACATGACATGTAAAAATGCTAACTACGAGACTACCTCAAAATGTTCCAAATCAAGAGGTGTGTGGTATTGTGGAACTGATGGTCATGGAGCTAATATTTGTTCATATGCTTGCGAACCTTTTATAGATGGGGAGGAACACGTAAACTCACTCAACGATTTTCAACCAAGGGAACGAAATTATCCATACTCAAATACCTGTAATCTTGGTTGGAGAAACCACCCTAATTTTTCATAAAAGAACAACAATCCACCAATGCAACCCCAACTACACTACCAAAATTTTTAGAGGCTAAATTATTGCTAATGGCAATCCTCAAATCAAAACCCACTAAGCAAACCTTCTTTAAAGGAAACCTTGAATGCTTTTATTCAGGTTACAACTCAAAATCAAGAAATGAACAATAAGAGGATTGAGATCCAAGTAGAACAACTAGTTGTTTAAATGCATAACAATCAAAAAGGAAAGTTATCGAGTCAACTTAAGCAAGCCCAAGCAATTACTATTCTGAGAAGTTGAAGGGTGATTGATAATCATATTGATATTGAAATTCCTTCTAATATGTCTGATGTTGTTAATCAAGAGGAGGAGAGCCTCCCCAAGGAAAAAGATGAGCAGAAGGAGGTGAGCAATGAGTATGATTCTTCTAGTCACATTCAAAAAGGCAAAAAGCTTAAGAAAGACACCAAAGAAAGTGAAGGACAAAAACTACATAAAGTAACGGATCCTTATAAGCCACAATTCCATATCCAAGCCGCCTTAAGGAATCGAAATAAAATGAGAAGTTTTTGTACTTGTATAAAATGCTTTCTACGGTTAACATTAATATATCCTTGTTGGATGTGATTAGTAACATTCCTTCTTCTGTAATGTTCTTAAGGACATAAGCACCAAAAAATGAAAGTTTAAGCATAACGAGAAGGTGATAGTTTCAGAAGTAGCAAGTGTTGTTCTTCAGCATCAATTACCCCCAAAATTGAAAGATGCAAGAAGCTTTATCATTAAAAAATCAATGGGCAATGGTGATGAGGTTAAGGGTATGCTTCACTTTAGAGCGAGTATAAACCTTATGTCTCACTTTATTTATGAGAATTTGGATCTATGACAATTAAAACCTACCAATATGTGCTTACAATTAGCTGATAGGTCAATCCGTTATCCTAAAGGAATAATGGAAGATGTGTTAGTGAAGGTTAGAGTATTGATTGTCAAGTAGACTTTGTGGTTTTAGACATGGGGAAGGTTAAACAGTAAGGGAAGGAGCACACCATACTCCTAGGTAGGCCTTTTATGGCCACTACCAATACCATGATTGATGTGAAGAACGAGAAACTGAGTATGACTGTTTTGAGAGAAACAATAGAGTTTTCAACCTTTAATGCTAAACATATTCTTACTACTACTGTTTCTGAAGAATGCTCTCGTGTTGATCAGTTTAATCCTTTGGATTTTGATTTTGCCTTGTAGGAATAAGAAGAAAAGAAGTTAGACTTTGTTAAAGAGAGTGATGACTGCTGCCAACTGCTAGTGGATGCAATTGAGAAAGTGTTTGGAAAATTCGTGGAGACAAAGTCAAACAAACAGTGGAATTAATCACCTTGAGCGACCCACCTTAAGTATGACCATTGAGGCGTCTGGTTACAAGACGTTAGAGAAGTAACCTATTTAATTTTTGTTTGTTTTTCAATTATCTGTTTGTTATTATTTTTCTTAGTGAACCTTAACTTAGTTTTTTTCTTTATATGCATAGGTGTACTCTTCCGTCTCTTTTTTCTGTTTTCCTTGTAGCTGTTCTTCATTCCTAGATGCAGTACACTACATTTTGCACCAGATCAACACAATGATCACCCCCAAATTCGTATCATATTTTTATCTTTTTCTTTATTGCTTGTCAGTTTAATGTCTTTTAATTTTTAATGCTTGTCCTTGTTCGTGTTAATTTTTGTCTTTTATCTTAGACCTCTCTTTAACCTTTCTGCATCACATTAAGAATAGTGTGATATTTAAGTAAGGGGTTATTATTAAAAAAAATTGTGATTGTTATGCATGTTTTTTCCCCATTTAATAGTTAGAGATGCATGGTCATTAAATGAACTCAATCAGGATTAGAAATGCATAATATGAGTAAATAAGTATACTTATATGCGTAGACTAATTGACTTGGATTTCAATTAAAAGGACATTAACTTGTTGTGATAGATGAATGTCACTTTTCTTTGGTAAGGATTTGAGCCTTTTTGAACTATTAAACACCAAATTCAAGAATTCTTTGTTGAGATTGTTCTTTCATAATTAAGGAACTCTAGGACTTGCTTGCAAATACTAGCTGAGATAACATAATCTTATTAGAACGTTGTAATGACGAACGCAACTTAAAAAGCCACCATGGTGTTATATTTAGTGAACCCGTTTTGACCTTAACATGAAACTATTCTTTCTTTAAACCCAAAATATGAGCCTTGACCTTAATTATTTATCCTCTTTGTTGTACCTACCATTATGCAAATAGAGCATTTGAATGTGTATGATTGGGTTTAAGGAATAATTGTTTGAACAAATGTAAGGGAATCATAGTATATAATTGGCTTTTGAGTTAGGAATGGCTAAGGTTATAATAATTTGTATCTATCCTCTACATTGTTCCCTTCTAAACTTGATCTTGTTCTTAATAAATAAATGAAAATTTAGTAAAAATAAATAAAAAAGAAACAATAAGAAGAAAAAAGAAATAAAAGAAAAAGAAATAGAAAATAAAGGGAAGGAAGAGAAGATGACCAAAAAATAAAAAGAAGAGGAGAGAAGTAAAAATAGGAAGTATTAATTTTGTTAATTGATAGGAAAGAATTGAGTGTTTTATGGTTCATTGTTTTGTATTATTTTAAATACTCAGTTTGTGTTGTAGTTTTAAACTGCAATTTTTCCTTTTCCTACCTTTAGCTCGACCCCATTACAACTGAAATAAAGACCTTCATATTGATGCTTGTGTTTGATATGAGTGGTAAAGATTAGATTGGTAAGCAAGCTTATGTTAGATGCCTTACATGAAATGAACGATGAGTGAATACATATCCTACCTTTGAATGCTTGAGAGAATAGAGAGTGGAGTGAGCATCTATCACACTTGTTGATGATTCTTTGAATTGAAGTGCTTGTTCATTTTGGTTAAATATGCAATGAATATCTTGTTCATTGAGTATTATAACTTTCAAGCTTTTAGGTTGTGTTTATTGAAATGATCATTGATATCAATGACTATTATTTGGGAAAATCGTTGTTTCCATTCTTTATTCTTTTATAGCCTAGTGTTCTTTAATATGCTTGAGGACAAGCATAGTTTAAGTGTGGGAAATTGTTGTGTCTAGTTTCTATTGCTTTTAATTGCCTTCATATCTTGATTTTAGTTACAAATCTTTGTGTTTTGATTCAAATGTGAGATTAATTGAGTAGAAATGGAGTAAATATTGCATGAATGTTAATTAGATTACTTTGTAAATTTTGCATGAAGGTTGAAGGGAAAGTTATATAAATTTTGCATGAAAAGAGAAATAAATTATAAAAAAGGAAGAAAAAAGTGGTAACAAGTGTCACCACCTCACGATGGTGACTTAGTAAGTCACGGTGGTGACATAACAAGGCACGACCGTGACAAGTTTCGTAACCCATTGTTTCCTTTAATTCATCAACTTATTAAGTGTCATGTGCAGGAGTGATAGCTCGAAACCCCAAACTTAGAGTCATACTACAAATAGAAAGGGAATAGAGGGTAGCGGGTGATCAATCTTCATTCTTCATTCTTCACTCAACACACACCCGAGGCAAATGGATAGAAAAAAGTTGGAGAAGAGAGAAAGGAAGCAGAGACCAATTGACTGAGGGGAAGACGAGAGAAACATAATAGAGAGGGGAGGCAGTGCAAGTATCTAGGTCGGCACAAGTTGAAGCAGAAGGCAAGAGTTAATGTGGGAAGCTTGAGAGGGGTAGGAGACCACCGCCTTCACACACACCCGATACTTATTTGCTTATTCTGTTCATCTGTTGCTCTATTTCTTGTTGTTACTGAACTTGTTACTTTCATAGCTTAATCGACAGTTATTTTTTATCTTTTCATAGTTCATTTGATTATTTACTTTGTTTACTGCTTAAATACTTCACTTATACTGATAAAGATAGGATTAAAGCATTTAATGATGATAAATCTTGTGATATCTGTGATCGGCTTATCTTTTTTCTTGAAAATTATTGTAGCTATTTTGGTCGACTACGCATGATTAAGTTGCAATTTTATTGTCATATTTATTGTTGTGGTTGTCTACCCCTCTCTATATCACTTGTAGAATTCTCTCAATTCATTTGTGCGGATACCCTAGATGTTGAGTATATGTATAATTATAGTAGTTACGGTAAACCAATTTCAAAAACAATTCAAGAAATGCTACAAGAAAAAGATTAAAATTCATAATAAAGTACAAATTTATGATTAGTTTATTATGTCTTATGCATTAATCATATTATAAAATTTAAAGTAATCTTAACTTTCGAAAAATTGAACCAAAAATTCTCATATTTCTTTAGTTCTACACAAGAACAGATCCCACTCAATTTTCTAATGTATTTCAATAAAAAGATGATAATAAAAGAATTATGAGAACCTGCCAAGAGAAAGAACGCATTGCACACAGCTTCTCCATGGATTAATCTCCTAGATTACGAAACTTTTTAAAAAAAATTAAAGAAAAATTAATGCCACAAATAGGAACTGGGTTTAACACGTGAAAAAACAGAATCCCAGTTAGAATGCTATTATTAATAGCCAACCGGACAAAGGATCTAACCTTCGGAATCGCATGACACATCAACAAGATTTTAGTACAAGAAGGTTTAGAAATATCTCTAATGTCAATGATAGCTTGTTTGAAGCCTTTATAAATTCACAAAAACCTGTATTCTTTACCACAATTCGAGTTCAAGTTCTTACGTGTTTCCGTCAAGGCGCACTGCCAGAAATTTCCCAACTTCTTGGTTGTTGCCTGCGCTCTGAACTTTCAGGAAAGAGAATCATCAGTACATGAATAGGCATCTACCACCCTGGTCGAGACTAGTCTAGGAAATTTGGACTGGTCTCAGTAATGCATAGATCTTGTCAAAAGGCTGATACATTTATCATTCCAGGAACACATTTAAGCATGTTTTTTAAGAAGAATACTACAAGTCCAACCCAAACTCTGGCCAATATTTCATAATCTAGATCCTCTATTTATTATTATAGTATTTTATTATATCTAATGAATTTCAGTCATTTATTTATTAAGATATTACATAAGTCTTGCATAAATTTCGTAAAATAAATGATTAAAATTATATGAAATTAAATAAGATAAAATAATATTGAATAAAAAAATCAATATTTCGTACTTAGTCTGAGAGAGTGGTTTTGTCGTAACGCGGGCTTGCACACATTCAGATAACGTACTTTAGCCAGAGAAAAACGACAAGAGCATACATGACATGACTAAAGATACGTGTCCTAGGTATTAATGACTAATTTGACAAAAAAGAACTCACTTTACTGCTGACACATGAGCCGTACATCATGTGCAAATCATGCCATAAAATTAGAGAGCACTAATGCTTTAATTAAGTTGAGATGACTTAAAAATATATAATTGCATTCATATTTTACTTTTATGTTTAAGTTTGTTTCTTTGAATTTGAAAGTTAAGTAACGATTATTTGGTGCTTATCGATGATAGTCACAATTATATTACTAATACTAATGCATTATTAATATTATTACTATTATTACTAACACTATTACTCCCCCTCAACAACTACTAATAGTACTATTATTATTATTATTAACTTATTTATTTAGTTCACTCTATATCTCTCTTTCTCTCTCTAGCGCTCTCCCTCTCCCCCCCTCTCTCTCTCTTTCTATAGGGTCATTCTTAACATTTTATAAATTAGTAATATACGAATAGGTAAACTTCAAAAACGTATTTTTTATTTATTAAAATTTAATATACATACATAAGTGACTCAAGTTATAAGTCTACATATTCAACAAAATATTAAATGATCATAATATTAGTTAATAATATCTTACAAATGTCAGTAACAATAAAATCACTAAAAATAGTAGAAGTAACAACAAAATATCAATAATAGCAATCGAACAATAATATTATATTGCAAAACACTAAGAGAATTGCATTAACAAACACCCAAATAATCATGATTTATGAAAAAAATTCGTACATTTTTAAATACGAAATCATTAATAATATTATCAATATCAATATTATGTAACTTATCTCTCTTGATACATAAAATAACTAAATTATTCAATATTTCTTGTACTATTGATGATCTCAAATAGGTTTACAATAATTTTAATTAAAAAAAATTCTCTCAACTGATACTACAGTCATAAGTATAATAAAAATTACAATTACAAAAATTATTTATTAATTATATTTTTTATAAATCATAAGTAATTTAAAAATTAAAAAAAGAAGAAACTCATAAGTTCTGAGTGATAAAAAAATTAATGTTTTTATCACTCAAAACTTAAAAGTTAGAATTGTAAAAATCTTTTGCTGCAAATTTAGAGTTGGAGCATCTTAGATTCATATGCTGATTGTTATAAAAAAAATTAAAGCACGCTTCAAATGAATTTATAGGCATAAGAAGCTGTTAACTTTAAATAAAAGTTAACGTTAATCTTGGAAGTTGAAAAGATTATGTATTAATATGAGAATTATCTCAACCTAAAATTATCTCTTTCCCTTTCAGCAACCATTAATTAGCATTTAATACCCCTCAACAACTAAATGTGAGAATTATTCTAAACAAAAAAGAACTAAATGTGAGAATGCAACTAATTGCTAAACTGAGAGTGACAATAGACTCCTAATGGAGTGGGGCCTAAGTAAGTGCCCTGATTATCCTTACGTATGCGACAATTAAAAATAGTTTCTCTATTACTTAAAGATAAAAATATATATTTTTAAATCTTCTCAAATTTCACGTATCACCAGATTCACATGAAACATTGTTGTTATTGAAAAATATTTGAGTAAAATAAAATAAATTAATAATAACTATTAAATAATAGTTATATAATTAAATTATTAAATTTATTAAAGTTTCATATGCAACAATGCATATTTAGTTTTAATGTGAAAAAGCAGAGTAGTCAATCCATGGGATCTTTTGATCTTTTATCTCATTTTTTGTGTATCAATTTTGTCCTATTTGAACTCAATCGTTCATTTATATGAGACTCAAAAAATAAATTGTTAAGATCAAATAAAACAGAATTGGTATATAAAAAATGGGATAGAAAATTTGGTCCCCTCCTGAGAGTGTTGAATTATAACTTAGAAGTTTGGAGCGTTGGTTATTGAGTCTAATAATTGAATGAGTTAACTTGTTGAACTTCTTTTTCTTAAAATTAAATAAATCCCTTTTTTATACTTTTTAAAAATAATTAACCTCGTTCCAAAGACACACTCACGAACGTGTTTGAAAGTTGGTTGGTCGCACATGATTGGTTTTGTCAGTTTCCCATGTGATTCCCCATTGGTCATTTCTTTATTTTTCTTTCACCTGGTGCATAAGATGTTGATGACTAGAAATTATTTTTTAAAAAAATAAACTCTTATTATGACTAGAAATTATTTTTTTTTTAAAATAAACTCTTATTATTATTTTTAATATTATCTTATAATTTAATGGTATTGAAATAATATTATTATGCTTTCTATTTTAAATAGAGTAAAAATAATAATAGAGACACTGATAAAAGTTATTTAGAATTTTTGTAAAATATTAAAGTGAAAATTATACTCTTAATTAACATTTTAGAGAATTAGTTTTAAAATTACATTAATACTTAATTGCCTAGTAATATTGATAACTCATATACTCGAAATCATTAAAAGTTTGATTGAATTTAAAGTGTTATTAATATTATTTTAAAATATTAAAATATAAGTTAATATTATATATTAATAAATATTAATGTCGTACCTCTTGACAAAATATTTCATAAAACTGATAATAAGGTGAAAATTCTGAACCAACTTCATTATAAAACGACATCCTACACAGTCTACAAATGATCACACAACACTTCATGCCAAAGTAACACAATGGCTTCTCATTTCTCTTCCCCACTCACCGCCCAAACTTCCACCATTTCCACCTCCACCTTTTGTCCCACCTTTCCCAAAACCTCCCAACTGTCTGCTTGCAGAATCAGAAATAGAAACAGAAACATCCCTCGGATTTCATGCAAAACCGGGGATGATGATGATTTGCAGAGCCTAAGCTCTGCAACTAGAAGAGACGTCCTCATTGGTCTTGGAGGTCTCTCCGGTGCAAGTGCCCTTTCTGACCCTTCTGCCTTTGCTCTTCCGATCTCCGCACCAGACCTCACAAGCTGTGGCGCAGCAGACTTACCAACCGGTGCCAAACCGGTGAACTGTTGCCCTCCTACTGCTACCAAGATCATTGACTTCAAGCTCCCAGCTACTCCAACCAAAATCAGAATAAGGCCTGCTGCACAGAAACTTGATGGTGCGTACATAGCCAAATTCTCAAAAGCTTTGGAACTTATGAGGTCTTTACCGGAAGATGACCCACGTAGCTTCGCGCAACAAGCTCATGTCCATTGTGCTTATTGCAATGGTGCTTATCACCAAGAAGGGTATCCAGATTTGGACCTCCAAATTCACAATTCATGGCTCTTCTTCCCATTTCATAGGTGGTATCTCTATTTCTTCGAGAAAATCCTTGGGAAACTGATAAATGACCCAACTTTTGCTATGCCCTTTTGGAACTGGGATGCACCCGCTGGCATGCAAATGCCAGCAGTCTATACTCCTTCTGGGTCGCCATTGTACGACCAATATCGAAACCAGAGTCACTTACCACCGTATTTGCTTGATCTTGATTACAGTTCAAAGAAGACCCCAATAACTGATGCACAAAAATTGTATGCCTCCAATTTTGCTCTAATGTATAGACAAATGGTGACTTCTCCTAAGACCAATACCCTCTTTTTTGGTTCTCCATACCGAGCAGGTACTGCGGCAGACCCTGGAGCTGGTACAATTGAGACAACTCCACACACTCAGCTTCACATATGGTGTGGTGACCCCACTCAGCCTAACGGAGAAAATATGGGCAATTTCTACTCAGCTGGTAGAGATCCTTTGTTCTACGCTCATCACTCCAACGTTGATCGAATGTGGAACATATGGAAGAAGCTAAAGAAAAGAAACAAAGACATATCAGACACTGACTACCTGGAGTCAACCTTCGGGTTCTATGACGAGAACAAGAATCTTGTTCGCGTCAAAGTTAAAGATTGTCTTGACACCAGGAAGCTAGGTTATGACTTCGAAGAGGTTGAGATTCCTTGGCTGAAAAGTAAGGCTACTCCCAAAAAGTCAACCACCAAAGTGGCCATGGCTTTTGGACAAACTAAGAAAGCATTTGCAGCTGAAACGAAGAAATCAGTGACACCACTTGTTGCATTCCCGTTGGTATTGGACAAAGCGATTACGACAAAGGTTGCGAGACCGAATAAATCGAGAACCAGCCAAGAGAAAGAAGAGGCTGAGGAGATTCTGGTGGTAGAAGGGATTGAGGTGGAAAGGGACGTGCCTGCCAAGTTCGATGTGTACATAAATGACGAAGATGAGTCACAGACCACACTAGACAACACAGAATTCGCAGGGAGCTTTGTGAACGTGCCCCACAGGCATAAGGGCATGAACACACTGAAGACATGCTTGAGATTGGGAATCACAGAGTTGTTGGAGGATTTGGGAGCTGATGATGACGATGAGATAGTGGTCACCATTGTGCCCAGAGTCGGAGAGGGTCTTATTACCGTTGGTGGTTTGAAGACGGAGCTGCTGGAGAATCTGTGATGTACTCACTAACTTGGCCATTATTGTCTACTTTCCATTATCTGGATCAATAAGGGATACGTGTTCTTGTATCATGTGTCCCCCGTGTGCATAAATGGCCATTAATGGTTATTGTGTTTATGTCTAATTAGGTAAGTTCACTTGCCGCTCTTCTGTAAGTTCTCTGTTCTCGTCGCACATCGATGTATGTGGGAGTCTGCAGCAGGGGTCTTTCCTTATCTTTCGGATAATAAAGGAAGCTTTCCATGAATTTCCATGCTTGCACGAGAGTTAATTACTCTTCATATTTTGCTCTCTTTAGGTACATTATCTTTGTTTATTATAGTTAATAAGTAGAGTTCCTATGATATATTCACTTCTTAACCAAACAACCTATATTCTTCTTTCTTCTATCTCCTCCATCGTCAAATCACGTCTTTCTCTTATGCCCACCTTTACTCCAACCCCGATTGACACAGATTTCAGCATTAACATTTGAAGAACAGAGGCTCAAGAACATTGAAATAGATTGTCACCTCGTTCGTGAAGAACTTCAACATGGTGTTATTCATGTTCTTCATGATACTTATGTCCAAGTATCATGGACATAACTATGATGACGAACTTATTTTTACATAATCGAGTCATACAACAATCCATAGCCATCGAATCAATTTTGTTTTAAGTGCTCTGTCAAGTCGAGAATCCGTATCCCTAATTTAAAACAGTAAGACCCTGATAGAGTTTCCTTGCCTAGATTGGAGGATATCATGTCACATGCAGCCTCCTAAAAACGGACAATTAATTTTTAATACTATTTTTACTTATTAACTCTTAACTTCCCATTTTATCTTTATCTTTAATTATAATGAAAGTGAATCTGATTGGTCAGAGAGTTGTCATGCTCCCAGTTAATTCGGAACAAGATTTTCTGTCTAATTTTATAGTTTTATTGTGTCTAGTAAATTTTAACCATTTATTTATGCGGGTCTCGTATGAGTTCTACATAAATAAACGTAAAATCTGCATAAATAAATGACTAAGATTAACTAGATACAATAAAACACCATAAAAATTTAACAAAAGATCTTAAATTAACGCACTAACAGGATAGTGGCCAACAACCACAACCCCAATCCAACTGTGTCCCTTCTGATCTCGAATCTCTACTTTCTCATAGCGGGCAACCACAACCCCAATCCCACTGTGTCCCTTCTGATCTAGAATCTCTACTTTCTCGCAATAATCACGCCTAACACTGTGAAAGCGATAAATTCTCAAGATGCTGAGGTTTTATTGGATACGTTATATTGAGATGATTTGTCAACACCACTAAAATTATTGTACGGCGGCAAGTCAAGTCATCACAGCTTCCGTTCAGGCGTTCACCCTAAAGTCCAAGAAGCTTTTCAGCTAAAATTCCACAACCAACTAATATTGTTGTCCTACTGACTAGTCGTTGTCTTCTTCAAGACCGTCACTTCTACTGTGCTGGCTCAATGGGCACCCTCATTTACTTGAGACTCAAGAGTAGAAAAACAGCTAGTAAACTTGGTACCAGAGGAACAATGGTGTCATTCTTTGGTATCCAATGCCAACTTAATAGTTCATGTTCTATAAGAAGAGAAAACGTTATGATCCCTGCTTCTCACAAAATATGTACACACAATCACACACATATATATAAAGCGCAAAACCAAAAAGTAAAGAACTTGTATGCACAAGATAATGCTGCGTTTACGAAAAAGAACAGCTCAGTTACCAAAAATGGAAGTAGAAAAGAACAACTCATGGATGTAGATATTTTACCATGTAGTGAATAGGTTGAACAGAAGGTTAAAATACATAACGTGCGATTCTCACCTTTGAACGACGGCGAAACCCTCATGGAAACTGCACTTAAGCAATCAATCCCCCCCTGCCACTCCACCGTAGTTGGCTTAACGTGTATACACAAATTATATTATTGTAGAATCTTTACATGTGATATGGAGGAGATTAATACATCGAAAGTTAAACGTCTAAAAATTTCGAAGTACAGAAGTACAAAACCTTTGGTTCTTTATAGTACGAAGTACAAGCGCGTTCAAAGGTAGTACCGGGGTCGTTTAGGGTGAGTGGATGGATAAGACGTAAACTATTGATTTTTCGATTAATTAATTAAGAAATTAATTAGTTTTTAATAATAAAAATTAAAATCAAACCAAAAAAATTAATTCAAGATTTGAATTGGTACATTTTTTAATCAGTAATTATAATAAATGATTGAAAAAGACAAAACAGTCCATAAGATATTGATATAAAGTCAAATTATAAGTTAATGATATTCCCTATATTAACTTTAAAAATTAGGTTAGTGGCATCGTGAACCTTTTTGGTTTCTTGAATTTTTGTTTCATTGTCAGATTCAATAAAAAATTTTATTTTATTAAATTTATGATTTCTTTTTTTATTTTAGTTTCTTATTCATATTTTTATTAAATATAAAATTGCTTTTAATTTTTATCATAATATTATTTTATTATTAACAAAATATATAATGTTTCAAACGTTGGGCATCTCACTCTTTTTGACCTTCTAATATAAAGCAATGATTTAAATTCAAACCGATTTGAGTAGTTTAACCGTAAAAATCATGAATATACCAGTCTTTTGGTTTGATTTTTAACTTTCTAGTTTGAGTCATTTTAATAATTTTTATTGTTAAAAACTGCTCAGTTTATTAATCAATTAGCCAATTTTTATAAACTAATTAGTTTTTAACCAAAATAAATCGAGTCATTCTAATTTAACATATTATTTTTAATTAAACTTTAACTTTTTCGATAGATAAAGATAATCTTCTTTAATTAATTTTTAAATTCTTTAATTTTATTCAATCTCTAACTTATTTATGATGATTTGATACTTGTTAACATATTAAATCTTTTAAACCTTAAACCTCTTGTCTTATTAATATAATCATCAAGTTTGATATTTTAAACATTGGTATAGATCATCTGAAATTTAACATTTTCTAATATTTTTCAATTTTATGATAAGATAAACAACAATTTTTAATAGAACTATAAATAAATTCTCTCAAGAATAATATGAAAAGATAAAATTTAACAATTAAATGAAGACTTTATTTTTTAATTAAATATCTTATATCTTATTTTATAATTCTAAAATATTTTTCAATTAAAAATAAACAACACAATTCATGATAAAAATTTTGAAATATCAATCATATGGACTCCAAATAATTTATTAATTTCTTCAAATCTAATACATAATTGTAAAACAATGAACTTATTAAATAAGTTTAATAAATAATAATTTTCAAATTTTATTTAATATTGTTTGGTCACAAAATAAAATTTGTACTATAACCTTTTTTTTTCACAAAGTTTGTTGGGTCCCGTTTCCGGAACCCAACTCTCTTGCTCAAACCAAACATACATCTATTGGACCCCGCTTGATTCCAAAATCCAACTCTTGTTCTGATAATCATGAAATGTGAGCATGCATATTACCTTGAAGGGTTATTACATTAAACCTTCATTAGCCATCCTAATTTTTTTTATTCTCATAAAATCCAAAAATTTCCTCACAAATTGCTCAAGGGTTTGCCCAATCAAAACAATCACTATGCTTGAACTCAATTTTTTTGCTTGCGACTAGAATTTGGAAATTTTCAAATCTGAATTTCAATTTGACTTCTTCATAGAAATCATAGATCTATGTCTTTAGTTTGCTTTGAAGAAAGAATCACCTCAATCGGAGTTCTACAACTCAAGATATGCTTAAAAAGCTCAAGTTTGTTCAAACCCTAATCATGCTCTCCTAATCGACCTCCCACTTACTTTAATTCAAACTTTCTCAAATCAACTCCAAATGATACAAATTTTTATGGAGAGATAGATACATGTCTTAGGAATCCATTGCTTCAA
>JANVCL010000002.1:31157874-31180730 GCA_026546855.1 Erythroxylum incrassatum | reverse complement strand
TCTTACCTTGAATCCTTACCCAATCAAAGGGTTTCTTGTACCAAATTGAAGCTTAGACCTTCCTCTATGTTTTTCCTTCTTGGAATTTCACCCAAAACCTCCTTGAACTCTTAGAAAATCAAAGACCTATCTTTTTCTTCTTTTTCTTCCCTTCTTTCTCCTCCCCTACGACACTTCTCTCTTCTCTCCCTCCAAATTTCGTATCTTCCTCTTCTAATAAGCAAGACAAACCTCCTTTCTCTTCTTTTATACTCTCTTATTAAAGCCCAAAAGCCCTTAATGAGCCTTACTAATTTCTAACACATCAATAAGTCACTTGAAACATTAGACCTTACTAATTCCAACACCAATTTAACCTATCAAAACTCCAAGGTCCATCTAATCATGCTTAAATAAAATTAAAAAAAATTCAGGGGCCAACAATAAAACATGGTCCAATAGAATTGTAACACATGGTCCAATCACATGGTAATACATGGTCCAATATAATTTTAACACATGGTTAAATAGAATTGTAAAATATGGTCCAATAGGATAGTAACATATGGTCCAATAGGATTGTGACATATGGTCCGATAGGATGGACTAAACTTTGATGGCTTAACTTAAGATTTCCCCCCCCCCCTCAATTCACCTTCTTCATCCCATCATTTTTCACTTCGTGATTTAAGCAAAGAGGAAGGAAAGGAAAAGCATTAGAAGAACTACTTTACCAATTTTAAGGTTTGGGACTTCACTCAGTTGATTTCTGTATTTGTGTATGATTGATTGGATATAAAGATTCATTTGGATATGGAATTTTTTCTGGGATGTTGCTTTGGCATTATTTTGGTCTTACTTTGCTTGAACTTGGTTGTATATGATAAGGGAGTATCATATAGTGGAATTCTGTCCAAGGTTTGTTTGAGTCAGTCACATTGTTTGAGTCTTAACTCAACCTACAGACCTTCAAATTGTGTTATTTTAGATGGATATGAGACCTAAGATATAGAGTTAAATATATCTACACGGGACTCTGACCTAATTTTGGCTCTTTACCTTAAACATTTAGATCTAAAAAGATGACCTTATGCTTCCCCTGTTTTGGAGCAGCTTGTGATATTTTGCTTATATCTCATGATTTAGAAGTCCAAATGGTCTGATTGTTAATTCTGTAGAAACTATAGACATATGGAAAAAATGTCTAGAAGACCTTAAAACCCAGTTCTGAATTTCTCTATATGTATATTAGTGAAGAAGTAGTGGTATGAATGAAGAGAGTGTCTATCACGATCGTTGCATTGTTTTTTCGATATTTTTACCAAATCTTATCCGAATCTTTTTGAATGTGTATGAAACCTTTCAAACACCTAAAAATAAACGAAATAGGACTTGCCATATGTGTTGGGAGAGGCCCAATAATCATACATATTGCTCTAATTTTTTGGAGACATCCGTTTAGAAACATATCTCCTTGCCTCCTCATCTGAAGGAAAAGATTTGTACAAACAAATTTAGGTTCGTTGCAACTCACAACTTTTAGTTATACCTCTATATCTTTTTTCTAAAATTGATATTAGAACCTGAACCAAATGAATAATGATAAGAAAATATTCATTAAACATGTAAATATATAATTGAGCATAAATTTATTTGTAGGTATTAAGGATTAACAAACTTGCAGGCCCCTCTGTACTAGTTAAGACAGATGAAGGTTGATGCTAATTGGCTTCATTAGTGGATGAAGTCGATTGTTGTTATTGGATAGGATTTCATTGATCTGGTTGTTGTGGGGGAGAAACAATTTCGATATTTGCCACCTTCTTCCCTCTATTCTATTAGGTTCCATTACATTGGATATCTATAACTCAAACATCAACAATCTATATAAACATAATTCAAACATCACATAAAATGCATTAACATAACTCAAATATCGACAATACGCATTAACATAACTCAAATATCGACAATACGCATTAACATAACTTAAACATCAACAATATGCATTAACATAATTGTTACCAACATTACATTTCAAACAATATAAACAACACTTTTATTACTTTCAATTATCATGATCAAGATCTTGAAAATCATCATCATTAATTACATTATGATTCGACTCTTTATCACTATTCTATTTAACCAAAGTATTATCATTGTCATATAATTCATCCTCAATATAGTCTTTATCTCTTTCTACGACAAGATTGGCTTGTACTTCATTTTCTTCTAGTATTATTTGAACACATGGCATTGTTAGACCATATGAATCGAGAAAGGGTCTTCTTGTTGTGACTCCTAGACTTGTGGCATATTTCACCAATAAGTCTCATCGGAGCTACATCAGGGGTTTCTAACCTATATATCATCCTAGGAGTTTATTATGCCTCGGATCATCCATAATTATAGGTGGATTCCTTATGTTACTGGTCTAAAATTATGAAATACAAGTTCACATACTAAGTTTGAATTCAAACAAACAATATGGTATGTAGCATTGTTAGACCACATGAATCGAGAAAGGGCCTTCTCGCTGTGACTTCTAAGCTTATGGAATATTCACTGATAAGACTCATCAAAGCTACATCATGGGTTTCCAGCCTATATACCATCTTAGGGGTTTATTGTGCCTTGGATCATCTATAAGAAATCAAACTCATTCCAACGAAATTCCAAACAATACACAAAATCGAGACTCTCCTTCCATTCACATAAATCCCAAACACAAATTCTTCTCTATTAAAGTAGAACTTAAAAATTGAACAAAAATTTGAGACTTAGCTGGAAGGATGGACAATCAAATATGACGGTCGATGAATGAAAAAGCTCTAAATAACATAATGATAATTGATTAGAAGTTGACATAATAAGTTTTAATTCAAAAAAACATTGAAATTGAGCATGAAACTTGGACTTATCTTTTTCATGTTAACCTTGTCCATTATTACATTTTTATTAAGCTGTAATCCTACTTTATCATATTTCATTTTTCACCAATATTTCTACTATGAGATCTACCTCTATAAAACCATTGAAATAATGCTAAACATAATTAGCTAAGAATCTCAACAAGTATCAATTTTGCAAAAATGTCATTACAAACTTCTAGGAATCATTAAAAATGAAGAAAAAAACTAAGACTTGGAAATAATCATTGAAAATTTTCAAGCATGACATAAGAAAATGCACTATTACCATGCCTAATTTTTATACAAATTCAAGATATTCAATATTTAAAACAAACGAATAAAAATAATTTAGTGTTCTTGTAGTCTCATGTTGCCTTAAGATAAAGTCATCTTATCATCTGAAGCATTAAGATTGAAGAATAATTTTATGGACATGGGCGTGGACATATAGATACCACCCTCAAGTAATGAGCATGGAAATTTAGGTAGAGGGAAAAGAAGTTACATGAACCATAATTCAAAAATATAGAAGATGAAGAAGAGATATTATCTTCCTCTTGGTTTTTAGTGGCAGTTATTCTTGCATTTATGGATACATCCAATCTAGTTTAAAACCCTAACCTGTAAAAAAAAGGACTTGTACTTTTTCTCACACACTGCTTACATCTCTACTTCTGTTATCACAACGAAAAATAACTTAATATCTTTTTTGACAACTTTCTTTATGTCCCATATAGAACTTTCATCAAATACTGCATAAGCTTCATAAATTCATTCCTAACTAATAACAAAACCACTATCTTTTTCCATTATTCACCAACATTAATACATTTAAATAAATAATGAATCATTAATAGTCGAAATAAAGGCAAAAAACTCAAACCACGTTAGCAAACGAATGAACATAAAAGCATTTAACAATAACAATCAAAGTAGGAAAAAAAAACAAGAGCAAAGCGCAGATGACTAACCTCGATGGATGATTAACCGGAGATGATGGAAGCAGACAATGGAAGAAGACAATGGAAGAAGAAATGAAGAAGAACGACGATGGAAGAAGAAAATGACAAAAGAATAAAGGAAGAAGACAAAAACGATAGGGTAGGGAGCTTTGGTGTTTTAATTTAAATTGAAATGAAAATGATGTTATTTTCGTTTCATTTTTTAAAATGTTAAAACATTTGGTGACGATTTTAGAAAGGTCACCAAATCTTAAACAATTAGAGATGATTCTAGGTAATCCTCATCAATTAATTACCCCTTTAGCGACAATTTGTCGTTAAAAGGTACATATTTGTCGATGAATTTAAAAAATTGTCACCGATTCTTTTCATAAATATAGATTTTTATATTTGGCAAATTTTTTGTAATATTTTATTTCTAAAAAATATTATAGAATTTATATGTAATGAATAGAGTTTTGTGACATCACATAAAATTGTCAAATCATATATTTTAAAATAGATTAATAAAATTTTAAATTTATGTCATATAAATTAATTTTGTGTTTGTAGTTTTATAAATTGGAAGAAATGACATTGTTATTAACTAAATTTATTTTTAGACTTACAATCATTGTCAATAATATTAAATTTAATTTTTAAGAATATGATATTAATATGTAATATCGATTTCCATTTTAACTATATTCCAATAAAAATAATTATATGTGGTAATTAATATAATGTTATATAAATGTATAGATAATAATTGTATATAGTATAATGATTTATAAATGTATGGATAATAGATAAATTTTCTCATATCTTACTTATGTAATATATTAGTATATTTAATCATAATTCTCTATTTATTATATATAAATTTGGTACTGTTATATAAAATTTATATATTATATATAATTTTGCCGCCAAAGGTCAAGCTAAATTGTAATGGACCACCATTTGGGAACAGTTTTCTAAATAGTCACCAAATGGTATATTTTTCGAAATTTCGAAAACGACATCATTTTGTTTAACATCAAACGACGTCATTTTTTACTAGGTCATTAATACCAAAATGAAGCTCTCTTTGTTATCATGTTAGCTGTTGTATTTCCTCTTGGTTCACCATCGAAGAAGAATCATCTCCTCTGTTGTGGTCATCTCCTGTGTTATGGATATCACCATTAAAGAAGCGTCATATCCTGTGTTGGTACTATTCTTCTTTTTTGTTTTCAAGAACCCTTCTTATTGTGCTCTATTTTTCTGCTACACTTTAGAGTTTATATGGGTTTATGTTTATAGTTTTATGGTGTAAGATTTTTTGTTTACGGTTGTGTTTAGAAGATGGTAAATTGTGTTTCTGTGTTAGATGTTTATGGGTTGACGTTTTTTCCACCTTCCATGCTTCTTTAAGAAAAGCCTGCTAACCGTTTGATGAAGGTTTGTTATAGTATTTAACTTCTACAATTGATATTTATGTACTTCATTCTGCTTTCAACATTTAGCCGGTTCTCTTCTCCTATCTCTCTCTCTCTCTCTCTCTCTCAACATTCTCTAAATAAGCTTCTTCTTCTCTTATCTTTATGTAAGTTTTTTATTATGTATGTAACTTAAGCTCTTTTATTAAATGTTCAATGTATAAAAGTTTTTTCTGAGTATTATTCAATAGGATCAAGTGTGTCCAAAACAAAAGAATTGGCTCAAGTCTAACTCTTGACTTGAGTTTTGTTGTTTTTATTCAAAATAAATAACAACTTATTGAAAAGAATGTTGTTTTTAGCATCGCTTAAAAGGAATGAACTTTTCTTTTTGTTGCTAGGATTTATACGGTAAAGTTTCATTCAATTTTAGATCAGTTCATTCCTCCCCTGAGAATTTATGGGATTTGATTACTAAAAGAATTTAATTAAGCATAATGTATTTAATGCTAAATTGACTTTTCTGAATAAAATTGTTAACATTAATTTATCGCAGAATATTGACGTGACGACTAGTTTTTTATGGAAAAAATGAGCTATACTGGGAGGAATATGACACAATTCACCCTAATTAAGAACAAATTGATGCACAACAAATCTAATCATCAAATACTAATGACCCTTTACGTTCCATGGCCAATCTTCTTCTTCAAGGTTTTTAGTATCATCCGAATTATCTCTCTTTCTTTATTATCTATATCTCATTTTCTGTTAGGAAGCTCACAAAGATGAACGTTTAAGTGCATATATTATGTGATGTGTAAAGTTGCTTCAAACCATTAAGAGAACATAGATGAAAATGGAGGGAGTGGTAATGTCCCGATAGTCGGTATAGTATTATGGAAGTCGGTTGTTTTGGAATAGTTGTTAATTCCAAAAACTATGTCTTTTCAATCAGGTATGCATGTGTTCGAATTTCGGTTCCTTATACCATTTGACTTAATTAGCTATTTAAGTTCTATACTATCTGTTTCTTAGGTGAAGCGCATCGTGCGTGCGGTTCATCTAATTCAATGATTTATACTGCATCTAGGGAATCGTTCACTGTATCTTCTGCTAGTTTAATTAAAGCTAAAAAGTTATTGGAAGAGATTGTCAATACACCAACTCCTGAGGGAACATCTTTCAATGCTTCACTTTATGCCTTTGAGCATGGAAGGAGCCTTCTTGGGAATCCAGGAAACTTCTTTACCTTATCTACCAAGTCTTATATCACTTGGAATACAGAAAAATAATTATTTCATTTTCTTTTCGAAGAAATAGACGTGAAACTTTATTTATTGTTTTGTCTGTAAGAATTGTTGAACTTCTAATTAAAATCTTGTATTACTTGTCATATACCATTATATTATATTGCTTACCATATTTCAATATTTATATGTATTATTATTATTTTATTGTTAATAAATATTAATTATTAAGAATAGTAGTCAAATTAAATTTATGATATTTTGATCTTATTAACATTAAAATTTTAGGTATGTTTATGTTTTTATATCCAAAAAAATATTTACTTTTCAAAATTTAAATTACATACCATGTGTTTTTCAACCATACATTTAAAACTTTGAAAATATTTTACAATTTTTAAACACTCCATTCTATTTTCATAAAATATTTGTATAAACGAAAGTATACTATATACAATATAAGCATCATTAAAGAATCATTTGTGTATAAATCTATAGAGTTAAACAAATTTATAGAGTTTGAATACATTAGCTCAAAATTTTAATTGTTTCAACTTTTGGAGATGATTTAAAAAATATGTCACCAAAAGTCCAACTTTCTATGACAATTATGACAATCATCACAAAATGCACAACATTTGGCGATAAAATTGTTAAACCATTGCAAAGGGTTGTCTTTTGCCTTCAACAATGATTTTGCAAAACATCCGAAAAGCTGGACTTTTGATGACAAATTTTGAAATCGTCGAAATCATTGCCAAAAAAAAAACATAGCTAAAAGTCACTTTTGTTGTAGTGTCAACATTCTGAATTATAATAAATCAGAAGAACTGTAGCTTTCCAGTCCGATCTGATTGATCCTTTAGTACCTTGCAATTAAATCATGAACATGCTGTTTCTTATGTATGATTTGCCTAACAAGACACTAAGCTGGCAGAAAACTGCATATCACGCTATTTAAGCTTATTAGGCCATGGCTTATGCTAGAAACCATATCAGCATCTTGGCGTTTTTGTCTAGTTCATGTGAAAAATAATAATAGACCAATCGAAAATTATAATGAACTTTGAAAGGAAATGTAGCTATCACAGAAAGTGGTTAAGGCAACAGGCCATAATTGTCTAACGCGAAAGGAAAAATGTCAGCAAGCCTGATATACAATATCACCACGTTTTCTGCCTGTTGTTTTGCAATGTAAATGAGTATGTTATGTTACCATTGTTTTGCATGCTTTAGTTCGCATCTTATAGTTCAGCTTATGGTTGACTTATAATTTAAGAATAGCTAGTTTTTTAGGTTAAGTTAAAGGATTCATGAAAATTTCTGTCAATGTATGCTTTTTTGTCAGCAATGTTTCCAATTGAAGCACCGATTTGTACACAATAGTATTTGGATAAATGCATGGACGAAGCCGAATGAAGTTATTGCATACGAGAGAAGGATGCAATTCCGACTACAAGGAAGAACGAGAGCGCTTTGCATTTTTCAGTGTACCTATGCTTGTTTTCTTATTAATTATGGTTACGATCAATTGCCAAATTAAAAATCATCTGGAAGTACAATCCTAATAATAAATATATTATTATTATTATAGTTAAAATTAATTACTTGAATAGATTAGTTGACTTCAAATAATAAAAAATAGTGAAAAGGATATAAATAATTTATATTCATTCAAGTTTTTGTTTAAAATTACATAAATTTTGTTTTGACCTTTTGGGTTTTAGGACACTAATAAAATTTTGTTTTGCTTTATATATTAACACTATAGACTATCAAATAACAACATAATTTTCATTGATCCAACATTAAAAATATTTTACCATTAATATATGTATTCTTATAAAAATAAATATTTATACAAAAATAAATTAATTAGAAATTGATAATAATTTTGTATTATGAATTTATAAAATATTTTATTTTAATGATTGATGAGGAATAAAAATGCACAAATTTATGATGAGAACAACCAAGAATTCATGTTTAAAGTCGGCATACTTTTGTTTCAAACAAATTTCATATTTTAGAGTTCTATTTCAAATAAACTTCAAGTTTTAGAGCTTATTTAAAATAAAATTCATATTTTAGAGTTTTATTTTGAGAAACCTCATTTAAGCTGTTATTTTTCATCATAAATTAGTATAGGATAACAAAACTTGTTAACTTTCCTTATTTTCACTATTCTTATCAATAGACTTGATCACTTTTGAAGTTTTCTTCAAATCATGGATTATACTTGGTATGTTTTCTATTCTTAGATTAGAATAGGTTACTTCTGCGCTTCTGCGCTACGTCAATTGGTACCAAAGCTTTCAAAACCAAAAGTTTGTTCTTCTAATAATGGCTAATTAACAACACCAATGACAAAATTCATCAATTATTGAAGCTTGGAGAGTAATTGAAGAATGGTTGGAGTCAAATTGTAATCTGAAATTGCAGTTGGCAAAAATAAAGGATCAGTTGGATGCATTATTGGGAGGAGATAATAATAAGAGAATTGATGATCAAGTTGATAATGAAGATAGCCCTACAAAATGTCCTTAAATTCAAACTCTCGTACTATAGGATTATTAACAATAGTTCTAGCAATAAGGAAGAAGTTGTGTATCAAAGACAAGAATATGAGTATAAAATAAAAGTAGGTATCTCATCCTTTAGTGTTAATTTAGATATAGATATATTTTTAGATTAGTTAGCAGAGGTAGAACACTTCTTTGACTATAATATGATTCTCGAGGAGAGAAAAGTCAAGCTAGTAGCTTATAAACAGTATATCTTTTATGCTTATCAATAATTCTATAAAAAAATAGAAGTATTCATGAATATATCACAGAGTATTTAAAGTTGGTAGCCTGTAAACAATTGTTCGAAACTTAACCTCAACAAGCTTCAACTTAAGAGGATTGAAGCCAAGTATAAAGGATAAGATTGGGATCTAAATGGTGCTAATAGTCCAAGACGCTAGGAATTTGGCTGTGAAGGTAAAATTTGTGCTCAATGAAAAGTTAAGGGAGTTTAAGTGGTATGAGAATAAAAGGGCTTATGTTAAGAAAGAAAAAAAATTAAGGTGGTGAATGCAACCCTTATAGGTGGTATTGGTAAGAAAAGTAACATTATAAATTAGTCAAAGTAGCTCCAACAGCCTTTAAACCCACTAATCTTTATACCAAACCCATCCTTTTTAAGTGTTATAGAAGCAATGAATCATGCCATAAATTTAATGAATGCCTAAAGAGAAACATGGTAAATACGGTGGAGAAATATGAAGATTATGATAAAGAAAATATGCATATTAAAAAGATGATTGGAAGAAAAAAGAGGAAAAGGATGACGATCATGATCATGATGCTCTTATACGAGTGATTAAAAGGTTGATAATATCTTATAGAGAGCAAGATGATTTACAAAAGCATAAACTTTTTTGCATAAGATTTATGGTATAAGGGAGCTTATATGTGTTAATTATTGATGGAGTTAGTCAAGAAAATATTACAAGGTAATAGTAAAGAAATTGAAATTGACTACTGACCCACATTCGGAACCTTATAGAATTGGATGTATCAATAATATTGGAGAAACCTTGTCAAATGTTGTAAGGTACCATTCTTAATTGGTTAACATTATAATGAGAATTAGTGTGATGATTTTGACATGAATGCATGTTAAATAATTTTGGGTAGGCTATGGCAATATGATGTTGATGCAAAGCATTCGGGTAAGAAAAATATTTAACAATTTATGAAAGACAAGGTGAAATATACCTTAGTATCTATAGGTAAAAAAATATTGTGAAACGTAATAGAGAGAGTAAAAAACCTTTATTGCAAGTAAAAATTAATAGAAAATTTATTAGCGAGGTAAAATAAATAAGGGAGCTAAATTTATTGATTGTAAAAGGGAAAAAGGTAAGAAAAAAGAAGAGAGATGAAATTCTTTTTACAATCCAACATATTTTAAAGTAGTCATATCTAAGGGGAAACCTTGGTCCGCTTCTTTATTTATTTTCTTCTTCTTCTTTTCTTGACATAATAATCTCAACACTCCTTTTTTTATCGTACCATCATTTTGTTTATTTCTATCACAAGATTAGCTTGATAAAAACTTAGGAATAAATCTTGCATAGATGAGTCTTGAAAAAGAAGAAATATAATAAAAGCATATTTGAATCCATAAGTAAAAAGAGAATTTTGGTAAAAAGTTGAAGATTTCAACATTTAATGAATTAGATTTAAAGTCAATTGAGTGTTAGAAATTAATCCTTTATTAAAGGGTGTTTGGGGTTTTGGCCCATTATAATGGGGAGTTTTGAAACTGATTAGTAGTTACCAATTCATTAAAAGTATAATGGTTTTGTCTCTGCTTAGTAAGTTGTCTTCTCACAAAATACAATCATAAACAAAAAGTGATAAAAAGTTTAGGAAAGAGATAGATCGGGTAATGAGCTTACTGCAAACCATTTTTGCATCACTGATAACAGAAAAAGGTTAGTTTTTGAAGGTTTTATCTTTGTATGGGATTATAATTCTAAATATTAATGACTATATGTTAGTTCTATATATTTCTAGATCCTATAATGTTTATAAAAATTATGCTTATAAGTGGTATCAGAGCAAGAGTTATAAGAAATTTATGTTTCTCCTTTAATGTAGATTTTTCATAAATTAGAGAAACTCATGAACCTCATTTTAAAATTTTGAAAACCCTAAATTTCATTTTATATGTTTCTAAATTATATGTAAATCTTTTTATTTAATGATTTTTAATGTTGAATCAATTGTATGTATGGAATTAAAAAAGAAATGAAATGAAAGTGTTAGGTAAAGGATCCCAACACTAATGACAAGAGCTGGGAATAAGATCCCAATACTGGCATGCACTAGCCATATTACCAGTGCTAGGCACTGGGAGTAAGATCCTAGCACTGGCAAGCACGAGCCATATCACCAATGCTAGGCAGTGGGATATCCCAACACTAGCCATGTAGCTAATGCTAAGCATTAAAACAAGTTACCAACATTGGCACAAGCCATTATTAATTTTTATTTTTAATTTCAAATATTAGGTTTAAATTTTAATTGCTCATAATTTGATGCTAATGAATTGTAATTTTATGGGTAAATTGAAACTCATTGCTATAGAATGTTTTTGAAGTTGCCCAAAGGTAGTTTTTATTTCATAGTTAATGATAATGAATGTAGGTAATGCATATACACAATTAGTTATGTTTAAATGTCCAAATATAGTAATTATTTTTTAGTTGGTATATATATGATTACCAAAATATGTACATATTAGTCCATTATGTTTAATGTGGTATATTAATGGATCACCCAAATGTCAAAATTAATATACAATTTATAAAAATTGTTATGTGTTGTATGGAGTGTTAATGGATTGCCCAAAGGTATACATTACTATACAATTTATGAATTTTTTTAATTTGTGTAGCATGTTGTTATATGACACAAAGCATTAATGTTAAGTCTTAATTTCAGGTAGTAGCTATTGCCACGCATCCAGATCTCTCATTTGTTACAATGTTTAATAGACTGAACTTCTCTAAATAGAGTGAACAAGTCCAGTTCGATTTGAAGTTTTGGAATTGAATTTTGCACTCAAATCTAAGAAACTAGATGCCCTAAATGTTTTGAGCACTAATGAGGAGAAAATTCATTTTAACAAATGGGACATATCAAACAGATTGAGTCCGATGTATATGAAAATGACAATTACTAGCAATGTTAAATATGAATTACTTAAGTTTGTGCAAGACTGCTTTTAGGTTGCTAGAGAGTCTCTTTCTAGGACTCTTATGGTATATTAGCCACTAGGAAGTTTGATGGATCACGTATTATGCATGAACATATAACTGAGATAACAAACATTGTAGCAATACTTAAGTCATTGGGAATGGAAGTGGATGAAAGCTTCCTTATGCAGTTCATCTTGAACTCATTACCATCTAAGTATGGTCCTTTCCAAATAAACTATAATATCATGAAGGATAAATGGCATAAGCATGAGTTTCATAGTATATTAGTTCAAAAAGAGACTAGACTTAAAAATTAAGAAAGCCACTCTATTAATATGTCAAGAATGAAAGAGCTAGTAAGAAAGGTGGAAAGAAGGATGAGAAGAAAGTGAAAGGAACCCTAAAATTTAGTGGGGAATCTTCTCAGATCCACGGGAAGGAACATGATGAACGCAGATGCCATTTATGTAAGACGGTTAGGCATTTTCAAAAGAAATGTTTTAAACATAAGGGATGGTTTGAGAATAAAGGTAAGCCAGTGCTTATATATGTTCTGAAACAAGCCTTACTGAAGCTCCTTTTAATACGTGATGGATTGATTCTTGTTTAACTCATGCTTTAAATACCTTGCTGAAATTCCTTATAAATTAAACCACAAGATCAAATGAAAAAAAATTCTATATAGGTAACGAAGTGAGAGTTCCAGTGGAAGCTGTCAGAACTTATCGTTTCATTCTAAACATTGGATATCGTTTAGACTTATATGAAACTTTTTATGTACCTAGTATATCTAGAAATTTAGTTTCTTTATCTAAACTTGATATATCTGGATACTCACTTAAATTTGGTAGCAACTGTTTCAATTTGTATAGACATAACCATATGATCAATAATGGCGTGATGCTATTTATGGTGAAAGTTTATCGACTTTGAATCCTATTATTGGTATCAAACTTAGTTTGATTAATGATAGATATGTTTATTTGTGGCATAAGCATTTGGGACACATTTGCAAAGAAAGACTTCAAAGATTAGTAAAGAATGAAATGCTTCTTAAATTGGATTTTATCGATCTTAACATTTGTATGGATTGCATTCAAGGTAAATAAACAAAACAAATGATAAAGAAAGGATCCACATGAAATACTCTTGAAATAATTCACACTTGTGTGTGTAACAATTGATGTGCCTACTTTTAATAAAGAAAAATATTTTATCACCTTTAAAATGATTATTTACGTTATAGATATGTCTATTTCTATATGATAAATCTCAGGTTGTAAATACCTTGAAGGTTTATATTAATGAGGTTGAAAGGAAATTATACAGAAAGGTCAAATAGTTAGGTCTGATAAAAGTGGCAAATATTATGGTAAGTATAATAAAAATGGTAAAAATCCTTGCCCTTTTGCTAAATTCCTTTAAAGAGTGGTATTTGTGTGCAATACACAATGTCAAACACGCCATAACAAAAGGGTACGGTAGAAAGGCATGATAGAACTTTATTAGATATGGTAGGAGTATGATGTGTAATTCATCTTTTCCCACTTCTTTGTGGATACATGCACCACAAATTGTCATGTACTTGTTGAGTAAGGTTTCTAGTAAGGCAGTTCCAAAGGCTCCATTTGAAATGTAGATTGGAAAGAAACATAGTTTAAGGCACCTGTATGTTTAAGGTTAGGAAAAGAAGATTAGGCATTATAATCCATCTGAAAAGAAACTATATGCAAAAATAATCAATGACTATTTCATTAGTTATCTCTAGAAGTCTAAAGGGTTTGTATCTTATTTTCCTAACCATACTATAATAATTATGAAAAATGAGAATGTCAAGTTCATTGAATATGGTGAGACTAGTGGGAGTGAAGCACCACTAGTGTCAAGTAGGCATTAAGAAAATCTATAAGACTAATTCTATCTAAATACATAAAACTAGCATATAGAAAGATTAGAATAGGTTTTAAATAATATATAATAATTAAAGTAAGACAAATGCTTATTGATGAAAAGATAAAAACGAAAGAGAGTATATCGCTATTTGTCGTTTCCTTTTGATCACCAATCTGTAGGCTGGAGTAGGAATTTGAGAGAGAAAGGATAAGTAAACTTAAGCATTAACATGAAAATTACTAATAAGCATAGGTGAAATTATAGCTAATTTAAAATATTTACTTGTAAATATAAAATATATATATTTCTATGTTACAGTTAAATACAATGCATATGTTTAAAGTAAGTTTTAGTTCTTGGAGATATCGTTTAAGTTCGTAGAGCAAAATGGCACGTAACTAAAGCACAGTTTTATAATAGGTGAAGTCAGTTTCTCTTTATGCTATTTTCAATCATTAAAAAATAATGTTGAAGCATAAATATGATCTAAATCTTAACTATTTAATAATTAATTGTTATTTTGATATATTTATAAAAATAAATCAAATTTATTCTACTTATTAACAATAAAAATAATTTTTCTTTTTTAATAACTAGAAAGTTGTACTAAGTAAGAAAATCATATTTGAATTTTCTTAAGTACATGAGAAATTTCTTTTTTTAAGGACATGTTGAATTTATAAAATCCACCGTCTAGTGGTAACTAGTCTATCGTATTAAAGCAAGTCTTGAGTACTTTTCTTGGACCTTTTTTTAGTACATTTCAAAGTATATATGTGTAAGGTTACTTATTTATCAAATTTTTTACTTTGCTAAGTTGAAGGATACCCAATGTTATCAACATCATACCAATATCAGTATTGAATTTAGTTATAAGATGGTACTATATCGATACCGGTCAATACTGAATATCATTTCGGGTAATTTTTAAAATTTATAAAATACTACTTGAATTTTTTAAAATTATAAAATAATCTATAAATATATTTTACTTGATAATTTATAATTTTTCATCAAACATGTCTCAAAAATCATAATAATATAAATTTAAAATAATAACAACTTATTTATTTTATTAATATTATTTTCACATATAAATAATAGCTACAATTAATATGAAACAAGTTCATTTAATCATCATGTAAATATAAAATTAAATTCAAAGTATTTTAAATATTACAATTTCATCATATCATAAATAATAATTATATCAAAATATCAAACAAAAAAATAATTTTTGACAAATATATTATTAACAATAGCTCGATATTGGAATTTAACTATTCCGGCTTCATTATTGAATAAAAGTTTGTCACATGCTCAGTAGGTAAAATTGAACTTAAGGTGTAACATTGATTATTCAAATTATTTATTAAAATCCAAAGTATTTAATTTTGTGACTTAACTTACGGAGCAAATAAGTTGGTTAATTTATATATGTTTAGTCAATAAAATTTCAAAAATGAAAAAAAAAGAAAAGAAATTACCTTAACTTCTGTGTATAAACTTTATTAATCTAATTGATTGGTATCATCAATAATATTTGATCATGTTATGTTGACATGTTGTATGATAATCCTTTACTTTGGGTTAACAAGTTTAACTAACATTCAATATAATTTTGAACAACTCTAATGGTAAGTATTCGACCTTTAGTACATTTAAACTAGTGATAAAGATTTAGGAAATACTTAGTAATTCAAAATAAATTTGGGATAGTATTCATTTAAAATAAATTTAGATTAAGTCATTATATATTATTGGCTAAATTATAATTTAAATTTATAACTTTATCTAATTTAATAATACTAGATACAATTATAATCTCTGTCCTTGAACACTTTTGACTCACCACCATCATCACATGCCTGCCATCGACTTTCTTCTATTGACCTTTTTCTCTTGTGTGTTGTTTTTTGTTATGCTTTTGTTCTCTAGTTAGTTTCAAAGAAAAGGGTTGATTATGAGTGTCAAGTTCAAATTTACAGCAATAAGAATAAGCGGTGTTTGTGGAGGCTTGCACAATTGGCGGCGTTGGGCATACACACGATGTGAAGAAGAGACAATCGCGGAGTAATAGCCGATGACAGCAACATGTGAGGTGGTGAGAGAGATGATAGTGGCTGGACTTGGGTTGGGAGCCGCCAAAGACAGAGAAGAGAGAGAGAAGAGAAGCAAAAAATATGAGAGTAAGATAGATAGGTTATACGTACGGTATCTTTCGATAAGTATTGTACCGTTTTTTGGTACCTGACCAATACGGTATGAAATTCTTATCACCGAGGCACCCTAAGAGTAATTCTTAAAACATTGAAATTCTTAAAAAATAAAGAAATCAAACCGGATTAACAAAGTTGATTTTTATTATTTATAATAGCACTAACCACTAAAAATTATTAAATAATAATAATTCATAATCACCATATATTGACTACCAACTTTTTTTTTATTTTAAAGTTTTAGAATTTGGAATTCATGGATGTGTCAAACTTCATAGATTTTGAATATTACAATGCAAAGCAATACTTTGAATTTAATATGTTCAGTTATTTAACACAAGTCGCAGGTGAATTTAGATTTTATTGAACATGAGAAAGAGTAACAGTTTGATAATAACTTCCCCTCTATTGTGTTAGGAACAATTAGGATTTGGATAGAGCTAGGTCACAGTTAAAATAAAAATGAAAATATTGAAGATAAAATAGACACATATTTTATGTGAAAAACTCCTAAATTAGGGTACAAATTATAGGCAATGATAGAAGAATTTTACTATGGAAAAAATAAAGAATTACAAACTAGATTCACAAAATATACAAGATATTTTGTCTCTCTTTTTTACGTTTCTCTTTTCTCCCTCACCCTCATTTGTTTTATCTGCTAATGGGATGATTTGTATAGGCAGGAGATGTGTGTGATGGCTAGCCATTTGGCCAACTATCCTTGACTTTTATTTATTTATTTCAATTTTAGTAGGTACCGAAAACAGTACCTACCATTTTTGACAATTCTCCTACTCGAAGATTTGATTGAGAGTCAATCAGATCTTCACACTATTCTTTCTACCTTGCCGCTTCATGTTGCTTATGTCTTTGCCAGGCAACACGAGGATCAACACCACATAAACTTATCACCATTAATTGTTTGTGTCATAAAATCTGTCAAGTTATCCATTGTATGAATTTTCTACATGTCCACTGTTCCTTCTTCCACTTTCTCACGAACGAAGTGATATTGAACTCGAATGTATTTTATCTTTGAATGAAATTCTGGATTCCTTGCAAGATGCAAAGCACTTGGTTATCACAAAACTAAATAATGTTCTCTTGTTTGCATTCGAGTTCTTCCATCATCAACTTCAACCACACTGCTTTTTTACTAGCTTGTGTAGCTGCTACATATTCTACTTCTATTGTTGACGTAGCCACAACTGACTGCAGTTTTGAAATCCAGCTCATAGCTCCATTAGCTAGTGTAAACACATATCCTATAGTGGATTTACTTTTATCAAGATCTCCTGCACAATCAGCATCAACAAACCCTTTGACAGTAAAATCTGATCCTCCATAACATAATGCAAAATCTGAGGTTCTCTTGATATATCTAAGAATCCTCTTAACAGTATTCTAATGCTCTCAACCAGGACTCGGCATGTATCGACTAACTACTACCACTACATGTGCAATGTCTGGTCATGTACAAATCATAAAGAACATTAAGCTTCCCACTGATAATGCATACGGTACTCGAGACATCTCCATCCTCTCTTCTTCATTACTAGAACTCATACTTGAGGATAACTTGAAATTAACAGGAAGAGGGGTATAAATTGACTTACAACCTTGTATGTTGAATCGTCGCAAGATCTTCTTCAAATAATTCTTCTAAGAAAGCCAAATCTTTCTATTATTTCTGTCTCAGTGAATTTACATCCCTAGAATCTTGTTTGGTGGTCCTAAGTCCTTCGTTTCAAATTCCCTGGCCAACTGTACCTTTAATTCTTTGATACAATCATTATTCTACCGCCATGTTGTCTACATACAATAGCAAGACTATAAAATCATCTTTCTCAAATCTCTTGAAATATGCACAAGAGTCTGCATTCATTCTTTTGTATTCAAGGCTCATGATGAAGGAATCAAATCTCTTATTCCAACACCACGGTGCTTGCTTTAAACCATACAAATATTTGTTCAACCTGTAAACCAGGTTCTCTTTCCCTTTTTCTTTAAAACCTTCTGGCTAGAGTAAATAAATTTCTTCTTCAAAATCTCTATAAAGAAATGCAGTTTTCACATCTAACTGTTCAAGATGCAAGTCAAATATAGCACACATCGCTAGGACTACTCAAATTATGGTGAGTCAAACCACAAGAGAAAATATTTCATTGAAGTCAATTCCTTCCTTTTGAGCATATCCTTTTAACACCAATCAGGCACGATATCGCTCTACTTAATCGTCACCACTCTGCTTGATCTTGTAAACTCGTTTATTACAAATAGGGTTTCTTCCTTGTGGTAGTGATACTAGCTCCCATGTCTTATTCTTATGCAGAGCTTCAATTTCTTTTTGTATTGGTGCCATCTACTGAGATGCATATGAACTATTCATTGCTTCTTGAAGAGTTGATGGCTCTCCGTCATCAGTTAAAAGACAATATGCAATATTGCTCTCCATAATATAATTTGAGTGCCAGTTCGATGCTCTTCTTGTGTAAGTTAATCTCTGAGTATCTGAAACATCAGATTCGATTGATTCTTGCTTCTCATGATCTGGTGTGGCTTTAGAAGAATCATTTTGATCAAATTTTCTTTCCACCTATACTGTTGTATTCTTTTAATTCTCTTTTGAAGTGCTAACATCTTCTGTTTGCTCTTGATCATTATCTTCCAAGAAAATAACATCTCTGCTAATAACAATCTTGTAGGAAGTGGGATCCTACAAACGATACCCCTGTACTCCTTCAGCATATCCCAAGAAAATACATCTTCTAGATTTTGGATATAACTTTGTAGTTTCTTGGGCATTGAACATCACATAGGTAGGACTTCCAAATATATGAAAGTTGGAATAATCCACTGGTTTACCAATCCACATCTCCATCGGTGTCTTCAACTCAATTGTAGTTGATCGAGCTCGATTCACCACATAATAGGTGGTATGGACTGCTTCTGCCCAAAATTTCTTATATAAGCTTGTAGTTCTCATCATCGCTCTTGTTCTTTCCAACAGAGTTTTATTTATCCACTCTACTACTCCATTTTGTTGAGAAGTGTATGCCGTCGTGAACTGTCTTTTGATGCCTTCTTACTTGCAGAGTTCATCAAATTCTGTACCAATATATTCGCCTCTATTATTTGAGCAAAAATACTTGATCTTCTTACCAGATTTGAGTTCTACCCGCGCTTTATAAAATTTGAAAATTGGAAACACATCTGCCTTCCTCTTGATAGGAAACACCTAACATCTCCTCAAATAGTCATCAATGAACAATACAAAGAAATTTGCTCCTCCTAGGGATGTAGCTAGTGCTTACCATACGTCAGAGTGAATCAATTCTAGAATTTCTTTACTTCTAAACGTAGATGTGTTGAACTTCAATCGATACCACTGCTTACTCATAATGCAATGCTTACAGAAGGGTAGTGATACCTTTGTGAGACCTAGAAGTAGATTATTCTCTGCAAGTATCTTCATTCCTTGTTCTGACATATGTCTAAGCTTTATTTTCCATTTCATTGCAGATTTCTCATCTTGACTAATCACCACAACGGATGTCTCTCCTTCTTGCAAAGTTACTCCCTTCAGTATGTACAGATTCGCAACAATCTTCTCTGTTTTTATAAATACCAACGCTCCTTTAATCACTTTCATGATCTTGTTTTGAATCTCAAATCTAAAATCGAGATCATCCAGTTGTCCGACAAATAACAAATTCTTCTTCAGGCTCTCCATATGTAGCACTTTTTCAATAGTCTGAGTTGTGCCATCATATATCTTTAACTTGATGGTGCTGATACCAACGATCTTCAGAGATTGATCATTACAACTGTATACAGATCCCCCAAAGACAGATTCATACTGATGGAACCATTCTCTTTGAAAGGTCATATGAAAAGTAGTTGCTGAATCGAGCAGCCATACATCAACAAATTTTATCTTACCTCCAATAGTTGTTGCCGCTTCACAGACTATTGTACCTCTATTATCTGAAGTATTTATCGCATTTCCTTGAGTAGAAGTTTCACACATTCACTTATCTTTATTGTGTGCCCCAATGAAGTGAGTTGGAAAATAGAGTATTTAAAGTATCTAAGTGCTCCGTCACTGAAGTGGATTCTGCCATGCATAAAGTGTATAGTTTCCTCTTTAGAAAAATTTTGTTGTAGAGCGATTTAGCCTTGTACAATTTTGTGAGATGATCTCAAATCTCTTTTGCCTTCTTCTCCTCTATGCTTGACAACACCCCCATTTACTAGTGCTAGATGAAGATTTGCAATAGCATGCCCGTCCATCTCATTCCACTTATTATCATCTGTGAATGTTGTCGGTCTTTCGCTAATAGCTGTTAAACAGTTATCTTTTCTCAAAATAGCCTTCATCTTCAACTTCCATATTGAGAAATTACTCCCACTGAACTTTTCAATCTCAAATTTTGCTGCCATTACTTATATTATAAACAAAATTTTGGCTCCCACTATTTTACGTGAATAATACCTGTCCATAAGTAAGAATAGTTCCATATATATGAATAGTATAGTATGCTTATATATAAATAGTACCGTACACGTAAATAGTACTGTATACTTGAATTACAGTGACTACACAGTTTAATGCAAAAATAAAGGTATGAAAAGTTGTCACCTTTTATGGTTACTGTTTCCCAACTTTCACTGTGCTCGCCCGAACTCTGAACGGAGTATGCCAAAAAATTCATTGTTATTTTCTCACTTCACTCTGATACCACTTGTTAGGAATAATTAGAACTTGAATAAAGCTGAGTCGTAGCTAAAATGAAACTGAAAATATTGAAGATGAAATAGACACATAGATTTTATGTAGGAAACCTCTAAATCAGGGTAAAAAGCACGGGAAATGATAGAAGAATTTTATTATAGGAAAAATAGAAAATTAAAAACTAGACTCACAAAATATACAAAATATTTTGTCTCACTTTTTTTTCTTCTCTCCTTTCTCCCTCACTCTCGTTTCTTTTCTCTATTAATGAGATGATTTGCTCTCTTCATCTCCTGATGTGTGAGATGACTAGCCATTTGGCCATAGGCAGGAGACGTGTGAGATGGTTGGCCATTTGGGCTATCCTTGACTTTTATTTATTTATTTCAACTTTGGTAGGCAGTTAGAAAGACTACACAATGAATGGAATGATAGGCACACAGAAGTGTGCGATCACGCTTTTCATATATATTAGTTGTGAATGACAGAATTCCTTACATTACATATGCGAAAAGTGGCTTAGCCCTACAAGTGTATTGTAATGGTACAGTATGTACGGAAAGAATAATACAAAGTAAAGGAATTAATTCTGTGTTTTAACATTCCCCCTCAAACGAGAGGGTGCGGAAGTCAGTCCGAGTTTGTTGCGGTTTTGATCGAACAAAGAATGAGAACATTGATGAAACCTGAAAGTATGAGGTCACGAATAAAATGGATGTCGATCTGTATATGTTTACTACGTGTATGCTGAACTAGATTGGAGGCAAGAGCACGAGCACTTAGATTGTCACACCAAATGATAGACGGTTGTTGTAAAAATAATCCAAGTTCAGATAGTAACGAACATGTCCACTTAACTTCAATTGCACCATCTGATAGAGCTCGATTTCAGACTCCGTGCTTGAGGGAGAAACAACTCTTTGTTTATGAGAGCTCTAAGAAACCAATGTATTTCCAAGATATACACAAACACCAGCCATGGATTTTTGATCATCGACATTTATGGCCCAATTTGCATCAGTAAATGCAGTCACCTGAAGAGATTTGAATGGCTTGATATGTAGACCCAGATAACAAGTACCTTTAAGATATCCGAGAATATGTTTTACTTCTTGAAAAGTGAGTGTCGGTGGGCTAAGATAGAAACTAGCTAAATTTATTCACTGAGTAAGCTATATCAGGTCTGGTGGTGGTGAGATATTGAAGAGATCCAATAGCTTGACGGTAAAAAGATGGATCCTGCATGGGTGCTCCATTATTTTTTGTAAATTGAGATGTAGAACCTATTCCAACTACACAAGTTGGTTCTCTAGTGCAAGTATAGAGATGAGTCTTACCTACATGATTGACATTCTCCAATTGATCAGCGTATGGAGTCACATGATAGTTTGCTCCACTGCCTATATGCCATGATGGATCAGAGATTGTCTGTAGATGAGCATAGTATCCTTCTGATGAGTTAGCATAGAAAGCTTGTGGAGCATAGTAGTTTCCAAAATCACGACCAAAGTTAGATGGAGGTTGAAATTTTCTATCAACACGATGATAGCAGTTTGTTATCACATGTCCTGGTTTCTCACACAAGTGACAGTCTAGTCGATTTCCATTGTTGAAACCTCCTTGGTTTCCTCGGCCTTGATGTCCTTGAGAACCACCACATTATCCTCTCCAGGAACCTTGCTTGATGGTATTATTTAAGGTTTGGTTATTAATGTCATCACATTGAGCAACATTCGTAGTGGGTT
>JANVCL010000002.1:31119255-31134562 GCA_026546855.1 Erythroxylum incrassatum | reverse complement strand
ATGGAAGGAATGAAATACATTTAATCTCCTATCAACTTCTGTTTAATAATCTACAATCTTATCCTTGCGGCGTCTCTCCAATTTGCGATCTCTTGTTCAAGTTTTATGTTTTTTTTCTGGATTTTATTTTTTTGGTAAATTATATTTTATGTATAATGTTTTAAGTATAATTCCTGGTTTTGATGTTTAATATTTTAAATTAATTTATTAATCAAATGTTTTCCACTCATATATAATGAAATTAAGTGAATTTCGTATGTTATATCCTAGTTTATTTATTGCATCAATTATTATCTGATTCTGAATATTTAAATGCTTTATATTCATATTGCCTTTGAATACATCTTCGTACAAACTTGAACTTATAATAATTTTCTTTACTTCTCATTCCTTTGAATAATATTTAGCTTGATTTTTTTAGAATGTCTCATTGTATTGAATTATTCATGGTTGTCTAGTAACATTATAAGACCCACTAAATAAATTTTTTAGAATAAGAACCCGAGTAAAAGTAATACTTTAATTTGAGGTTCATATAATCTCAAAGATTCTCATGCAATAAAAGATAAGAATATGATTTATATTATTCTTATTGGTAAAAATTACACTATTGACTCTTTCATTAAATCCTATGTCTTTTGTCAAATACTATACAAATAATAGTTCACATATACTTAGTGTCTAATTTGAGTTGACTTGTTTATTTATTTAATCCACCTTTTTAGAACTTATATAGCAAATGTTAAAGACAAATTGGACAAACATATCATTTCTTAAGGTTATGTCATTACTAATAACCCTTAAATGTACTTCCTTTGACATTGGTATGTTTTAACCCTTGCGCTCTTGTTTATCACATAGATATAATTTCTTAAAACTTATCTTATCTCCTTCCTAAGTAATGAAGGTGATTACTCGTGTGAAACAGTATATTGTATCTGTCCAACATACTTTTTATATCTAAAATTAAATGTTCAATTTTTATTCTAGCATTCATTTCTAGAACTAAAAGTTCAATTTGAAATCAACTTCTCATTTTTTTTAGAACTAAATTTTAGTCACATTTATATTTATTGAGAAATTGGAGAAGCTAGCTATTCTGAGCCTGATAGTAGGGAAACATAGGAGCTTGTCACTAGGTATTTAACTATTTTGACATTTCTAATTTTCAAAATTTTATCCCCTATGTTTCATAGAAATTGTCTACTTGAGATTTTCCTAACTTCGGGAGAAGGGGTGCCTCCCAGACCTATTACTACATCGAAAAACTTCAATTAATGAAAGATGTAAATCCATTGGAAAAGTCTAATGACAAAAGAGTGCCTACGTTGTAGAATCAAACCTATTTTCTCATTAAGCATCAAATTTAGGTGATTTGTCTATGACCAAGATAAAGGTTGAGTGAAACTAAGTGGAGACCCAAATATGTTATTGCTATGGGAGAATGTACAAGAAAAAAGTCTAATTATCAATTAAACATATATTGCATCAAATACTCAATAAAAAACAAGCTATCATCATTGATAATAAGTACTATAAATAGTCTCAATATATAATTATACTTGATATGTAAGTGTCTGGTTTAGTATTAATATTTGTGCTCCATAGTACTACATTTCAATGTACTTATTCATACACTAAGATATTGTACAAAAGATTATTGATTGCAATGAAATAAAGAAGCATCTTTATTGCTTCTTCTTTTTGTGGAATTTGTGAATACTACTTATTATTTAGGTGCTTACCTTTAGTAATGATCATAACAAAACAATTAGTCCTACATATAAAATTGTTCAAGTTTTTTTCGGTAAATAGAATTGTTCAAGTGTTAATTTAATATATATGTAACTTATAACAACGAAATGCTTTCTATTAATTTTATACAAAGTAAATAACATATTTAATTATTTAGTAGATAAAATTTTACTTATAAAGTTTTATTTTTAAAATAAAAATTTTTAAAATGGTATATAGAAAATAATAATAATCATAATTCATGAAAAGATTATATTATCTAAATATATAAGATCTTATATGATTGATTGATAAGATCTAAGTACTATAACGTTTATGTCAATATTATTTATGATAGTGTAATTCTTAAAGGATAATTATAAGTTAAGATACCTATAATTTTTTTTGAAAAAAGTTGAATAAACATAGTTCTCTCTACATTGGCAATCATGTTTCTTTCAAAGTCGTCAATTACAAAAAAAGGCCTTTAACTACTGTGTACTTTGACTTTAAAGGTACAATTTAAGTCATGTGTTTGTAATTTGATGCCACGTGTTTCCAAAACATCCACTGTGTCTTGTTTAGGCAAACTCATCTTCGATGTGCTTCTTTAGTCATGCAATATACATATATAGTTCACACATTATTAAGTTGATCAATCATATGAATATTCAATCATACACATATATATGTGTCATGTTTAATTCATACTCAATTGACCTTTTCGGGTATGTAACTATTCATAAATCTTGATCATTCAAACATCATATTTTGTATACTACCATTTTGCAATCAGGTTTATACCTTTAAGTTAGATTGATTTACTCCAAATTCATCAACCATACTTTACATTTATCCTTAAACATTTTCATGATCAAAAGCCTCTCATAACAGACACACAATTGTTACTTTAAATCTGGAATTTCAGCAAGCTAGATATATACATTCACCAAAAAAATTTCAGCAATATATATTCATACATTTACTCAATTTTCATTCATAATTACCCCATGTTCTTCAATGCTCATTCATCCATACCTTATACACATTACTCATGTTCTCAAGATCATGTTTGAATTAAAAGAATTCATTTATTCCTTTAACAAATCATAATTTTCATATTTGAACTCAACCACATCAAAACAGTCCATTCTTTAGATTATGACATCAATTAACTACAAAAACTTATCAAGCTCTTAACCAATTAATCAAGCAACAATCTAGGCTTATTCCTAGCCTTAATCAAGTCCAAATATACCAATTTAAAGTGAAATTTCTCAACTAGTTTAACATGTACACAAGGTTGAAATTAAAATTTCAAAATTTGTCATCAACATCACTAATATGTGTAACTTTACTACCTTCAATACTTCATAAATTTTACAAGCTTAGAGACATTACTAACATTGTAAATCTTCCATATTTCATGTCCTTTTAGGTTACTTCATTTTAGGTAAATTTAACTTCCATATTGGTTACACTAAAGCTTACAAAATTATACTCACTTATGTCATTATCAATCATTTTTTTACAAACACATCTACGGGTTATGAAAATGGAAAATGAACATAACAGGTACATGCGAAAACAGAACAGAAAAGTACCTGTTCATTCTCCATTTTCCAGCACATCTTCAACATCAACATCATAGACAATCTATCCCAATTCAATCATCATAATCTTTCTATTATAACATTCCATAAAGAACAACACTTTACTTACTTATTTAACTTCCAATTCCAGCTCAAATCATTAAGTCTACCTAGCCCTCCATGCATGCAAAATCATCTCAAATTCAAGGTGGGAATTGGATGGTTTTCAGCTAGGATAAAAGACAACAATAATCTGGTTCTGTAGCTATCTTGTGAAGGATAAAAGCATGTATTTGATGTGGTAATTTAGTATCCCTAAAGCAAAACACAAGAATGGGAGTTAGAAGCAAGTTTCGGTGGTGAGAGATGAAAAGAGAAGAAGAATGAACAAAGCTGAAACTACTCATACAGAAGCGTAACTCCTTATATGCTAGATGTCACCATGTTATATTGATATATGTCCCTAAGCATGTAAGCTACTTATCCCCTCCATAAGCTGCAAAATGTCACCTAGTTACTAGTCCATTTGTCACTTAATAATTGTTGTCATTTGTCAATTAATTACCTATGCCAAATGTCACTCATTTATCTATACCATTTGTCACTTATTTCATAAGCTTAGTCATCCTATTTTTCACGTGTTAATTTGTCTTGTCACTTTGCATTTTTCCTAATCAATATATACATTTTAATCCATCACTTTTCTAATGGTAACAATTAATTCTAAATTTACTACTTGTAATCATTCAAACCAAAATTCAAGACATAATAATACATAATTCACATCATCATCATTTTAAATCTTTCATAGCCCGAAATATGCCAATTGAGTGCATATACTATCTTTGCAATGTGTACAAAATCATAAATCATATGTGTATGCTAATGATATGCATGTGAATGAAATGCATTTCATGAATGCTAAAATGATATGACTCATATGCAATAATCTAGGGCTCTAATCTTTAGTATAGAATACGGGTTATTACAATAAAGTTGGTTGATCTGTAATATTTGCAATACCTGCTCATATATTTAACTCCTATAAATTGTTTGGTATTTCTAGTGAAAACAATCTTCATTCTGTAATAAACAACAAGCTTGTGAAGTGCTTCCTTGAAATTGTTAGAATCGTCAAATAGTATATTAAGCTCAATTTCATTCCTTTTCATATTAGGGTTGAATTTAGAAATTTTTTATTTATGTCTTAGTCCCTTATCAACATTTGAACCATCATTTTCTTTAAAACTGTAGGTGTGATTTAACTTAAAATAATTTATCATATTTTTTGTCTTATACATTATTCCCATTGTTAATTTATCATATTTTTTAATCTTATACATGATTCCCATCGTTATTATCTCCACATTATGTTACAATTTTTGTTAGCTTTCCTCTTTTCTGTTATATATTACAAACATTACTATCTATTCTTTTACTTTAGTTGTCCCCTTTAAAAAAAACAACAAAATACCTAAAGACTGCCAACCCTTCATCATCCAAACCTAAGTTAAACTCCTTTATAATCTGTACATCAATAGATACATTCTCTCTTTACATAATTGGATCAATTGTATTGTCTCTTACAACCACAATTTCTTACTCAACTGCATCTTCTTCATTCATAAACTGTATGACAACTGTCATCTACAATTTTAGTAATAAGCTCAGCATTAACAACATGATCAAACAATTCAACACCAACTTCAACATCCATATTTAGTCTAAATGTAACAAATTGGATTTATGATCAATGTAGATCTTTATCACCTTATGTTCTAAAATAAGCTTACATATATCCATCACAAAATAATTATTTTTTCACCTTCATCAACCTATTTTAGGATTACCACCTAGTACACTATACAAGAAACCTATTTTCTTTTTGTTCTTTAATATCTTCTATGAAAATCCCCTCAAGGTCCCAATAATAGAACCTACCAGTTTTAATATCCTAACTTTCAACATCTTCACCCATATATTTGACATCTTTTGCATAGACAAACTTTCTACAGTAACATATGGAATAGTGGCTAAGACATATCTAGATGATAGAAATATACAAAAAAAATATGGTTATATCCTGTTGCATACTTTTTTAATAATTTTGGAGAAAAGTTACTCATAAAAAATTAGGGCTCCAAAGAGGGAGGCACAAAAAAGGTAGGTTATTTTGGGTTAAATAGGTTATTGGTTATTTTATGTCAAAATTTATTTAAGTGTTCACTTATCCACCAATTGTCACATGGGTATTTAGTTAACATGTCAAAAATATGTTACATAAGCTACATCCACAAATAATTAATGGAGACAGAATTTTAATCTAGGTTATATGAAATTTGTAAAATTAGTTACTAAATTAGAATTTTAAAAAGTTAGATAATAAATTAAAAAAGTTAAAAAATAGGCATTTTTTAATCTTTGAGATTAAACTCTAACCTGAAATGGTTATACAAAATTCTAATAAAACTCTTATTGCAACTTAAAATTACACATATTATAGGTATTCGAATTTACCGTAACTCTTAAAATATTTTCTCAATCATTTTAGTTAAAAAATCTAATTATAAAATAAAAATATTTAAATCTATAAATTTTGAATTTAAATTGAAGAAGTAAATTATAAAACTTGAATTTAAATTGCAGAAGTAAATTATAGAAATAAAAAATAAAAACTTTCCCAAATCAAGAAAATGTGAACATCAATTCTCATTCAAAGCAAACAAACCATAAAAGGTTCTTTATATTTAACATGATAAAATTTCAGTAATAAAGAAGCTAATTGAATTGGTTGAAACTAACACATGACAAAAGCATTGGCATACCCTTTTATTGTTACTAATAAAGCTATTGGTTCTACTTGGCCAAAAAGAAAAATCTTAATGGGCAAAATTAGTAGAACTTTCACAAAACAGGAGAGCCAATTTGGAAGCAAAAATTGTACATGACTTTAATGTCTTTATCGTGTAGAAGGCAGAGGTTCCCCAAGAAGAAAGGCCGAGAAGAGGGCTAGTGATTCACTGGGTTTAAATACAGGCACCGCATGGCCTGCTCCTCTGAACGTTGCAAATGTAAGTCCCTCGTATTCCTGAAACCAGCCACTCACCTAATCCATTGCATCAATCAATTTCTTGATTGTTAGGATTAAAATAAATTGTGTTCGGTTTAGTCCTAGTTAATTCATCCTATCCTATGTGTTTTTTATACCTGCTTCTCATGGTACCAGGGGCTCCACCTCTTGGTTATAGGTAGTCCCAACATACTTATGCTGTATCTTGTAGCAAGTACAGGAACTCTTCCATCTGTGTCTCCACTGAGCACCAAAAGTGAAAAATTGAAACGATGAGGTTCATATATAATGAATTCTTGGTTAACATGATGAGGAAGGAAACCAGACCTGTAGACCCATATTCTAAGACCTCCTGCTATCAGTTTCTTGTATATGGGGAGAACTGATAATTTTGACTGTGTCCAGTTGCTAAAAATGGCATAGCTGAATCCAAAGAAGCAAGATAAACCTTAGTATTCTTGGAAATTCCATAGAATAACAAACTTTTTCACACGTTCCATTACGTCTAGAAAAGTGATCTTGCGAGGGAAATTTATCATAAAAGCAGACAATTACTTGCATATGCTCCAGTTCCTGAGTCGATGACCATCACTGACGTGGAGGGCCTTTTGAACATCCGGTCTGTTGTAGAAAGCTTTTGCATAATCATCCAGACATGGATCATATCCGCCCATGATTCTTGGCATCTGGTAAAAATAAATTGACAGACAAAAACATTCATTTAAAGTGATCATCTCATCATTATTGTAAAATATTCAAGAAATGGGCATTTTTAGCTACACAAATCTGTCATTTACCATAGAGGGTGAGCGCTTAAACATGACACGCGTGGACTTATTATATGAACTTGCAGAATCACCCATGCAAACCGAGGTGTAAAGGCTGTATATGTCAATCTCGTGGTACTGTCTCATTAATTCGTCAACAGATTCAGAACAATTTTTGTTTTCCCATGTATTATTGCTTTCGAAGTTGCAACTTGCTCTGATTATCTTGTGGGTTTCATCGGATATAATAGCATGGCTCCAAGCATAATCCACCAATCCACTCCAGTCCTCAGCATCACTTGTTTCAGGATTCCCCAACTATAATGATAATATATAAGAATGGAAAAAAGATGTTTAATTAAAAAGGCCTAGGGACATAGGAATTTTGACACTTAATAACAAAACAAAACATACCAGGATACCCTTGAGATCAATGTGAAGGGAAGGATCTCTGTTATTGTCATATATGAGCTCAGCAAGCTCTGGAACATATTTTCCTGTTAATGGATATGTTAATAAGAGTTAAATATATAATTACGTGAACAGCTAGCAGACCGTTCGTAACGAAGTACCTGCATAGCTCTCCCCTGCAATGTAAAAGGTCCTTGATCTATAGGATGGAAACATGAGATACCAGCTATGGAGGAATGCATAAGCATCGTTTGCTAACAAGATGATGTAAAATTGAAGTCAGAACTTTCAACAATTATAAACAAATTAATACGTGAAATTACGACGGGCTATAGCATGTGACTCACCTGTAAAATCATCTCCCAGAATATCATAATCACTAGTTGTATTTGAATATGAAAAGCCTACTCCAACTGGAGATTCCAGGAATAACATGTTGGCCTCTAAGTCACCAAAGAAAAATTAAGTTATTTGCAAAATGAGTTATATTATTAATTATAATGGAACCATTTTGTAAGTGTGATCGATCACAATTGCATAGTAGGACATGTTTTTCTATGGATCATAGCTTTTTGATGCCAAAAGGAGATGTGTGGCTTTGGAATACCTCTATTCCATGAATAGGGATTATATTTAATTCCATGTCCATCAGTGTCCACTATGAAAGGACCAATCTCTTGTGTTGCACCATATCCAACGGAAGAGCACCCAGGACCTGGAACAAGAAGCATCTTGTCAACTCATTAGGCAACATATATAGAATTAAAGCACATGGATGAGTGGATTAGAAGAACTTTCCTTAGACAAATTGGAATTAAAGTTAGAAATATTCTCTTTAAGAGCATTATCACAACATATCCTTAAAACAACTTTTAGCCAAATCCTTAATTTGAGTACAAACTCAATCAAATTGTATATTAGCACAAGTTTGTTCTGTAGAAAGCAGGCATCATATTTAAAAGATTGCACTGATCTCCATTACAAGTACATAAGCAAGCATATATAAAAGTTGGACGAAAAACTGTTAATGGATAACGTACGGCTTCAATGATAATTGCAAGATTACGGAAGTTTTCTCCACTAATTTGATAATAGACTTAATTAGTCTCAGGCTTCTGAAATTGCTGCAATTATATATATATATAACAAGGCAGACATTATTATCCAATGTCTAATATTATGATGTCTTATTGTGTCCAATAAATCTCAGTTATTCATTCATATAAGACCCGCATGAGATCCGCGTGGAACCCGCAAAATAAATGGCTGAGATTTTATGAGATAGAATAAGACAGAGTAAAACTGGACAAAAGATCTAGACTCACGGAGGGCATCTCGCCATTTGTGACTATTTAGTTTCTTCACTAGCTGTTAAGAACGATTGAAGTGGCTTCTTGAAGATGATGATATGTTATAACTTTATGTACATATATTCTTACCTCCGTTTAGCCACAACACTAAAGGTTTTGCTTCAGGATGAGTTGTAGCTTCATAGAACCAGTAAAAGAGAGCTCTTCCATTCTTTTCATTCACCGTCACATAGCCTGAGTAGTGGCGGAAGTCCACTTGAGGTTGGCCAGACAAGTTGGTGACAAGATGATCATTTGCAGATGAAGTTATTCTCTTCTCCCCAACCAACTGCCGGTGTCTCGCAATAGTCACAACAGGCTTAAGACAGACAATAGAAATGAAAGTAAAACTGAGGATAGCTTTAAACTTAGATACTGAGTTCATGTTGGACAGGAATTACTTCTTTAGACAACAAGATGATAGCATAAGGAAAAAACCACTCCTCGTATTTATGCTATTGGAAAACTAGCTTAAAGATATCCAATACCATCCTACATGGAATTGTGAGCTTTATCAGGTTGGCAACCTGATCTTATGAATAGGACGTCTACATTTGCGCAACTTTCTAGATCATACAGGTATCTTGCATGAGCTAGCCCTTGGTGGAGCCTCCATATTGCGTGGGTAGTTATATCATCACTGTGACATTAAAATATGAATATGCAAGCGAATAACCGTTAGCAAAGTGAAATGTTTTTTTCATTCTTCAAAATTCTATTTCATACATCATAATCTTCAAAGGAAGGAGAAAAGTCTGTATCATAAACAACAAAGAAAACGAGTTCCATCTAGAAACAAAGTTTCATTCGGTGGTGTTATGATTCTACGTGGTCATTGAACTTCTCTTCTATCTGGCCTACTTGCCATTATGTTAACTATTGAGTTAATGAATAGTGCTTTTTGGTTCTCCAATAATTTACAGTCTTACATCTTTTGAAATATGAAACAAGTTTTTTGACCTTCGTCTCTTAGTTTGTGGTCATATAATTGAGACATGACTGCAAATCTAACTCCTTTGAAAAAGATAAAGGAGTTAGATGTCTCTACAAATTTCAGCTTGCCTGTGACGTTTTACAGCAGAATAACAGGAATAAGCATATATATGAACATGTTAGAGGCTCATCAATAGTTTTATCACGTTTGTCATATAATTTGCATTGATATTAATAGATAGCGATCCACTGATGGTGGTGGAAATGGTATGATTGTGGAATATATGTAGTCAAGATAAGGAAGATGAGAAGGCATATGCATAGATAAGAAATACAAAGGATGCGGAAGAATATCTCTCAAATCATCAACTACAACTACTTACAAATTTCTCAAATTCCACCTCCATTCAGTGCGTTGGATTGTAAGAAGCTGCAGGATCCATCATTTCTTTTGACCGCACAACTCCTTCTCATGTTAAATAATTCTTGCTGTCTGTCACTAATCTATAACAAACTCCAATAGTAATTATAATAACTTATAAATTGAATTTAGGGTAATCAATATAAAAGAATTTATTTACAGTGAGAATTATAGTTTTATTAATTTTTTAGTAATTAAATTTTTTTATATGTGAGTGCTCCACCTTACTAATTGATGAGTGAATTTGTGAAATGGATTGTTTTATAAAAAAGTAAGTATTGCTAACAATAATTATAATCTACTTCTTGTTTTAATGGAGTCAACAAGCAACATCAAATCAGAAATTTAGTCCCCTCCCGTCTCGTCATGCAAATGTTGGATTACTGTTACAGAGTCTACAAGAATGGATATGGACAGTCGGATTGTCTATCCAAAAAAAAAAACACAGGAAAAGCAAAATGAACCAGGTCACAGCACGTGGTGGCAGTATGCTTCTGTGGATTGACCGTGTTCTTGTCAGTCACAAAAGTTAAAAAGGCACAGGTGTGGGCATATATTCCACTTCTCGTAAGTGGTGCTTTCTAAAATAAACAGAAAGGTATCCACTTTTTTTAATGAGAATCTCATCATCACAAAGTAGAAAGATGGACTTTTGTGGCGAACCCCCTTGTTGTTTGTGAGTGTTGAATGAATCTGATGTCGAACCCTAGTTGGCGAAGGGTATGTGAGGATCAACCAAGATGGTTTTGTTGGCCATGACTTGGATTCCAACTTTATTAAGTTGAATAATGAGATGGAAATCATCTTTTAGATCGCTCTCCATTGTTCATTAAACAACATTAATTTGCCTTCTTTCTTAATATATCTTTTCAAGAAAAGAAAGGGCAGCTAAATTCCTAGTTCACTTGGACAAAATGGAACACACATTTGTAAATGTATTAATTAGTAGTATAGGATATTCACTTAGCTCGAAAATGATTATCACTCGTTCTGATCTGTATCTGAAGACAATATTGAACAATATGATCCAAATCTTCTGTATATAAACGAGAAATTAACAACGATCTACTTGTCACTACCATTAGCCCCACAATGCATCGTTTTGCCACCAGAAATGGAAACCCCAACTGGGGATTAATTATAGCATCAACCTCCTCCCTCTGCAAATTCATATGCATGCGACAGAGCCACTTTGTGTTGGCCAACGGATGTCCACCTATATTTCATTACTGTTTAAGACTATTATTGATTTAAGTATGAATTTTGTCATTTTTATTGGGAATATGTTAGTCTGTGATAAAATCATGTATCGAATATCTTATCTCTAAATGGTAACTGCCCACTTAGAGTTAAGAGGTCAACATGCTTCATTCGTTTGAGATTGGCTTTTCCACTTGAGTGGCTGTCCGTGGATGGCATGTGTAATGCAAATTATGTGCGCACGTAAAGCTCAAGTTTGACCAGTAATCTGATTGCAATAGTCTCCTCTGCAGTGCAATGAGAAAATCATTTGTGACCTGGTAATATAATGAAGGTGGCATGTAATGTAAGCCGGATCTCGATACCTAAAGATGTAGGTACAATATTGAAGCTCAACAGGTTCCATCTTCTTGTGCGAAAGTTTGAAGATAAAGTTGGTCGCTGTCAATCTGCAATACTATGTTGACCTACCCTTAACCTAACATTGCACCCGTGATTCCTTTGATGGAGATGATAAGCTTATGTGTGCAATGCTCCCTCCAGCATTATTTTCTATATATTCTCCATTTTTTTCAATGCATTAAACAAAATTCGTTTTTTTCTTTAATAAAAGCGCATGTTACGCCCTTCTTTGTTATCTTTCTCATCCCAACCATTTCTAGAAGAATCTTTCACTTTAATTTACTTTTCCAACTAATCTTGCTTTTCTCTGTTTACGTGTTTTCCTTTTCTTTGCAGTCCAAGTCGTGCCATTGCTGTCAAATTTTAAAAAAGCATATTGTTAAGACCTACTGTCCAATTCTACTGCAAAAAGGTTTCAGAATTCCAGAAGAATGATCGTGTAGACGTAGTATGGAAATGGGATTCTGGTGCTTTGACGATATGTAAGAAGAAAAGTAAAATTCTAGAAGAATTATCGGAAAATTCAAGCGTAAAATTCTAGAAGAATTATCGGTAAATTCAAACATGCATCTCAAAACACAAGTTTATTTACGCGTAAACAGATATACGTTATACAAAAATAAAAATATTTTGCGACATTTTTAAAACTTTATAAAATATCCAAAAACGTTGTAAAGTATAATTTGCGACGTTTTAAAAAACGTCACAAAAAAGTCACGAAATATAGTGTAAGTAAAAAATTTCTACGACGGTTTAATGTAAAACGTCACAGAAAACATCAACATTCTGTGATATTTCTAAAAACGCCGTTGAAAGGTTGATCTTTCTGCGACGTTTTTAAGAAATGTCGCGGATTCTGTTACATTTCGCAACATTTTAAAAATGTTGCGAAATGATGGTTTTCGCGACGTTAACGGAATCTGTTACGATCCATGACGTTTTGGAAACGTCGTGGATTGCTTGAGAAAAACATCACAAATACAGTTATTTTATTTTTTCCTGAAAATTATTTTAATTTAATATTTTTCAATTTTAATAATTATTTTTCTTTTATTTTTTCATTTTTCCGAAAATAATTTTAATTTAATAATTTTTCAATTTTAATAATTATTTTCTAAATAACAAATTTTTAAATTTTATTTATTTAATAACTATTCAATATTATTTATGAATTTTATTTATTTAATAATTCTTCAATTTTAAACTTTTTTAATTATTATTTTTTCATTTTCGGAAATCATTTTAATTTTATAATTTTATAATTATTTTTAAAATATAAATTTTTTTATATTTTTCTTTGAATAGAACAAAGGAAAATGGAAAAAAATAAATAAATTAATTAATTTAAAAAACAAGAAGTAGAATATTTACATTTTTTGGAAAAATAGGAGAATATTTACTTAAAAGACCCGACGGCATACAAATCTAATTTTGTTTAAATTTTTAAGTAAACTACAAACTTCAACATCGAGCTAATAGAAAGTTTGCTCTGAATTACTTCCGCATCTCACTTCGAGTTCCAGTGATCCTTCTCCTCACAATGTTCCTTGAGTGTTTTACTGCAACTTACTGCTTGTTCCCTTTATGTTGTCATTTTTCTCTTCTTTGGTCTGTTTTTGCTCCCAATTGCACCTGCGCTATTCAGAAAGGGAGATCTCTATCTCCAATCTCTTACTTATTGCTTTATTAAAGGAAAGGAAACACGGATCAGCAACATCAGAAATCATAAATAATAGCATAAACAACCCACCTCAATGTCATCAAAAACTAAACGAACATTTTCTCCGAAAAAAATGCATGAACATTATCTAAATTGACTTCCTCTTCCTTATTATGTGTTACAGGCACATAATTTTTACAAAACCAAGGGTCTTGTTTGATTCGTTAAATTTGTATGCGCTCCATTAATTGGGAAACAATTATAAAAGAGGATAAACAAGTTTCTTTTTTATACTAATATGCATAGGGCAACCACTGTATGATGGCTATAAATTTGATCAGTTGCACAAAGCATAAACAAATACTGAGGCTAAAATTAATTGCCATTAGAGCATTTGATTCAGGCAACAGGAATTTAGTTACAATAAGTTCAAGATTAGAAATAAAAACCTACAACTAGATTGATGAAGTGAATGAGATTACTCACAGTTTTAGGATTAGGATCAAGTATCTTATCTATCAATGCCTTTGCCCAGGGGAAAACCAAAGGAATGAAACTTGACCACTTGAGGAAATCAAAAAATTAGTTATGATTAAAGTAAAGAAAAAGTAAAATTGGAATATATTGGGCCAATATACCATTAACCCCTTCTCACCAGGTAACTCCCCACGATTTAGCCTGGAGGAGAAGTTTGCCTTCCACCCCCTCTACAACGTAGTTCTATGGCTTGCTGTTATTAACAAAGCATTATTGAAACACAACAGAGAAGAATGCGTAGTGTTCTAAGCACAATATGGTTGTAGTCTACCAATCTACATTACAAATATATTTAAAAAAATATTGTTTTACATGTCATTCCTCCACATTGTATTCTCTTCTGATTCGTTTTGCAAAAACATTGTAAGGATAAGAAGACGATAGACAAACCTCATTTTCATTAGGAAAACCAATACTTCCCATGAATGGCATATGCTCTATAAAAACATACAATTAAGACTAAGATCAAAATCAGGGGACTTCTTGTTAACAGTATTGAAAATAATAGGTAATGCAATCATCCAAACACTAAGGTCCAAACATTAGATCTAAAAATGATCAGAAGAGTAGGCCATGCTAATGTGTAAGTGAAAACACGGGGAATGACTCATAAATAACCCCTTCCTCACCAAAACACTTAATATGAATAATTAAAATTTCATTTTCTAGAAATCAATGAAACCCATAAAGCAAGGAATCTTCTTCACTTCTTCCACAGATGTCCTGCAATTCCGTGGTTCTTATTTTATCTGCTAGGAAGGCATCAAAACAATAATAACTTTTTGAACCCTAAGACACTAGTAATACTATGCTGACCATATGTAGATGGCGGGTCTCATTCAATTTATTCAATTTGTTAGTAGCACTTTATAACTCCAAAATTTTCCAAATACTTAGCAGGGCAGATGTTTATGTTTAGAGATTTTCCATAAGGGAATAGTTACATCTCTGAAGATAGAAAAAGTTACCATAGAGTGTTACTCATTGAACGGAGAAAGCAATTAACGACTAGGGGAAAAAAAAAGGTGACAAAGAAATTACAAAACCATGGCTGCATATCCCTATGGAATCAACTTTCAAATATGAAATGGAAGGAAAGATTTAACTTATAAAGTATGAACACCATATGCTTATGCTTATCCATCCTGGACCAGAAAATGCATTAACATACAATCATAAGAAAGAATAGAGACAAACCTAGAAAATGAGCAAGTCCCTGAGCGTCAATAGG
>JANVCL010000002.1:31095487-31105918 GCA_026546855.1 Erythroxylum incrassatum | reverse complement strand
ATGTCCAAACGAGATGATTCTTAATTTGGATTAAACTAGAGATATAGGGCCACATTTCATATGAAGACGTTGAATTTCAATTCTATCTCTAAGAATCCCAAAAATTGTCATGATGTTAAGAATTGGGTGCAGTATTGGTGTATGAATGGAAAATTTGCCTTTGAACGTTAGGGGCAAATTTGTGATAGATATAAAGAGATTTTGGCATGGTTATCTTCTAGAAAGTTATAGATCTTTCTTTTATCTTTCCAACGGTATATAGTATGAAAATTTTGGACATTTGAGCTGAAAGTTATGCCCTTTTTATTGTCCCATCTATTTTGTTCCGTCTCAGTTTTGCTTCCGTCTCAGAATGATGTCATCATCGTCTTAGTATGACATTAGCATCGTCTTAGTTTTGTTCTGTCTCAGTTCTGCTTCCGTCTCAAAATGACGTCATCATCGTCTTAGTATGACGCCCGTATCGTCTCAGTTTGACCATCTCAGTTACTGTTCATTTCTTCCGTCTCAAAATGACATCCTACATTCTATTCTATTTTTGACCTCGTAGATGAAAGAATTAGTCTTTGAGGTATTCATAATAGTTGTCGCTCTTAAAGTCTTCTTTCTAACAACATAAAGAACACCTTAATTCGATGTCTGTTGTTAAGTCATTTAAATTACACATATTTGGACGTAATTATTGTCGATGTGTTGAAATTATTATTTGGAATTAATGGAATTGTTTTATAATTGTTTACAGATAGTTTTCAACACTTTAAGGACGACAAAGGATCAAAAAGAGGCAAAAGAAAGAAAGAAATTCGAAAATCCCCAATCTGGACGAAATTTAGAGATTAGGCGTGGGCACGCCTGAGGACAGAATCCCAAATCTGCATATTTCCAGAATTCGTTTTTGATTAGAACACAATCGCACAAGATCTTCTGGAGTCTTTTTCAAGAAGTTTCCCACCTAAACTAGAAGATTATCTAATTGGGACGAAATCCAATCAAGATTATGAAGAGATTGAATCCAAGGAGGAAGCTAATGTGATTGCCATACATGGTGTTAGGGTTAGAAAGAAATATATGTAATTGTTCTTAGGCTGCCGCAGGGGGGATTTCCATGATTTGATTTTTCTACATTCTTAAACAGTACCATCGGATTATTCTCTTCTTTTATGGACTGCCACACTTCACTTCTTCTAGCTTTTCTAGTTTATGATTTCTAAAAGTATTGAATAGATCATCGTTTTCTTTTTGGAGGGAACAACCGCATCCTTTGTTCTGCCCTTGTTCACGTTTCTGCATTCTTCACATAGTCCTTCATAGGTTTCTGGTGGGAGAGGCTACCACATCCTGACTTCTTCTTGTTTTTCATTATTCAACAGATCATCGTATTTTCTCTTGGAGGCTATCGCATATTGATTCCCTTTGGTTTTATGGTTTATTTCTTCTGCACCTTCCAAGTAGTTTAATCGTAGGCTTAGGGGATTTGGATATTACAATTTTCTATTTTCTTGTTTTCAATTTCTGCAGATTTCAATTAGGGATTTTTCTTATTTTCAATAAAAACTAGTTATGGAGATAATTCCTTTTGTTAATTTCTTTGATTTCAATTCAAGTATGATTAACTAAATTCTCTTGTCTTGGTTGAGGGATCCATGTTACATGTTATTGTGGTGAGATTTTTTGGATATTTTTCATATTATTGATGAATATTGGATAATTTCAAATCTGTCTTTTTAATTGAATTTGTTAGTTTCTAGGAGCGGAATTAGCGATTAATTGATTCAATCGCTAGGTTAACAAAATCTGACGTTCAATTTTGGTAACTATAAGTAGCAATTAGGATTAACCCCTCTACGTTAGAGTTGGAAAATTCTAAGAAATTATCCACTTGATTGATTTCATGTCGTACATGTTTATCACTTGTCATTGGTTCTTAATGCTATTATTCAATTTAATCTACGATCGTATCTAGGTTAATTGTTTAATAAGGTTGCTAGGATACATGTTTCTAGTCAATACAATTAATAGAAAATTCCCTCAATGAATGTTCGTTAATAATTACAATTTTTATCGAGGATCCATAATAGCATGGTAACATCGGTGACCGAAACCAAGATATTTTTCCAATTGATTTTTTAGAATTAATTATTATTTTAATTTGTTATTTTCCTTTTTTGATTTTTATTATTATTTCGGTAAGTAACAAAACCCCCTTTTCTTTATTTGTGCCGTTTGAATTCGTAAATTCCATAATCGCAAAATTCCTCGTGAGAACAATATCGGCTTACCACTACTACATTAATTGTTTTAATAGGAGTGAAAATATTTTATATTTGGTTGCAGGCGACAGCATCACCAGTAGGCCATTACTTTAATCTTACAACATACACCTTAGTATTCTTTTATTACAAACCACAATCTTGATGAGTGGTGAACTCATATGTGTTTCATTATGATTCTTGATATGATCGGAATGGATTTTTTTACAGAGTATCAATCTAGTGTCTGCATGTTGGAATTATTAATTGAAACATTTATCAGAGAACATTAACTCAAATAAAGCGTTTATAGTGATATCATCACTTCTAGATGTTTTACTGAGATTGGTGATTAAACTGACGCCAGTAGTTTGATGGACTAGCTACCTATCAAGTCTTAATACCAAGATGATATCTTATGTGTTAATCACCACTTGAGTAAAACGGGAGATTTATAAGAAAAAATCAACATAAGGGCAAAACGGTAATGTTATCCTTTATTGTATGGATGGCTATAATATGGTTCATCATAGAGTTTGCAATTGAACGTCTTATTTGAAATATGTGTTCTCATAATATTTAGTAATTTAAGAGTGCAACTAATTGTCTTTAGTGGAATGACATTTAGTTAAGAAGCTAGAATTAATTCTAATGAGATTAAATTAAGTCCATGCTTATTGGAGCTTGAATTATATAAGTCTAATTAGATTTCCCATTTGGCTGCTAGGAAGGTTATCAAGCAAAGAAAGAAATATAAATAGAGGTTTTAAAGTCTATGATTGAATGTTGGGCTTACTTTAATTAATTGTTAATTAGAAGCCCAAATGAACATTTAATATTGGCTTTGAATTTGGTTTGATTTAATTAATTAGATTAATTAAATTTAAACAAAGTTATTAAAGAAAAGAGGAGGGCATATTTCAGTTTTTTTATAGCTAAATGTGCAGCTGCACATTTAGCATTGAATTGATAAATTTAAGATAGTTTTTATCATGCTTTATCATCATTAAATGAAGTAATGATCTTATCATTAAATGGTTTAATGGTTGTCATTTAATGATGGCAAGTAATGTAACCTTTTAGCATTCATTTAATTAAAGAAAAAGGAGGTGCATTTGATGTACTCTCTCCCTTCTTTCATCTCATAACTAAAAACGAGAGGGTCTCATTTAGGTTATTGATCTTTTCATATAGCCATCTTAAACAAATGAGAGGGTCTCATTTATTGGATTCTTTATGTTTGATTAAAGAATAAAGTGATGCATTGGATGTAGTTCACTTCTTTCTTTCACCTATAACTGAAATTGAGAGAATGAGAAGAAGGGTTGTTGCATTTTTGACTCACTCTCTCCCTTCTTGCACGTGCTAACCGAAAATTGAATGAGAAGAGTCTTATTTTTGGCTTCTTTCAACTAAGGAAAATCTTCACAAATATTTCTTCTCCTTTCCCACCAAAGGATCTTGTTAACCAAGTTGTCCAAGGAGAACAAGTGGTAGATTTGATTGGTCGAGGATACAATAACAAGGAGAGGATACATTGACGAGGAGAGGATACAAAAGCAAGGTGTCAAAGTTGTAGTAAGGAGTCGGTATAATTTCCATCTTGTTCTTATGTTAATTATTTTCCTTATATCGTATCATGTATGGTTTGGCATGTTGATTTGGTTATTATACTTCCGCTATGTTTTGATTTTGGAAAAAGTTTTGAAATATACCGTTTTAGCAAAATCTTGCATGGTTTTGTTTTCGATCCAACTAATATGAAGCTATCCTATAAGTAGTGCATTGATCTATTGAAATCTCTTCCTAATAAATTAATAACTTGTTATTTATAGGTCTATTAAATGTCAACTCTTGTTGTACAATTAAAATAGATTACCAAGCTCACTCTCTCGATTTTTTGCAATGTTCAAGCATAATAAATAACACAAACATGTATATCATTAAATCAATAACCAAAAGTTCACAAATAGTTCAACAACAAACCCTAAAAATTATTTTGGCCAATCATAATATCCATAACATCCCTATCAATCAAATAATCCATGATGAACATGCTAGAAGAGAAAGAAATTGAAATTAGACTGGACGGGGCAGCTCCTCCTCTTCTTTACCCAATCTAGAAAATCTAGATGATGGGATGCTCTTTGCCTAATCAGGATTGAAACCTTGAATCTCCCCTATCTCTAGGCTATTAATATGTCTTTTAGCTCTAGGAAGCAAGTTCTAAGACCCTCTGGCAACTCTCGGGATTGTATGTCTTATAAAGTCATAAAAACCTAAAAAATACTTGAAACCCACGTGTCTCTTCGACTTCCAGTTCCCACAATCGTGGGAATTATACTTGTGCTTCCCATGACCGTGGGTTAATATAATAGAAACTTTCTCCATAGATTTCCCACGATCGTGGGAAACATGCCCTTTCCCATGGTCACAGATTCTTGTTCTTCAACAGCTCCACTTCTGTTCTCTTCTGTTGGTCCCTAGCTCAATCACAAAGGTGTCCACCTTCCATTCCTACACCAAAATTATTAATTCCTACCCTAAAACAATATCAAACACAAAAGAATAACCATGAATATCAAACTAAGAAAACACACACAAAACAAGTCCTAAAACACAATAATACTAACTTATTATGCAAGAAACACATGTCAAATATTTAGGAAACACATACTAATGCACAAGTATCAACTTCCCCATACTTATTGTTTGTCCCCAAGAAAAATCAAACACAACCAATAAATTCTATCACTTCATTTTTATAAAGATCAAAGCATGCAATCCCTTAAAGTTTTGCCAACTCAAGTATCAAGCTATTACACATATCATGAATACTTTTTATTAATGTACATAAGCAAACTCAACTTCTGGTACCATCACTCAAAGATAAGTATAAACAAATAATGAATCTTCATAGTTTCTCTCATTTCTCTCAATTGTTTGATGGTTAGTGTTTCGCTCAAGCTTCCTATAGGAAAATACACTACCATAGGCTTGCTAATACACTAATTCTCCTTTACAATGATTACATGCATAAATAGATCAAAAGGGCTTGTTTCGGGTTGTAATGTGGTAAGGGTTAAGATGGGTCAAAAGAGGTAAAGTGTTTAACATAAGTATGCATAAAGTAATAAGACAACAAAGGGATACAAAACATATTTTGAGATATACAAATGTAAATATACTACTACTCCGCACTTATTGATGCTACCAAAATATTCTTCCCTTTTCCTTTTCTTTTTCTCGTTTCCTTTTTTCTTCTTTTTCTTTTTTTGTATAATTGAAGAAACAACAAACAAAATAGCAACTAGTATAATGTGATCGAAGAGTAGAAGTATAACTCAACTTAGCTCGTAATGAAAAAAATTTGTACCAAAAATCCCAAACTAGTGCATCACTTAATCCTTTACTAAGCTTATGAATGGGTAGGCTAATGAGGTTTCAAGTTTTGAAATATGAGGTGTTTTCAAGAAACAAAAGGGTTAAGGCTCAATAGGGGTAGCAAGGGATAATAAAAGGGCATGCCATTTAAGCCAAGGGTTATCACAAAAAGGGCCTTAATCATTTCTATTAAGCGTGCATCCAATAGACTCAAATTGATTCAAAGCAATTTCTGAAGGTAGCAACCTAAGGAGGCATCACACACTCAAAGAAATAAGATGACTATAGATGGAGTCATATAGGCTCAATCCTTACATTGACTCAAATGAAGATTCATTATGTATATTTACACTACCTCATTGCTCAAGTGTCACATTTTAAGTAAGCTTATGCAACCAACTACTTTTCATCACTCAACATGATTCACTCTTTACTCAAGTAGCCTAATTCAAGTTCAAGAATGCATTGAATCTTATTCCAACTAGCATGACAAAATCTCATGGCAAAACAAATAAGCATGATTTAAGTGTGGTTCCATTGTTTAACACAAAACAACATCAACATCAAACAACAACCAATATGCCTAAACAATGTAAACAGTAAATAAAAGAAATTTAAATGATGCAATTGACAAAGAAAATGTCACCTCCCATACTTGGACGGCACATTGTCCTTAATGTGACAAGGCAACCATAGAATGAAATAAAGACATGAAACACAACATCAACCAAGCAAACAAATAACACAACTAACAAAGTAAATAAAACAATATAAACAGTAAAGGGTAAGAAGGCTTATGGAGATTGAGGTGGTGAAGGCGTAGGAGATGGGACTTCAATGTTCATTTTTTGGAGAACATTAGGAGCTTCTTTTTTTATATACCACTGCTCCTTGTGTACTTGTCGCATGTGGTTGTTGAGTTCATTGATTTACAGCATCATTTGTTGCTGATTTGCAACCATTTGATCAAGAATTTGCTGAAACTGATCAACATCTGTTGCTGCTCTTGGTTCCTCTTCGACTGCTTCTTCTTGAGGCTCCAATGGTGCCTGAGAGGTGGATGGTTACAACGTGGCTACATTCTTACCCTTCTTGTTCTTGACAGCCGTACACGTCTAAGGATTTTAAAGCTCCATAGATTATTAAAACATGAAAAGATGTCGCTTAATATGAGTTTAAGCCTAACATTATTGACAACCTCACTATCAGTAAACCTACAATAATATTTCAACCAACACAACTAACAACGTTAAATAATTAAATTGTACCAATAACAACAACATTAGCTTATTTTTAAACCAACTTTTTTTTAGGAACATAATTTTAAAAATTTTAAAATAGGAGTTCTTTTATGAGAGTTGCTTCTTACTTGCCACCAACTCTATGCATGTAGCATTGTTCACACTTGCCTCCAAAACCTTTATTACATGCATTGTAATATGATTGTCAAGTACTTTAAATTTTTCATTTTCAATATTCCCACCAATATGCACAATATAATTCTAAACGCATGAGAAAGCGTATGTACTATAATAACAATGTATACATATATAAACATACATGAACACAGTCAGGCATATTAGAGTGATATTGCTTACTTACCATGTCTACATTGGTTTTTCAAATGAGTGTATGTCGAACTCTAATAACCTTACTATTTATTGTCTGACACGTGATGTGTAAGAATGATTGTGAGAAAATTAGCATTTCATAAATTGGGATTCTATTTGGCACTAACATTCTTAACCTTATATAATCGTATTTTTAAAATTTAATCATGGTATTGGGCAGAAGGATTTTTTCGCAAAATTCTCAAGGAAACTTTATTTATTTTACTTACTTTATTATCGTTAAAATTGTGAATTACTATAACAGACATAATTTGGTAAATGGCTACATAGAAATCCATATATTTTGAACTAGTGCCTTTTAATAACTCTAATAATTTCATAACAAATTAATTAACAAATGGTTATGTAGTTAACAATGTCAAACCAAATATTAATTCAACACAATTTGATACACAATTGTGTAACAACCTATTTCCTTCATTTTTTATCATAAAAGGTAGTGAGACTATATTTGTGCGTACAAGCGTGTAAATAACTATTTGCAATAAAACTAAAAACACAATTTTTGCAAAGGTGTTTGTTAATCTATGTCTTTAGCATATATTCCTTTAAAATTTATAACAAGAACATGATTCAATCCACAGCCATGTAGTTAACAATGATTCATATATATTTTAATGGACACAAATTAATGCTTGATTGTGTACCCATCTCTGTACTTCACATTATCCCTTCAAAATTTTAAACAATAAAATGATTGATCATATTCAAAATGTTGATAAATGTGTTAGATGTAACCTTTAATGGACACAATGTGGTGCACAAACATGTACCAATTTTCCTTCATATTGAAAATTTATATTATTTTAACTTGGTTATGAAAAACTCACCTTTTATAGTTATTACTTAGTATTAATGCATCTTTGAAATGTTTTTACAAAAATATCATATGAAATGTAATCACATCTAGTATTGTTTATATTAAGGCAAGTATTTTAAAACTAAAGTGATGATATTCTCTTTTTAAGGTGAAGGTGTAACTTATCTATTATGGACAGTAGTACTTTTTGTAAATAGATATGATGTCAGATATATGGAGTCCTAGTATTGGCTATAATGAGGTTGATATTCTTTGTTCTCTTATCGTATTCTCAATTAAAGTGAAGGTGTCACTTATATATTATTGATAATGGTATTTTCGTTTATAGACATGGTATTGCATGTATAAAGCCTTGATATAGTTTTGATTGAGGCCTGGATTTCTTCAGACTTGATATCCTCGTATTAAAGTGAATGTGTGATTTATCTATTATAGTGGTGTTATTTTTTATACATAGGCATGGTATTGGATATATAGAGTCCTAGTATAGTTTTTATTAAGGCATAGTATTTTTCATACTTGGAGATGATATTCTCATATGAAAGTGAAGATGTGAATTATTTGTTATGGATGGTGGTATTTTTTATACATAGGCATAGTGCTGGATGTATGGAGTGCTAGTATAGTTTTTATGGATACATGGCATCCTTTGCACTCAGTAATACTATTCTCATATTTAAATGAAGTTTTGACTTATTTGAGTCATAATATTTTTTGTACATAAGCAAGGTATTGGATAAATGGAGGCTTAATATAGTTTTAAATGAGGCGCGTTATTCTTCATACTCGATGATGGTATTATCATATTAAAGTGACGTATAACTTACCTGTTATGGGTGATGATATTTTAAATATATATACGTAGTATTAGATATATGAAATCTTGGTCTAGTTTGTGTTGATTTATCGCATTATTTCTACTCAATAATGGTTTTCTCAAATTTAATTGAAAGTGTGACTTATCTGTTATAAATGGTGGTATCTTTTATACATAGGTTTAGTATTGAATGTATGGAGTCCTATTATTGTTTGTACTGATGAATTATATTTTTTATGCTCAAATATGAATTCCTATATTAAAGTGAAAGTGTTACGTATCTATAATAGGTAACGGATTTTTTGAAGTATGAAGGTTGTACTTAGTATTCTTCATACTAAGTGATGGTATTCACATTTTTAGGTGAAGGTGTGACTTATTTGTTACGGATTATGGTATTTTTTGTACATATGCATGGTATTAGATGTATGGAGTCTCGGTATAGTTTTTTTATTGAGACATGGTATTCTTCATACTCGGTGATAGTTTTCTTATATTAAAGTATATATAGTTTTCTCATATTAAATTATATGTATAACTTATATATTATTGGTGGTGATATTTTTTTGTACGTCAAAATAGTATTGGATGTATAAAGGCCTGGTATAATTTTTCTTGAGGCATGTTTTTCTTATTTGGTGATGGTATTCTCATATTAAAGTGAAAGTGTAACTTATTTGCTATAGATAGTGGTATTTTTTGTACAAAAGTGTGCTATTGGATGCATAAAAATCCTAGTATAATTTTTGTTGAGGTATGGTGTTCTTCGTACATAATGATAGGATTCTCTTATTAAAGTGAAGATGTAACTTATATCATTATAAGTGGTGATATTCTTTGCACATAGTCATAGTATTGGATGTATAGAGACCAAGTATAGTTTTATTAAACTATAACATTCTTTGTACTTAGTAATGACATTCTCATGTTAAAGTAAATATGTGACTTATCTATTATTGGTGGTAGTATTTTTTATGTGTGTGTATAGACGTGATATTAGATATATAAAGTCCTAATATAATTTGCAGTGAAACATTGTATTTTTTATGCTCATATATGGATTATCATATTAAAGTGAAGGTGTTACTTTTCTATAATGAGTGCTAGTATTATTTATACACAGGAGTTGTATAAGTATGAAGGTTATATATGGTATTTTTCATATTTAGTGATAGTATTCTCATTTTAAAGTAAACATGTGACTTATCTATTACTGCCTGTATGGTTGCTGTCTCCGGTAGCTGAAGACGGAACAGAACAGAATCCCCAGAGACGGAACAGAACAAAAAATGGAGACAGTGAGCTGTTTGGTTATGGTGAACAGAACAGAGAAAATTGTCTCCGTCTCGAGGACAGATGTGTTTGGTTGCTGAGGACAGAACGATATATTTTTCCAATTGACCAGTATGCCCTTGGTCCTTAATATGATTAGAAATATGTTATTCATTGATATTTTTAGTAGGAATGGTTTGTATTAGTTAACAAATTTTCTAATACCGGTTGGAAAAATTACAAATTACTCACGAATAA
>JANVCL010000002.1:31063180-31090500 GCA_026546855.1 Erythroxylum incrassatum | reverse complement strand
TAAAATTGTTATATTATCTAATAATCAATAATCTTTTAATAAGTCAAAATTATTTACAGAAAAAATATGAATTGATATTTTAGAAATTATTTAGCATAAATAATTTTATTATAAAATAAAATATAGTTACAATTAATAAAAATGCTTTTTATTTTTTTGTTGCCAAACAGTCTACTGTATGAGGCTCTTTTAAAAAAGCTGTTTTTTTAATTGACAGCCAAACAGTCAACTGGCTTTTAAAAAAAGCTCTTCTTATAAAAGCTCTACTGATAAAAACTCTACTGATAAAAGCTCTACTGATAAAAGCTCAACCAAACGGGCCCTAAATATAAATGTAGCCCTCAATTCTTAAATTTCTGAGGAATTTATACCTCCTCAAAAGATTCAAATAATTAGGGAAACATTTCTATCTATACTCCAAAAGGGTAGACTTTTCGTAATCTAATTATCTACTAGACCTGGCATTTTTGCACCATCACATGTCCAAAAAAACATCTTCGTTGCACTTTTTGACAGTTGTAAGTGAAGCTTGATAACTGTTTCAATGTTTATGCAGTTTGTGCAAATAAACTCTCTAAATTCAATTTGGTTAATGAGATTCATATTTGTACTAGTTATGACATTTAACTATCATAAAGTGGACAACTGTTCCAACCACAACATAAAATGATTTTTCTTTTGCCCTGTACAAATTGTGCAGTCATCTTTTTAATTGGTCAATGATCTCAAGATAAAAATCGCTTACTGTATCGATCAAACTGTACCTAGAGGCTTAATTGGATGATTATGCTAATTCAGGGCTTCTAAATTAATAATATGACTTACTGATACACAGAGTTTGCTGATGAATCCATCTATCTACAACTGCCTATTTATTGTGCAACACCAGTCAATAACGATTTGTCTTTGAATGGTGATGTGTCACCAAAATGAGTAGTAATTTTGATTTCTGGACCATCATGTGCATTGAACTGATGGTTTTGTTTATTGTTGCTGTTTTTAACGGGTAATAATGGGTAATTGGTATCTTGAGATTTCCTTTCCAATTGTCTTATCAAATGGCACAAGCATATGCCTAATGCTCCTAGTGAATTTTCCTGTCATTATTGTTACTGTTGCATTACGGTTGATCCTTTTTAATCTTATGGTGAGCAGTGGAAAGAGATATCCCCATTGTTTGTGAAAACATAACAATATTACCGTTGCTAAACTTGTAATATGTTATGCGGACTGATCCATTCTTCCAGTCTATGTTGAATTCCTATCATCCCCAGTTTCACATCCTGTTCATTAGAAGTTAATTTCTGCATAGTTCTTGTAGAAATCAAAAGAGTATGATGAGGAATTTATTGTTTGTGCTTCTGGTTGGTCAGTGATCTGGCTCTTCATGTTTTGAAGATATTAGTTTTGTGCTAGGCTTTTATCCTTTTGGTGGTAATGGCTAGCTTTATTTTACTGATTAAAATTAGCAATTCTTTGTTTCTTTCTTAGCCACAGGCTATTGGAAATTTGACATATATCTATATATTTTTATACTAAGTGTCTTTCTCCATTCACTTTAACTGTTATTAAGGCTTAGAAAGATGCCTTTACTTTTTCCTCCGATGTATTGCTGCATCTCTCAGTTTTGTGTGCCAACATTTTAATTGGGTGCACTATGGTTTATGCCTCTTAGCCCACACAACAACAAACACGATATCGGAAGTCTCCATATGCTCCATCAGATGGTGAAGGTACGATCACTGTGATCTGACAGATATTTGCACGGGATACCCAATTGTCTCTGCAGTTTTATGTTTTTCACAGGGTAAGATGAAATCTCCAATTTCTGTCTATTGATCCAGATGGGGGGAGTGCTCCATTGGAGGATACCAGTATGAATGAGTGAAATTTACGGTTTGCTGTTCAAATCTTGATAGGACTTCATCTATTGAATGATACGGCTGTTGTGAATGACATTACTTGTTGGCCTTTTGATTCATTGAGGGCTTCTGATTGTTATTATGTCACTTCCATAGCTGAGATTTCTATGTTTTGGATAATAAAGCCATTGAGGTTGTTACCATATTTCGAGAAGAAACAAAAGATGGCGTTTCATAAGTTGGGACAATATCAGCTTTGCGCATGAATATGATGCAAAATTCATATAGCTTAGTCGGTTTAACATGCAATGCAGTACCGGCCAGTGAAAAGTTGGCGGACGCTGTTGTCCCACATTTCTTCTTATTTGAAAAGAATGTAGTTAAACATTTTCAAAGTTATAATATTTAAAGTATAATTACTATTTTGGAATCATGAATTAAGATTTCGGATTTTGTTGGAATTCCTATTTATTGAAGTGTGGTCATTAACCTTTAGCTTCGACCACTTCTGAAAATCCAGGAATGTTTGACCATTCGCCAACAAACTAAGAAGTCATCATTCAAGTTGAACAATTTTATACCTTCATTTGAGGACTTTAGAGCATTGAGAAAAGGGTTGAACGTTGAAATACAAGTTTATTCTCTTTTCAGATGTTTACAGAACTTTAAAACTATAAAGGTAGAGTTCAAATTCATCAATTCAACAGGTTGGAAGCAATTTTACTAAGCTAACAAAAGTGTAAAGAGGAGTTGATTATGGGCTAGAATGAGCAATATCATTAAAGCTATGGATGGATTACTCAGATCTATCGATAAACAAAGGCATACAATTTCTGTAATTACGCAACGGAAGCATTTAATCACTCAAGTCTCAATGTCGGCCTAAGGCCAATTAACTTGCTTAAACTCATAAAATTTTAATAATTTGAACTCAAATGAAACTTACTCATAAGGCTTAATTCCTCATATTAATACTGAAAAGCTTAATAGTGACTAGTATAAATGTCTCTCTCTATATAGAAACAATTCAAGTTTATGAAGAATGCACTTGTAATCCACCTATTCTCATACTACTGTTAGAGCCTATAAGTATAACAAATATGCTAACACATGCAGAAAATATGGGTGCTAAAAAACCGTACAATTTACAAAACCCTATATCTTGCTAAGATAGGCACCGACTAATACATCCTACATCCTAAGATAATTGTTCCTATATCATATGCTTTATATTGGTACCAATTGATACGCTCCTACCAAGGGAATGATATTTGCCTCATTCATATATTGATTAATAAGTCTCAAGCATCATATACCATATGTCTCCACATAATACAAAACTCCACGCATACCCTTCATGAACATAATATCGATCATATCATATTAATGATGCCAAATACATATGTAACATTGATTCTATGCTATGTAAACCCACACATAGGCCAGCAAACATTAATTGGTGTCTCCTTGACACTCATATCACACTAAATAACCCTAAATAAAAGTACATATCGAATTTCAAATAATTCTACTCAATTATGAATGATTGAACAAGAAACCTATCAAATGAATGATTCCCTAAATCCATCTTAAACCGTAAGTAGTTTTTTTTTTGGTATGAAATGATTGAACAAGAAACCTATCAAATGAATGATTCCCTAAATCCATCTTAAACCGTAAGTAGTTTTTTTTTTTGGTATGAAATGATTGAACAAGAAACCTATCAAATGAATGATTCCCTAAATCCATCTTAACCTAATTTTAACCAAATTAATGCATGAAAACTTGTATTATTTGCACCATACAATAATTGATAGTTATTAAATCAACAAACACACATTTTAGAAATCTTAATTGATACATACCACCCTATTAATCATATAAAATGTTCATAAAGCCCTTTTTATAGAAAAAATGTTTGCACTCTCCCTAATATCCCTTGTAACAATGATACAAACTTCCTAAAACCCCCTTTCCTTCTTTGCAAATCCTCCTTTTAGGCTTTCTTGTAACTCTCCTCTCCATTTTCTCTCTTCCCTTTATCTAATTTTATGAAAATTGAAGATTGAAGTAATCGAAAATCATTTTAAAATTGAATTGCAAAACTAATGTGAATAGTTTGGTTCATAGATATAAGCTTCTAGTATCTTCTTTTGAATTACTAGAAATTCTATTAGCTTTTTTATAACCTTTTGAAACCTCCACATGATATTTTTATAAGAATTTATGTTTAAAATATCAAATAGTATTTAATTTTAACACCAAATTGGAATAACATGATTCTTTCAAAATTCTAATTCTCCTTTAAATGTTATCACTGTAATTGATCAAGTATACACCTTTTAGACATCAAATATAAAGTTCAAACTCAATTCATAAACATCATACAATCTCTAAAGGTATTAAATTGTACCAATCCATTAGGATCAAAAGGCCAAAAGTTCTACCGTTGCATAATAAATCATTACATCATGTTTCATTGAGTTTTACCAATAAAACAACTATTGATTACTTTAAGATAGTTAACAAGGCTAAATAATAGTTTAAGCTATTTTGGTTCATATTTTTCTTCTTCTTTAAACTAGCTTAATTCCCTTGCTTTCAATAAAAAATGAATTAAAGTTAGAGACAAATTATATTTCATTAAACATGTTTTTCATTTCATGCCTTATTTGATTAAATGCATTTAATATTGATGATCACTTATTTTCTGAATGTAGTTACCTTACTCCATTTGGTAATCTTTAATGAATCTTTGTAATATTTTATAGAACTCTACATCATGGAAAGACAATGTAGATTGACCTTCTCCTCTTTTGATAACAATCAAGGTAAAGATACACTTCTTAAACTAACACATAGTTTTCGTATATATGCATTATAACTTGAAAGAAATTGTATCATTTTTTAAGTAGGCAAGCAAACTAACTTTTGAATTATTAAAATAGCTTATAAAGTAGATTTGGCAGTTAAATGCTAGTTAAAGATTTAAACAACTCATTGGACTATACTATGGTTTATAGACAAAATCTTTAAAAATGTTAATTTGTTAGATAAGGACAAACAAGAACAAAGTTGTAATATAGTAATTATTTAAGAAAATGGATTCAATTTTTACTCCAATATTGAACATTTATATTCAATAACAATTAACTTATATTGTAATAGAAGGACTTTATTCTATCATTCTTGTCACTTATCCCTATTTTTCTTGAAAAGGCTACCTAGGAGTTGCTATTAGCCCTATCTAGCCATAAACTAGCCTTTTGAACTTTTACTAGCTATATCTAATCATAATCTTAGCCTTTTGAAGTTAATTGGACTTTACCTTTGGTTTCGCATTGTTGGATTTGTTTAACAGTGTATGTGTGTGTGGGCATATAAATTTTGTCTTAAACACCTTTTAGGTATTCCTATGTACAATTTCCTTTTAGTATTAATATACTTCGCTGCTTGTCAAAAATAAAATTTTATAAATTATTTTCAATAGTTATGTCTTTTCTTTCTTTAATTATTCTCGATAGTTTCTATGAGTTTATCAATTTTGTGCTCTCAAACTTGACTAAGTTTAACAAGAAAAGATTGTCAATTTTGAAATATTAACATATGACTTCTTATGATAGTCTAGGTTTGCACCTAAGCATGTGAATTAAACTAAACTTTATGATTAATTATCAATTACTTTAGTTGAAATTTATTTTACCACTTTACAACTTTCAATTAGATCAAATTTTAAGTGAAAAGCTCACTAAATTTGAGATATCAAAATAAAATTTTACAAAAAGTAGAGAAATCTCAAAGGCATTCAAAATTAGATAAATTTCATTAAAAATAAAACTTTTTACACAAACTCTAATTATATAAAATACATAAATAGGAAGTTCAAATAATCATTTCGATAAATTTCCCAAAAATTTTAACTTGTTAAGTGACGGTAAACATATGTTTTCCTTAAGAAACCAATAATTTAAAACACTTGTGTAATTAGGAATATTTAACTAATTGCACTTTCTTTTAACTAAATTTAATTTTAACTTACATAGACTACATATTCAAATAAAAAGGTGCATAGATGTGTCAAAAAACTATAATGTGTAAAGAATTAATCTATTTTAATAATTGATTTAGTTATTTAATTAAACTTATATTTTCGTAAATAATTTAGTAACTTTACTTCAAATTTATAATTAGAATGAGGAGCAAGGAGATGAAAAATAATTGTAATATCATACTGACATGTATAATTTTAGGCTAATAATTCTTTTTTTTAGTTACTAATAGAAAGTTGGTGTTAAATGCTCTTACAATAATCTTCTTTCTTGATATTCTTTTGAATAAGTTTAAATATATTAGGGGTGTATGATGTTTAATGTGTGGTTGAATTTTAGGACTAATTAGTACCATTTAAGAGTATAGAGACATATCAAGTCTTAACTTATTATGTACAACACTCATTTTAGAAATATGAAGTGATACAATAAAATGCATTACAACTCAATTTCTATTTTTATCATGAGTTAGTTCCACAATTTCCAGTTGCATCTTTCGTTAACAAAATGATACTTACCCTTAAAGTTAGTGCATTTATACAATTTTATGTTCAAAATAATATTTATAACTGATTGAGTATCACATTATAACTTCATGTGTTTGGTCTCTTTAATTTCAAGATCTTTAGGTACTTATTTTAGCCACATCAATTCACATGTACTTTGAGACATAACTTTATACTCTAACTCATCAAACTACAAGTGTGAACATCTCTTCAAGTATTAGGAAGAAACTTTTGTACATGTTGCATGAATGTTAATAATGAGTAGGGAAAAAAGGAAAAAAAAACATCACTCTGCCTAAATTTATGAAACATTGGGAAATACGTACTAGAAAGGAATTAAGAGTTTTTAGCTAGATATATGGGTTATGGGTCTTTTATAAGATAGGAAACATGTTAAATACTTTATCTTACTCATCTAAGTGGTAACCATAATTTTTAGTATGATTAAAAACAAAAGAAAACTGACTAAGGTTATAAGAAATAATTTTTTAAAAAATTATTCAGTAGAGAAGATGATGATCTAAAAAAAGAATAATAATTAGTTTTCAATTTTTTACGATTTAAGAAATAAAAACTATAAATGAAATTAAGTGAATTAAGAAATTTTAGTTAGTTAAAGAACTGGAATGACCTTAAAATATTTCTATTCTTTAAAAGAAAATGAACTACATGCCTTATAAGACTTCTAATTCAAGATAGATTATAAACTAAAAATGATTGTATTGCTAAATTTAATTTAGGAATTAGATAATTTAATTTTGAAGCTAATCTTTTAAAAATTGACGTCCTTATTGAAATGTAAACAAAGTTATATTTTTCTTTTAAAGAATTAGTCATTGAGCTTCAAAATAAATAATGAGAATGTGAATATAAACTTTGAATGTGAAATTGAATAAGATTTTCAAGCTTAACTAAAAAATGAGACGTAATTAGGATGTTTTTTACTAGGTAGGATCTACGGACTTGTTTTAATGGAAAAGGATTTTCAGACTTTTAGTAGACTTAAGCACTAGGCTTGAACTAAAATGTTTTGATTTAGGTTGCAACAACTAAGGGGGGAATAGGCTTAAATTTCTACCATGCAGACTGTATTAGTGGAAGCTTTTCCCCCCTTTTCCCTCCCTATCTGGTTCTTCTCTGCCTCAACCTTCCCTTCCACCTACATTGCTTAATCCTTCCATTTCTTTGGGCAACTTGAAACCATAAGAAAACAAGCCTACCCCTAACTAGAATATAATCTTGAAACAAGTGGTAGGAGACCAATATGATCTTACTCTGCACTATTGTCCCCTAAAGGAGCAAGAAGGGAGATCCATACTTGATCCATATATTAAGGTTCTCAAAGCTAGAGCGTGCAGCTAGGATGTACCCCTGTCATATTTTTTATAGAGTAAAGACCTCCTTTTGCAGTTATACATAGGATGGTAATGAGTTAATGGAAAAAAAAGGGTTTATCTAAGGTGCTTCTCTCCAAGGATAACCTCATCCTATTGACCTTTCATTATAATCTGAAGCTCTCAAATTGTTGAAGAGGGTTTGTGGCACATAGGTTAGCTTCCTTCATTTATCCAGACTTAGCAACCTAGGATAAGACCGAAAATGATAAAATCCATAATATTCCATTACGGATCAACATATACAATATACCAATGGAGTATTGGACAAATTATGGTCTGAGTTTGGTGGCCAGCTTCCTTGATGAACGCCTTTGTATGGATGAAAACATAGCTAAAAGAAGAAGAATTGGTTATGAACATACTTGTGTAAGTGTGGACCTCTCTAAAGAGTTACCTGACTATATTCCTATAATGAGATTATGTGCAAATAACAATTAATTTGTAGAATGTGTCTTGGTTACCTATCGGTGGAGACCATCCCTTAAGGTACAAGGTAAGACTTGGAAGCTTATGTTTAAGCTATTCATAAGAGGTGACTACGCTGAACTCATATGATTGGAGGAAGCAGATCCTATAGTCATCAATATATTAATTATGAACCCACCTCTTTGACAAAAGACTTAGCTCTAGTGATAGAAGCACCTGTCCCTACTAATTCACCAAACAATGTGGCTTCTACTGAAGGAATTATAGAGAAAAAAATATGGAGGAAACTGATATGAATGAGATTGTAGATTCTATAGATAGTCCTCAAGTTAAAGCTAGCTTGATATAAAGGAACTAGACAAGGACTTATTTCAAAGTGTGGTATGGAAGAAATCTCAAAGGACTAATAGGAAAAAGGATCCTAATAGGTGTAGATTATAGTATATTTTATAGGTGTTAAGTGTGTTTTTAAGTGTTCTCTTAGATGATAATTATGTGTTTAGGACTTATAATAGTGTTCTTATTAGTGTTTTATATGTTTCAATTGTCTTAGTGGTTTAGAGCAAGAATTTGACCTTAATTTTATGTTTCAAAGGGTGATTGACGTGTTTGTGATTGTTTGAAAATAAGAAATTGAACAAAAGACAAGAATTGGAATCGTGAAATAATGTAGGTCACGATCGTGACAGATAATAACTTCCAGCAAATTTTAGATTTTCACTTGCGAGTTTTTCTATACTTTTGACATTTCGAGGCAAGTTTTGGAACCAAATTAAGTGGAGAAATCCTAAAAGCCTCAATAACTACTTAAGGACAAGAGCAACAAAAAAAAGAGCAGTAGCCACCAATTCTTCTCTTGATCAAAAAAGTCTCAGAAAATTGTTGATTTCCAGATCAAGAGTCCAGCTATTCAAAAAGAGAATGAAAAATAGAGGATAAAGGTAATAGAGGTCGAAGAATAGAAGGAACTCTCTATTTAAAAAGAGGATGAATAAGAGTGGCCCGGGGTGATTGCGGAAGAAGAAGCGCAATTCACCTTCTAACAGGAAGAATTATTGGATTCAATTAACGATTAAAGGACTTTCATCATTCCCTACTTTATTGATAGTTTTTTATACAAAGGGACATTACTAAACTTACCTAGATTTCTTAATTTTATCAATTATGTCCTTCTTATTATTTTGTAATTAATGGATTATTTACAAGCTATTAAACCACCATAGAAATAAGTGGAAGCAAGCCACTCATAATAAACCCTAGTTGATGGTAGATGAGAAGAGTACGTCAAGCGAATAATTTAAAGAAACGCTACCTAGGAGGCAACCCAAGAAGTAGGATAGGTTTCACATTATTATTTTTATTTATTTCTAATTCACAAATTAGTATGTTATGTTAGGTTTTTATTGAATTCTAATATGTAAGTGCTTATTTTAATGTGATTGGAATGATTAGGATTGTTAAATCTAATATTTTAAATGTTGTTATAGGTTAGGAAACAAGTTATGGGGGATATATGAGGTAAATCGAGAGAAACGTGGTAAAGGGGAGGAATTCTGGTTATGCCATAATCGTGGGAGGTGCTACGATCATGTATGGCGAGTGAGGGATCCCTTTGTCATGATTGTGGCACCTCCCACAATCACGATAGGCGAGATCTTCCATGATCATGGCAGGCAAGTATAGACTTCCACTTGTTACTCACGCATACAAAACCTTAGTTTGCCCTTATTTTCTAACCCTAACCCTTTAAATATTTGTTTTCCCTTCTTTCAAATCTTATATTGTCTCTTTAAACTTACAGCCACCTCCAAAGCTCTCTTATTTCTCTCAAATCTCTCTTCATTCTTACTTGGTTTTTCAATATTTTCTTTCAGTGATCACCTAGATTATCATTCCTTTTACACAAATCTAGTGATTTCCACACAAAATTTCATCTTTTGAGTAGATGTTACAAGATTTTATCTAAAATTGTCCCTCCTAAGTTTTTGAGTGTTATTTTGTGTTTTTGTTGTGTTTATTAGTTGTTTTTGCAGGTTATATACTCCATCATGCCTCTAAGAATCAAGTAAAGTAAAAAATGCTCAACACTGAAAAGAATAACAAAAGTGTTAGGAGATGGTGCATGTGATAGGGCTAAGGATTTTGGAGTGGCTTTTTCAATCTGCAAAGAAGAAGAAGGTATAAGATTCAAACCCTTGGTTCAAGAATTGCTATTGCACCATGTTATTTCGATTTTACAATCTTAGAAAATCAAGGTTTGAAAGAAAATATTGAGACTTTGATTGAACAAATTTATTGGAAAAATTTTATTCATTTTGATTTTCCTATTTATGAGGATTTAACTCTTGAATTTTCCATGACTTTACATGTTAAGCCACAAAAATTAGATAATTTTTGGTTTAGTTTGCGTGGAAACCCTTATAATGTGGCTATGATGTTATGGAAGAAATTTGTGGTTTTTTAAATAAAAAAATGTTGAGAATCATAGAAATTTTCATGTTAGTCAATATTGAAAAAAATTTAATAGGGTTGGATGAATTTACTTCAAAAAATGCATGTAATAATGTTATTCTTAATCTTGAACATTTGTTATTTTATAAATTTAGGAGTCACATTGTTTTTGCCAAAACTTAAAGTAACAAATGTTCTCAAAAAGATTTATTTATCCTTTCGTATATGGCTCACAAAATTCAGTTTTGTACATCAACCCATATTTTTCAAATGATAGCTACTTCTCTTAATAAGAAAAGTCATTATCTCGAGATGTGTTTTCTTGCTACTATGCTTGCTCAATTTCATGGTGTTTTTATTGATGGACTAACCACTATCTTTCTTGAGTTTCCGAATCACACACATTTGAGGCGAGCTAAGATCTTGGGGGTCCATGCTATGGAACTCTAAGATATTGGTTTAAAATCATAAGTAAAACACAAGATTGGATAGGCGAGCTCAATATCTACTATGATACAATACCTACGAAAAGTCTCATTTAGTGAAGAAACTAAGGAGGATGACCATAAAGGATGGGAGAAAGTTATCAACTTAATGAAAAAAATAACAAGTGCATGGAGGGTTGCCTAAACACCATGGAGGCATATATCAACTCCACCCCTTGCTAATAATGCCAAAATTCTTATTAATGTGGAACACACCAAAAATTAAAACCTACCTTTACATAAATAAACTTGTTGCAATGGTAAGAAACAATCTTACCTATAGAAAGGGCAAGGATAATTTTTGTGATGAACTAATTAGTGTAACAGGAATAGGGTTAGAGGAATTCAATTGATGCAATTAAATAAAATTAAACTGTAGAAGTCAAATTAAATCAAACAATGCAAGTTTGTAAGAAGTAATCAATAGGTTTAAGTCTAGCTCTCAATTCATTCCCAACCTTTATATAAGTATGCGTAATTAATTCTATCATTACTCTGTATCCTCTCTTTGAAACTATTAACCACATATTAACAACAAGCTAAGTTAATCATTATTTTCCCTTAAATTATAACTAATTAAAATACGCTCTTTAATTAGATCTAACCGTCAAGCAACCTATAACATGTTCTCTAGATTTAAGGTGATAGTCATATTAAGGATTAGAAAAATAGGTTAATTTAAGCAATAAAAACACAAGCTTAAATCATTTAACTTATGAAATGTTATCCCTAATGATGCTCAATCATTAGTTTACCATAGTTAAATCGAATTACAATAAATATGGATTGTTATCATAATTAGGCAATAAATCCATACATGAATAATCTAGTAAGGCCTGTCTAAATCATTCATACATAAATCATAAACTTTAAACATAGAATAACACAATCAATTCCAAAAGAGAGATAGGAACAACATTATAAAGATTGATTAATGCCCAAACATGTTATCAAACCTTGATATCCCCTTTGAATTGGAAGGAAAAAGATTTGTTGCTTCTAGCTCTTCAAAGCACACATCCAAAGTGAAGAATTTGCATCCTCTGGTGTCTCTATTTTGTATCCAGTTTAATTGGCATATTAATTGTCCTTTTATAGTTCATAATTAGGGTTGTGTGATTGTACATGGTTAGCTACATAACTATTTACACGATCGTTCATAATAATTTTCCCAAAATTGTAAAGCTACAAGTTTAAAGTTAGATACAAGAGCAAGATACACAACCATGTAATGCATTTACATAGTTGTGTATGTTTCCATATGGTTAAAACAACATCTTTAAGTTCATACACATTTTTAGTGACTTACTCGATCCTATACATGACCATGTAAGTCATATACATCGACATGAACATTTTTACAGGGTTGTGTAACTTCATGGTGACTTTAATCCTTCCATCCTTTATCCTATTTTCACCCTAACCCATCTTCTTTTACTCCACAAAGGTAAATAAGATTGAACATCAGTAGAACTACAATGTGAATTTAACTTATTTTGGTTTTTTTCCCTTTTAACTTGTACTTAAACCAAAAACCAAAATAAATATCTTAGACACAACTTAAAAATTAATCACTAAGAATTAGGGAATAAAAAACTAATCAATCAAGCACTTATTAGGGGCTAACTTTTAAGAAACAAAAGAAGTATTCACCTTATTCCACAATATAGGATTCTGACTGGACAACTTGTTTAGCTTGTTTCTGAAGAGAACATAGGTGTTTTATCCAAATATTATGAGCTAAATTTGAGTGAAAAAGTTAATACAAAAAATTTGAGGAGTGGAAAGGATCTAGAGGTAAAAAAGAGAGAGAGAGAGAGAGAGAAGAATATATTATTCAAGAAGAGAAAGAAGAGGAGCTAAAGAAAGATGAAAGGAAAGAGTCACATAAGATGGATGTCAAGGAATTATCGATAGTCATCTTAAATATGGAGGGCTCATACTTCCTAAAAAAAAGTATTAGAGTCAATTGATAATCTAAGGGGGTCTTATTATTACTTGTTATATTGATAGTTTGCTATTAAAAAAAGCGCATTAGTAGATTTACTTGATTTTATTAATTTAATACCATAAGTCATTATTATATTGTAGAATGTAGCCTAGCTACAGACTAATGAGCCCTTATTTAAGAAGATGGGTAAAAGTAAGCTGCTGATTAGACAACCAATTTGAAAAAGGACTTGCTAAGAAGTCGAGCTAAACGACTCAAGAAGCCCTAGTTAGTAGGCAACTCAATAATTAGTTGTTTTTTTTGTTTTGATTGAATAATTTATAGGAATTTTAATAATAGTTTAGTTATTTTTCTAGTTTTAGTCTTATGGTTCTAATTTTGTGAGTTATGATTTGATGGAATTTTGCATGATATAAAGGCTACATAATCATAATTTGTTAAAATAGAGAAGATTTCACTAGTACTAGACAGTTGTTAATGACATTAGACAAGGATGAAAATCTTTTACTATCAGGGGAGTACTAATTATTCTTAGTTTCTCCCATTATTTTTCATAATTTTTGTTATTCTTGCATGTTTTGTACATTGAGGACAATGTATAACTTAGGTGTGGGGGGAGGGAATCAAGTTGGTCAATTTTGTCATAATTAACTTAACAATGAATAATTCAGGAATTTTTTTAAAAAAGGATGTTGATTAAGATACTTAATTATGAGTTTGTTTATGATTGTGATTTGATATTTTTAAGAAAATAGATGATTAATTTGATTTCAATTTACTTCATTCATTTTAAGAATTGATTCTTAATTTGCATTACGATCCTTTGTGTATAATTTGTAAATACAGTAAGTTAGATGTGAATTCGTTTTAAGCATTTTCATTATCCACCATATAAAAAAACAAAAGAAAAAAGGTAGTATGTGAATAAACTAGTATAAATAATTTCACCGTGTTGGCTTTAAACCAATAAAAAAGTCAAAGAGTGTTACTAATAATCATTTGAGATAATGACCTAGTTAAGTAATTGAGGGTATTCATAACAACGTGTTTACTCTCACGTCAAAGGCTTATGTGACTTTTCAATCAAGCTTCTAAATGCTTTTATACTGTTTAAATTTAGAGTTTCATTTTTTAAAGGTTATGAAAATGTTTAAAGGTTACAACATTTTTTCTCTTATATGTTCACTTTATGCATTATGTGGAATAGTGAAATTGAGTTGAAATTTGAAGAATTGTGGAGTTAATTGAATTGATTTATAATTTGAAGCAAGTAATTAAGTGTTTAACATGTCAATGAACTTTCCAATTGAATTAATAATAGAGAATCTTAACAGATATCTTCGATGTGTTTAACGCTTTCTTATAATTGTTTGCTATTAAGTTGAGAGTAATAAAATTGATTTGCTTAAGAACAAACAAATGTTTAAGTACAGGGGAGTTTGATAAGTGTTTAATTGTTCATAATGATCTACTATCCCAATGGTTAACATATTTCTCTACTATTGCCAATACCCTATGAATGTATTAAGATCTATGGAATCATATAGAAGTTTTAACCTTAACATCATAAAAATATTGCAAGTCTCTCTTGAGAACCATGTTTAACCTCTTTTACCTAAGTCATGATCCACTTATAAGTAAACTCTCTCAAGTCTTCTGTAGGTAAATTTAAATTAGATTTAGATATCGACATGAATAAATCAACATTAATACTAATAAAGGTAACTCCCATAATTATATGTTATATCATAAATTAAATTAAATCAATTCATATAAAACTTAAACAATTTTCTCTCTTTAAATATAGAAACAATATTTAGCCACTAAATATAATTAAAAAAACAATTTCGAAAGACAAATATAAGAAGTCATAATAAAAATAAAGTTAAATGAACTCCTAATATCCATTAGTAACTTGATTCATTAAAACAATGTGTGATCTTGATTCTCTAAAGAGAAATACCTACAAATCTGACTTCCCAAGGGCTACAGAAGTCTTTCAATGGCCAACCCTAACTTTTGGAGAGAGAAAAAAGTTTTATGAAGTGTATTCTCCAAAAAGATGGCTAATTCTCCAAAAGTCTAGTTATATCCTTATATACATTTCTACACTACTTTAAACATGATCTCTCCTATGTTTGTGGCCTAGACCATAGGCTTTACTGAATTATTTAGGAAATAAACATGACCTCCTGACATTGTAAAATCTCTAAATCATGGATCTCACTACTTCCTTAAAATGATTACACAGCCTTTGGCACAACCATAACTCCTAATTATGGATCTCATTATTTTAATAAAATGAATACATAGCTTTTAGCATGACTGTCTCTTAACCATAGATATCCCTGTTTCCTTTAAATATGCATATAGTCTTTGATACATTTGTGGCTCAGATTATGGGACTTCCTACACTTATTTCCTCTAGGACACAAGCCAACACACAGGTGAGGGAAAGATCGTGTTCCTCCAATAATTGTATAACTTCTTGATTTTTCTTCAACCATCCTCTAATTATTGAATATTTATCATCATATACTCTAATTTGCACAATTACCTAAAATGATATTAAAAATTATGTGAAATAAGATTATTTATCATAAAAAATAAGAAAAATGGCTATGAAATATGTGCAAAATTTAAACATATGAACTAGTCCTAACTTTTCAAGAGAAAAGAATGTTAAGATATATAAAATCTCCACAATTCTTCCAAATATTAGGGATTTTATGTTTTAAATACATTTTTATCAACCTAGAACACTGTCTAGAATATAGTGATCCCTTTATTTCTTTTCTAGGTAGCACACAATTTGAGATGTGAACATGGCTTAGACTGTATCACTGTTTGAATTTTCTCAATGTCATATAGTATCTCTCTAGGCTATGTTTTAGATCATGTCATTCTCTACTTCTAATCAATGTTAGGAATAGTCTAGCCCATAGGTATGGATAATCACTAGAGATATTGTAGAGAATCCTTTTGACAAGATTATTGATCTCATAAGGTTTTAGTTGCCACCACTATCCTTAGAGTATACTCTATTTCTCTTTATCCTTTTTCTCCTTTTTATTTTTTTAAAAAGGGGGGAGAGAGAGAGATGTTGATACAAAAATACTTTTGGATTTCTTGGATGCTTGTATTTAACAAAAGTTGGATTTTTCTCATGAGGTGGTTTCTCTCAGGTGGAGTAAACATTTTTTATGTAGGATATTTTGTATATATAATAGACATAGAATTAACAATAAACCAACTAGGCCTATGCCTCTTATAGCTTAAACCTAGCCTAAACCTTTTAAATTCAACCCAAGCCTAGCTCGAGAAGAATCGTTTTGACAAGATGTTCGATCTCATAAGGTCTTATATGCCACTATTATCCTTGAAGTCTACTACATTTGGATTTATCCCTTTTCTTCTCTTTGATATTTCCAAAAAGCGAGATAGTGATTTAATATACTTTTGGATTTCTTAGATTCATTTATTTAGTGAATGCTAGACGTTGCTCCCTACATGAAATAAACATTTTTTTATATAAGATGTTTCATATACGTAATACGTATAGAATTCGTAACAAGCAAGGTTGGGCTTGGATTACCTATAGCTTAAGCCCAGCCCAAACCTTCTAAATTCAACTTGAGCCTGACTCCGTTCCTATTTAGGCTTAGAGATAGCGATATAAAACTAAATTAAGGCAATAGATTTTGATTCAAGTCCAGGCCTAATTGAGCTTGACATGCCTATAGCTTAATTGGATTAGACAATTTAATGTCATTTGAAGACTTTGTTTAGATTCATTTAGTAACAAAATGACACAATTTTATTATATAAAGAAAATTACATCAATTTGTATATGGTTGAGATTAGACTTTAGTAGGCTTTGACCATAGAACCCAAGTCTAAGCCTTATCCCAAACCCAAAAATTAAAAAACATTTAATCTCGATCCAATGATCGATCAACTTAAAGGAAACAAGCTATTTTAAAGTTGAACCAGGTTGAATCAAACTAGAGTTAGGCTCTTTTGCCAAACTTAAATATGCACCTTACTTTCGTTTTATGTATGTGCACTTTGATTCTCAAATGAGCATTATTTTGTCACTTTGCTCCATTGCATCATTACGTATTGGCCTAACTATTACTTGAATTAAAAATTGCCACTTACGATGTATGAATTAATGTAGAACTATTTGACACCTTATGTTTATATTAGAGTTATGGAAGTTTATTTTAGTTATATAATTTTCTCTTAATATGATCAGTATTTTGTTATTATATAAAAGAGAAAATTGATAAATTAAGAAAGGTTCAAATTTATTTTTTAATGGTAAAATATATTTTTGAATAGTAAATTATAAAAATCAGTATTAAATATATTCAAACAAAAGTGATAAAGAGATTTATGTAGTCATTTGAACTAAGAAGTATATTATAGAGATCATTGTGCATAGTAGTGCATCTAGAGATTATTAAAGTCAAAATGAAATAATTATTTGTTTCAAAATATTCCAAGAACAAACCAATCTCTTTGTGTATTTAGACATTCGATTCCTTCTCTATCATGTCGAAAACCTTCTCTCTGCTAGTTTTATTGAGGTTGATGTATATTTTGCTGCTAATAGCTGAAAAAACAAGGCTAGATAGATCTTGGAATGAAAGATTATTCTTTCTTTTTCTTGAGTGATTGATAAAAGTATCTATGCAAAGATTAGAAACCCACTTTGATGTTGCCAAGTTTTGTTGGCCCATATATTTTTTTCTGATGAATAAGAATGATTTATGTCAAATGAGAGGTCTTTATGAAAGTTTATGGAGTTCGTTATTATGATGATGTAAGAAAGATTATGTGATATAGGTTGACTGAAGGGAAGTATGAAGGTTATAAGTATGATCAAGGGAAATTTTGGCAAGGTACTTAAGGATGAAGAACATAAGACATAAAAAGGAAAGATTTAAATTGAGATAGAGTTAACATGGTGTTTAAGAAGATTAAAGGAGTTATGAGGTAAATGAAAGAAGGGATAAAATGAGAAAACCAAAAGAAGAGGAGGGATGTTTTTGGAAGGACAAGACCAAAATGTGGACTTATATTTAAGAGAAGGAGAAAATGTGAATTGGAGGATTCTAGAAGAAGCAAAATGCATGGATAAGAAAAGAGATAAGAGAGAGAGACATGAAAAAGAATGAAAGAGAGAAATAAGAGAAAACAAGCTAGGGTTTTAATTTCTTTAGCCTTCAAGAGAGATTTTGAGGTTGTTCAAGAAGAGTAAAAGGTAGAGGAAGAGATGAGCTTCCATTTGAGCCAAATATTTCATCATTTGGTGAAGAACTAAGGGGGTCATAGAGGCCTATTTCAGTTAGATCATCTCACGGAGTACACATTAAAGATACAATAGGAAAGAACCTTTGATACCTCAGGTTGTTTGCAAAGAGAAGAAGCTTTTTGAGCAAGTCAAGTCTTTAAGCAAGGAAATCAAGGTGGGTACATTTTTATAATAGAATCAATAAGCCACTACTATTTTCTTTAAATCAAAGAAGTTTTCTAATTTCATTTGCATCATAAGTGCAGCATTATTGTTCATGAATGATTTGTGAAATCTGCTATATGTTTGTTACATGATTTGAGTGATATATTTTTGAAAAAGATGCATGTTTTTGAAAGCATGTTTTCAAGAATGGTTTTCAAGTTATACGTCAAGTATATGAAAAGTAAGTTTTCAAGAAAAGTTTCATTTTGGGCAACAAGTTTACAAGATTTTGAAATCTATGTGTTATGTGGGTTTGGGGTAGTCCCTCAAGAACTGTCACGTGCACGTTGACCCAAGAATAAGCTTCTCCCTCCTGCCCGCTAGTGGCATGGAGCTCCTCCAAGGACTCCCTTAAGAATTCACGACTACACAAGACCATTATATGGAAATGGTTAGTGCGTCACGTTTTCGGATTTACCCGAACCATTCTGATGTGCTTATGTGTTCATGTTATGTGAACAAGTTTGATCCATTCATGTTTTGTGAGTTGTAAATTTTGACTACATGATAAGAATTTTGAAAACAAGCATTTTACGATTCAATAAGATATTTTTCTATGACAAGTAAAATGTTTTCAAGGTTTCTGCTTATCTTTTCATTATAAACTATTACCCACGAGCTTTCTAGCTCACTCCCTTCCTGTCCCCACCTTCAGGTGATGAGCAAGAGATGGGGTGAAAGAGAGTCAAGGCAGGCTTTAGCCACATTTTAGGAATTTTATAGTTCTTGTAACTTTTGAAATTTAAGATTTCGGATTATGTTGTATTTAAAGTTTTTCAAACGTTGTTGCTTAAGTAATGAAATGATAGATTGAAGTAGTTTCAATTGTGTATATTCTTTTGACTCCCTATTAAAATGGTTAAGGAGATTTCATGGGAATATGCTTAAGCATTGTGATATTTAGCAAGGTTGGACTTCGGAATCAAGTAGAGTTCCAACATTTGATACGAATGTACCTTGTGAAATGATTCCTATGGCTCGAATAGAAGGTTTATAGACAACCCACGTTGATTCATTAGTACTCCTAGTTAAGGAAGGAAAGTTTTCCTCATATGGCTTTGCCATCATACAGGGTATAGGAGTAGAAGTCATAAAAGAAACTACTGACTTTGATTGACATATAGATGACTTTAGCATCTCTCAAAGAGATTTAGGACTGGATCTTTCTATCAATAGACCTTTAAAATAGCTAGAATCATTTAGATTTGGATCATCTTTGTGTAGATGATACTATTGAGAAGGCATACAGCGAGGTTTTAGCTTTTTCTTCTTCCTTCTCCTTCTTGCATATCTTTCATCATCATCATCACTATCTGACTCAGGATTGAGACAGATTTCACAGTCGGGTTTGCACATAGATAGGTCGACATCCCATACAAAATGTTCACGATGATGACTGATATAAACTGGATCTCTGTTAGATTTGAAGTAATGAATAGGAGGACCAAATTTACCTTCCATATATGAAAATATGGGCTGGATCATACAGATTGCCCCTAAGGTGGAAGGTCCGAATGAATCTTTATTGGGCCGTGCATAGATGGATTTAACAGTTCCATCTCTCAAAGTCTTCATAATCGAAGGAGTAGTCATATGAAATAGTGTCGATGAGGCACGTGGAACACCTTTTGGTAGTTAGTGATCCATTCAGTTGGCATCAACTTTTCAAGCTCCTGTGCTAGTAGTTGCTTCGAGATCTAAATGATAGTAGTATAATCATTGGAACAATCAGCAACCATATAAAGAACATCTGAAGTGGAATTGGAAAAATTGAGTTCCAAAGCATGATTTTGTACATGATAATCATCTGGTGATTTAAAGTAGCCATGATGGCTGTAGGATCTTGATCTGCTCCAGTAATTTGGATTTTAACTTGCAGTTGTTCAAACAAAGTAGGATCATCCAACCTGATGTTGAAATCAGGTGTTATGGTTAAGATGACATTTCCATTGTTCAGCGTTGTCAGTAAGGTACCAATCAAGGCATTTTGGTACATTGTATAGGCAATGTCTAGAAGAGATATCCTAGTTATAGCAGGAATTTCCTTTCTTCCATGAAGTGTAAGAATAAGGCATATAACTCTAACATGAAGATGTGTATGATTTTGCTCCCTCCAAAGAGATGAGAAGTTTCCTCTACCAAAGATTTAATGGATAATCACTTATAATAGGTTAATTTGTCAAAATTGTGAGATAGTTATACCCTAAACATTATATATAAAATATAATTTACCAAAAAGGTAAGTATCTAAAAATTATATATAGGATAGGATTTATTAAAAAAATAAGGTATATAAAATAAAAATTTTAACAAAATATATTCTACAAAAATATTAGTTTAAAATTAAAATGTTTATTTTAATTGTGTGAAATCTTTTTAAGAGAATTTATTTTTTTGGCACCCTAACGTAGGAATTGTTTTCAATTCTTCTTTAAAATGTGAAAAGCAAATCCTACTCTACATATCATATTCAAAGTAGATATTTTAAATTGAAATTCTTATCTTAATTTTTAAAATAAAACATATTTGATGAAAGATCAAATCCCGGCATATGTTTGGTGAGTCTTAATATATTGTGTTTTCCTTCAACAAATCAAATACTAGCCAAACAATGGAATAAATACAAAGTAAGAGCCCATAGTTCTTTGTGGGCATTTATACACTAATTTCTAAACACATGTTGCATAAGGTTATATTTAGTTGGGGGTTCATTAATGGAATGTAATGAAAAGTAATATTATTCTATCGTTTGGGAAAAGGGCTTATAATGGAATATAATAGAATGAGATGGAAGATGAGGATTTCATATTACGTCTCATTCCATCATAAACATTAAAAATGAAAAACCTCTAATTTGGGGAGTTTAGGATAGAATGTAAAATGATAAACAACTTTACACTATATTGCATTATAAACCCTTTATCCAAATATCATTTCACTATATTACATTATGAACTCTTTCATCCCTCCCAAACAACAATTTTCTAATTTAGAACATTGAAATCATGTGAATTGCATAAAGGTATAATTGGATCAGGATTGCATGGTGTCTAGAACATACCTGATGTTAAATGTAATAATGGTGTCTAGAACATACCTCATTTTTACTAGTTATCAAGGCTTCAATACTCTCACAAGAAAACATGAAATGCCTTGCAAAACAATCATAATCCAATATAGAGATTTGTTTATCAAAGTGTGAAACATTATATCAGATCGTGTCTGCCTATATAGTTGGGTAATGTAAACTTCTTTAAAAGAGCATGTAAGAAGAGGAAGTGTTTAGAGGTCTTAGGTTTAGTGGACTATTAAAGGACATTATAGAGCTAATAGTTTATATTAACTTCAATTATTCATCTAAAAACCTAATTGACTCAATTCCCCATAGGGCTCATCAAATTTTATAAATTTTATTAGAGAGTTTTAGTTACATTTATATTTAATCTATAGTACATTTTCTAAAGATATATGCATATAATTACTGGTTGGTAGCAACTATTGTTACAATTATTAATTCATAGATAGTATTTATTTATTAAAATGTATTGTTATTTCAATTATTTGTTATTTCATATGTCCTTATATATCATACTTGAGATGTTAGTAAAAAAAATACATCTAAATAGAATGATTAATTATTGATCAGTTATTATATGGATGATGATTTGAAACATTGTGACCTTGTAATCCCATGGGTAATTTTGAAAACAATTAAAGTTTAAAATAACTACTGCATCTAAGAACTTAATCGTAGAATTTAATAGAGGTGAAATTTTGAATGGTGAAAATTTAAAATTTTGGAGTATGAAAATCCTATATATATTGAAAGCATAAAATGCTCTTTCTAAAAACATTGTGGATTAACATAGAAAATTGTGAGACACATGATTTATGTTAAAAGTAGAACTCCTTGGCTCGTATAGCATAGATGATGACCTTATGTGAGAGTTTAGGATGTATATCTGTACTAAGGACATACATTCTACATTATATCAGATCAAATCCTGGTTATTCACTGTTATAGTTGATAGATATATATATATATATCATAAATGAAAATATATGTCGGAGCATTCAATGCCAAGGCATATAAAGCTAATGTCAAACATAGTTAGTGAGTTATTGGATGTTTATGATATCTTATCATATATGTAGCTAGTGTAAGTTATCTATGTTCTTTGCTTTTAAATTGGGTTATATAAAAATGCTGCTAACCTACAACAAGAATATCAATATGATATAGGATGTTATGAGGCACATATTATTACATAATGAATATTGAGGTACATGTGACTAGTCATACTAACAAAGAGTTGAAAATAAAAAGTGGAAGTAATGTAATTAGTCTAAGTGAAATGTAGACAGAAAGTTTTCCATAATTCATAGGATTCTAAGAAGGTTTAAGAGTAATTGAAATGAGAAAGGAAGTGTACTTCTCAAGAAGAGAAATAAGGGAGAAGGTGGAAATATGTAAAGATGACTCCAACGTTAAGGTTCATGGAATAGACACCTATAAGTTGATCGTGAATGTTTGTTAGACCCTTATCTTATATGATGTAGTTTTCATTCCTATGATTCGATAGAATCTTGTTTCTATCATACTTCTAGTTATTCTTAGATTCAGTATTAATTCCCACAATGGTGGAAAAGATAATACCCTCAAAATAATAATAGTTATAGTTTTATGTTGAATGGTTTTATGGTATTAGATTTTATTTCTTGTAATATCTATGCTAATTTGTGGTATGTTAGACTTGTTTATGTTGAAAAATATCAAATAAATCAATTAGTCAAATAGGTTCTTTTAGAAGACCTACATAAACTAGAATTGTCTACTTATGAACATTGACTAATAGAAAAAATAGCATGAAAACTATTTAGTATGGGATAAAAGTTGCGAAGCTATTGCAATTAATTCATTAAGATATTTATGGCCAAATGGAAGTGAGAGCAAGGTACAGAAGAATTAATTTCATCACCTTTATCAATGACTATACTAAATATAGTGTGTTGATTTCTCAATATTTGAAATATTTTATTGTTTCCAAAAGCATATGAATTTATTTGAAATCAATTAGATAAAATTGATAAAGGCTTTAAGAATTGATTTAGAATAGATTATTTATTTGATCAATTCAAGAGGTCATATGATGATAACTAAATGTATAGAAAATTGACTATTCTATGGACTCATCAGTAAAATGGTGGTGCATTAACGAGAAATAGAACTCTTATCAAATAGTTAGATCTATAATGGCACGTGGAGATTTTTCAGTTACCTATTAGATGATATGTTATTGAGGTCTAAATATATACTTGATCGTGTACCTATTAAATCAGTTACTAAAACAACATATGAGATATAGACAAGTAAGAGACCTTATTTATTATATTTGAATTCTTAAGAATGTGTTACTTAAATGCACAAAACCTCACACAAGTATGGAAAATTAGGCCTTAGGGGGGAGAAGAGTATCTTTAAAAAAATATTATGGACATTTCAAAGGGTATATGTTCAAAAGTGAACAAGGTAATAAACGAGCAACTGAATTTGTGTCTCAAGATATCACATTCTTAGAGAATGATTTTCTAAACCAAGAAAAGATGGTTCAAACTTTATCTCTATATGAGATACTGCATCATAATGATCTAGTAAGACAAGATCAATTGGATGGAATTGATGGAATGCATCCAATTGGGACCAATTTAGAAGATGATAAATTAGTTTCTAATCAATGGTAATTATAGCCTAATGGGAGTTCCTTACCATTATTTTATTTGAGTGGGAGTAGTATGGGAGTATAGAGATATGTTTCTCAAAATTTTCAAGTATTCGCATAATGTGTGTGGATTAATTCCTAGAAATTATTTTTGACATTGAAAGGGAAACTTTTGAGTAGTTTCATAAGAAAATAATGAGTCGAGACATATGAAAAGACTATGTCTAATCTTGATAAGGATGAATGAATTATAGAAATAAAAAGAGGGTGAAATTTAACAAGCTTGATCCAATTATAAGGATTGATTAATCTTCCTAAAGGATGTAAAGCCACGGAGAATAAATGTGTTAGTAAATGTTAAGAGAAAGATTGATGGCAACTTTGAATGAAATATAGAGCGTTTAGTGTCAAAAGTATACACACAACAAAAAAATTGAATATAAGAAAACATTCTAAATTATTATGAGGTTTACATCAGTTACTAATTCTATTTTTTTAGTTGGAATAAATCTTGGTATATATCAAATAGATGTAAATAATACAGTCTTAAACCAAAAAATAATAAATGAAGAAATTTATATGACACAACCATTAGGTTTCATTTAAAAAGGTCAAAAGTGATACATGTTTAGATCATTAATCTAAGGTCTCCAACAGTCTAGAAGTCACCAGTATATTAAGCTCCATACTATAATATCATATGACTTTAGTATGATTGACTACAACCATTTAATCTATATTAAAAGATCTAACTATAAATACGTGATTTTATCATTATATATAGATGATATTTTGATAGTTAGGGACAATAATTAGTTTATCAAGCAAATAAATAAATTAGCTACTAACCATGTCTGATATGAAGAGCATGGCTAATGTTGCATACATCTTTATGATTAAGATCACTAAATATTAATTAAGAAAAGCATTTCATTGTGATAAGTTACATATATATTAAATTAACACTTGAACAATTCTATATGTAGGACTATAAATTGTTTTGTTATGATCATTACTAAAGGAAAGCGCCTAAATAGTAGGTAGTATTTACAAATGCCACAAAAAGAAGAAGCAATAAAGTCTTTATTTCATTGCAATCAATAATCTTTTGTACAATATCTTGTATATGAATAAGTACATTGAAAGGTAGTAATATGGAGCTCAAATACTAATGCTAAACCAAACACTTACATGTCAAGTATAATTATGTCAAATACATACCAGTACAAAGAGAAATGAATATACCTTGAGACTATTTATAATACTTATTATCAATGATGATAGCTTGTTTTTCATTGAGTATTTGATGCAATATATGTTTAAATGATAATTAGACTATGTTTCTTGTACATGCTCCTATAGCAATAACATATTTGGGTCTCCACTTAGTTTCACTCAAGCTTCATCTTGGTCATAGACAGATCACCTAAGTTTGGGTGTGCTACTTTCTTTCTTTTTAGTAGGTACGCTTCTAGAAATTTTGAACCGTTAACCCTATCTAACTTTCCGGGGCACAAAAGGATCTTTTGTGTATAATCCTGCATCATAGTACTTTTTAAAAAAATCAATCTGACTTTTTTGTTCCCTTCACTTAATGAGAAAATGGGTTCAATTCTACAAGAACGTAGGCAATCCGTTGTCATTAGACTTTTCCCATGGATTTACTTATTTCATTAATGGAAGTTTTTCACTGTAGCAATAGCTCTGGGAGGCACCCCTTCTCCTGAAGTTAGGACAGTCTCAGGTAGACAATTTCTGTAGGACGTAGGGGATAAAAGTTTGAAAATTAGAAATGCCAAAATAGTGACAAGCTCCTATGTTTCCCTACTATTATGCTCAGAATAGCTAGCTTCTTTAATTTCTCAATAAAGATAAATATGACAAAAATTTAGTTCTAAAAATATGAGAAGTTGATTTCAAAATGAACTTTTAGTTCTAGAATGAACATTAGAATAAGAATTGAACATTCAATTTTAGATACAAAAAGTATGTTGGAGAAATACGATATACCTTTTCACACGAGTAATCACCTTCATTACTTAGGAATGAAGATAAGACAAGTTTTAAGAAATTATATCTATGTGATAAACAAGAGCTCAAGGGTTAAAACACTAATGATAGAGGAAGTACATTTAAGGGTATAAAGGGTTATTAGTAATGGCATAACCTTAAGAAATGATGTGTTTGTCCAATTTGTCTTTAACATGTCCTATATAAGTTCTACAAAAGGTGGATTAAATAAATAAACAAGTGAACTCAAATTAGACATTAAGTATATGTGAAATATCATTTGTACAGTATGTGACAAAAGATATACGTTCTAATAAAAGACTCAATACTGTAATTTTTACCAATAAGAATCATATAAATCATATTCTTATCTTTTATAGCATGAGAATCTTCGAGATTATATGAACCTCAAATTAAAGTATTACTTTTACTCGGGTTCTTATTCTAAAAAATTTATTTTGTGGGTGTTATTTTATAATGTTACTAGACAACCATGAATAATTCAATACGATGAGACATTCTAAAAAATCAAGTAAAATATTATTCAAAGGAATGAGAAACAAAGAAAATTATTATAAGTTCAAGTTTGTATGAAGATGAATTCAATGGCAATATGAATATAGAGCATTTAAATATTAAGAATAAGATAATAATTAATGCAATAAATAAACTAGGATTTATCATACGAAATTCACTTAATTTCATTATATGAGTGGAAAATATTGATTAATCAATTAATTTAAAATATTAAACATCAAAACCATCAATTATACTTTAAACATTATATATAAAATATAATTTACCAGAAAAATAAACTCCGGAAAAAAAAAACAGAAAACTTGAACGAGAGATCACAAATTGCAGAGACGCCGCAAGGATAAGATTGTAGATTATTAAACAGAAGTTGATAGGAGATTAAATGTATTTCATTCCTTCCAT
>JANVCL010000002.1:31048494-31058631 GCA_026546855.1 Erythroxylum incrassatum | reverse complement strand
AGTTATTATCAGTAACAAACAAAAAGTAGACTCATCAAAATAAAATGCAGATAGAGGACAATGTATAAGTTTCAAAACAAAGAGAGAAAAGAAGCGTTGGAGAAAAGGAAGACTTCTTTACACCAAAACTAAGAACAACAAAATATTTCCATAAATTTTCATATCTATGTTGTAATTACTCATAATAGCATCTCAAATACCCAAATCCACAATCACTTTATGTTATCAGGATACAAAACCAGAAACTTATGCATAACTCTGCAAGTTGAGTGAAAAAAAATTCATGCAAAACTCTGTAAGTTAAATGAAAATCCATTAGATCCTTCATCATACTCACTCCCGATCCCTTTGCCCACTTGTTTAACTGTACTGTCACATAGAATATGGCACCAGCTCCTTAGCAACAGAGACAGCAAATCCAGGAAAAAGCACAATTTATGTTCAAAGAGGAAATTTCCGCATCTAATTTTTTATGTTGATGTTCAACTTTTATGCCCAAGTATTCTGTTCAAAAAGAACTCGACAAGACTCCTATAGACATAAACTACTCTAGGGCTCGAATAGGATTATGATACAAGAATAGAAGTAAATTGGTCTATTGAAGTTTTGTTAAGAGAAACAAAGAACATGATGTGTGTGATTGCATACATTGCAGATGCCACAGATTGCCAAAGATCCTTCCAAACAATTAAGAAGGTGTAGTTGCTTCTCCTGAGAAAGCTTCTTTGCCATCTCTACTGACGATCTCCCAAAGGTGTTTGAGTCCAAATCCCTGACCAGAAGTGGATGATCACAAGCTTGACGTAGTCGCAATAACATCAGTAAGATGTTAACATAATTTTGCTTAACAGTTCCAGCAGCTGCATATTCCTAAGCCAAAATTATAGATGTCAAAACAACTATAATTCACACATATTATACAGCATCCAATTAATAGCATTAACAATTCATAATTATTTGATCAAGCACAAAATACTAGGATTAAAAGCTTAACCAAAACAATTCATAATAAAATAATGCATATAAAATTGAAATTTTAGTGTTTAAATAATCAAGTTGATCCATACTTTAAACTGAGCACGTGAATCAGTCTCCAGTCTGGTGTAGAAATCACGCTCTTCCTCAGTAAATTCTACTTTTCTCAGCTCTATTACCTTAGGAGGCAGGGTAATAATTGGCTCACCATCAAGAAGAGTGCCTAGAGAAACATTAACAGCAATTAAGCATATCACAGCTATAACACAACTATCATTAACCTAGCAAGAAATCCTAAATACTGAAATGTGGACTGAGTTAGAAATAAAAAGAATAATGAGAACATCAGAAAATTTGCAGCAAAGATGAAAAATTGTCTCCACTACAATCAAGCTTTAATTGCAGCCATTGATAGAATATATGGCATGAATAAAGCTTAGGAAACATTTTACTTCAAGCAGAAATCTGTTAAAACAACTACAAAGTATTGGGATTCATATTCAGGGATCTCCAAGTCTATAGAAGACGTGCAATGACTAACCTTGAAAAAATATTGCCATTATAATAAACTGTATTTCATTAAATGAGTATATGAAAATGACATGTAACTAACAATTGAAAATTGTAACACATTTTCAACTATAGAAAGAAAAAGGACCTCAGCCAAGTGAAGCTTCAACAAGCACCACAGAAACAACAGACAGCATCTAACAGTTTCAAAATCACCGAGACATAAGGTCACAGTCTTCTTGAGATGATGATCGAACACAAGCTAGTCAGCACGAATGTTTTAATATTACATGCAGATTAAATTTGACATCATCTATGAAATATGTGACAGCATTTAGACGAAACACAAGCAATCAAACCTTTGGTACGTCGAAGCATTATTGTCTTCAGAATAGCTTGCAACCTTTTATAACCTTTTACTGGATTCTTTTGAATTGGCACCTTCAATTGAGAGCAGAATTCATGGTAGGAACAGTAAGGATCATATCTGAGAAACTTGAAGTAGCTATAAAGATCATCAACTGCATTCTGGAGAGGGGTCCCAGACAAGCACCACCTGCGTTTTGCACGAAGACCCCAACAAGCTCTAGCTACTTGAGTTCTGCGATTCTTGATGCTTTGAGCCTCATCCAGGACAACCCTAAACCACGAAACCTTCGCAAGTGGTCGGGCAAGAGAATCAACCAATATACCATCTAATCCCTTCTTACTTTTGGAACCATTTTTTCCAGAACTGGGTGAATGCTTTCTTTTTTTACCGGATGAATATTCAATATGTGAAACATCATTTCTTCGATCTTCTCTTTTCTCTTCATCATCTTCACCGATCACAGGTTGTTTCGGCACTTCCATACTTACAATGGAATAGGTTGTAAGGACCACATCATATTTTGCCAGCTCAGAAGGATCCTTTGTTCGATTACTTCCATGGTACACTAGAACAGACAGATTAGCTTCACTAGAAACTTTCTTATGCAACTCATCAGCCCACTGACGCAGGACACTTGTGGGACAAACAACAAGAGTCCCAGCAGCCGGCCTTCCCTTTGATTGCCCTAAAGAATGTGTGAGCTTCATAGAACTGGATTTAACTTCACAACCCTTACTTACTTGTTTCATTCCATCAACCTCGATAATACCACCATCATCCCCATCCAAATCGAAAGTTTCAAATTTTTCTTCCTTTATAGGATTTAAATCTACTTCACGATATGGAGGTCTCTCCTTAAGAATAAGAGCAATAGTTGAAATTGTCTTTCCCAGTCCCTGAAAAGTAACAGTTCCGTAAAAAAAAAAAAAAGAAATATAGTCTCCCAAAATTTTTCATGGATTAGGTTCAACAAGAACATCCACCTGGTCATCCGCAAGAATCCCTCCCAAACAATTATAGCTCGATGTTTCCATCCTAACCATCCATGACAAAGCAATTCTCTGAAGAGGAAATCGTCAATTTTGTAAGGTGAATAACCTTATCATGATCATTTATAAAAAAAACAAGAAAGAAATATGCAACCATGGGAAGTTGAAGAGATGTCACTGCAAATAATGTCTTGCCAGTCAAGATTACTATACAATGAAATTGACATGTAAAGCTCTTTCACAGAAACTAAAACCTAACTAGTTGATTACCTATGCCAATATAATTTACAGATATGTTATTTTCTGTAATGAAATTTAACCTATTTTACTAGGGAACAGGGTTATCAAAAACCAAATTAGGATATCACAATGCAAAAACTGCAAGCATATTATGGGTGGGTGGCCCTTAAAGAGGGACATTGCCGTCAATTTGGAGTGTCAAAATTTGCCCTCAATCTCCAGCGTCAAAATTTATATACCGACTTGTATTTGAATAAGATCACATGTATGTGGTGGTTGTCCCACCCTGCTAGGCAAAACAAAATCATTATTCTAAACAACTAGCACGCAAATTTATGACAAAATCATCAAGCATACCGAGGTTAAAATACGAACCAACTGGACCTATGTTTTCTTCTTGAAACATATGACAGAACTAAATGGCATAATCATAGTATCCTTGACATTCTATTTTCATTCATGAAACTAGAGCATCAATTTCAAATCAGTTGGGGGCTCTTTTCTCTCTGGGGAATTATTAAAAACATAAACAATCTCATCAAATATGTGTAATTTCAACAGATAGGTCATTTCGTATATGCAACTCTCAGTCATTGCTATTATATTACGAGCATACACGTACAACATAAGGAAGGTGGCATACACGTACAACATAAGGAAGGTGGAGGAAAAAAAGTTTGCAAACCTGATGTCTCAAAAGAGATACTGTCAAAACACCCTCCGGTGGACTAGCTTCAGATTTTGGCTGAGAAAGATCCTGTCAGACAATCTAGAATCTTTAGTTTTTTATCGAAGTAACTTATACCAACTGTCCAAATGTGCATACTAGATCAAATCCTTCACTTTCACTCACTAAAAACAAATAGTGTTCCAAGATACAGTAAGTATGAGCAACCTTTTAACTTTTACTGAACAACAAAAATCATGAGAATATAAACAGCAAATTTAACACATTTAAAAGCCCAAAACCTAATCTTTGAACAATATCAGAAAACCAGAAACCATGGAGAAATATGAAACATCATGAGGCCATACAGAGACATGCCTTCACATGGTGTCACACAAATCGCCACACACTAATGAGCATGCATTTCTATAGTTCAGGAGCAATCAAGCATTCCAATTATATCTCAGCTCTATTTCCAGAGACAAAAATTTCCCTTCGCATCAAAGAATGGTGACCGAAATTATGTAAACATTTCAACACATCAGGTATAATTCCTAACTCAAGAAGCTAACCTGCAATGCAGCTTGGTATAGAACCCGTTCATCAATAATCTTTGTCCTCAAGGCTCCCACACCTGGATGATGGATGGTGTCACTGTATGCAGAATAATGGAAAGGATCAATGATCTTTCCATGAGAAATAGATTGGTTTGAGAGAGGAGGTTGACTAATATCTTCAAGAATGCAAATTTCAGAGTCATCATCAACATGAGATTTGCTACCAAGTGAGTTACTTTGTATTGATTCAGGACTGACTCTTGAGAAATGGTTACTATCAAAGCCCTTGGATTTAACCACTTTAACTTCTTTCTCATCCTTAATATAAATGGGATGTTTGCTGGTTATCACAGATCTCTGAGAACATTGCAAACTCTGTCTTGCAGCATTTAAAGTCGCATATGTACCATCAGCAGCAGAAGTAAGAATCATATCTCGTTTCTCAGCATTTGCATGAATTACTGGCTTGTGATGAAAAATAGGCAGTGACAAAGAGGATACTGACTGTTTTGGGACATTCTCGACAAAAGAATTGTCATTCTCCCTGTAGGAATAGTCTCTGTTGAGAGCCGTTTGAACAGGAAGCCTCATCATACTCTTACTTGTAACCACCTGATCAACTTTCCTATCCTCAAGAGAAACTGATTGTTTGTCACTGATGCCTGATTTAACATGACAGAATGGCATCAGCAAATGTTCACCATCAACACGCCTATTATCAATACTACTTTGACATTTAGCATTTTGCTTCTCTCCAGCAATGTTATCAATCATAGACATCTCTAATGCATAGTATGCATTTAGAGTTTGGGGCTCCCTTATTTCATCCTTCTCTTTATTCATAGTTGAAACATGATCAAACTTGAAATCACCACAAATACTATCCTGAGGAGAACCCCCAAAAAGTGAGTAATCAACATTCATGTCAAACTGCGGAAGCAGATAATGAGAACCTAATTCATTAGTGATGGTAGAATCATGACAGAAAGTAGAACCGTTCGAAATTGCATCATATGAAGGAATATTGGCATTCATACAAGATTTATCCACATAATTGTTATCATCATTCTCAGGTACCGATACTCCATATGTGTTTTCAACCACATCACCAGGATACCCAGACTTCTCGTCCATGCTTGCCATCCAAATATCACATGAAGCACCTGCAATAATCACAGTACACAATGATGATTGTAGAACAAGAAGAAAAGAACAGGTCTAATCATTAAATATGGCATGCGTACTTGTGGAATCAACTGCTCCTGCTAGATGCCTGAACAGAGTTCCAGTTTTACCCAAAAAAAGACTGATATCCAAATCATCAGAGCAATTTTCTGAACCAAGGGTGGAATTTACTTCATCAAAAATAGATGTTTTAGCAGATTTGTGAATCTCAGATTGTGAAACTCGAAACACATCTCCTCCTTGACCACCTTGAGATGGTGAAACCCAGTCACTAAAATCTTGACAGAGAGATGTTGCAGAGGAGGCCATACGCAATGAATCTTCCATTTTTAAACCATCAAATGCCATAGTAAAGTCTCCCGAGTCTGAAGCTTCCAGGCTGTATGAGGGATAATGCTCAATAGAATGCAAAGTTTCAGCCTCTAACAATTGGGAGCCCGCTGCAGTTTGACATCCTAAACAGAGTCAATGAAATATAAACGACCCTATTCACTGGACATCAGAGCTGAAAAGGTATAGGATCCTTAGTTTAATTGAAATATAACAATTATTTTTGTCATAAAGCAGTTACCACTATGAAGTTCCAAGTTCATATTGCCGCCAACATCAGCAGTTGACTCAACTTTCAACTTACCAGACGAAGTTTGTTGATCCTTAGTCTGCAAAAAAAAATTAAACGAAACAAAATACCAATTAAAAAGCAAACAACCATAGATCAGCCAAAGTATAGGAAAAATGCATGGATTGTTTGGTCCTCACAGGCATTTCCCATCCAATAGTCAAAACAATTTTTAAAAAAAACTGAATGAAAGATAATAACAATGCCATGGCACAAGGAACAATCACTTGCAACTGAAAACTTTCAGTGCAAGGAGTTACTAATTTTGCACCACACATAAAAGAACGCACGAGACGCTCAAAATAACGAAAGCATGTAAACCAACGAACTAGTAGTAGCAGTAGTGGGAGGATAAGAAGAAGCTCACAGCAGGACCGACAAACACCAAATTCAAAGATTGCACCAAAAATCTCGAAGTTAAACAGAATTACCTGAGAAGGATCGGAAGATTCGTTAAGTATATGAAAGAAGGTATCGAAATCCATGGACAGGTCAACGTCGTCATCAACGGCGCCGGGAATGAAACCCAAAGAATTCGTCTCCGTCATCATTATCATAAGACACAGACAAAGCACAAATCCGTGCAAACCCTAGGAATCCCAAATTTCTCCAAACCCCAATTATTCCAAAAGCCCTTTCTAGACTTGAACGAATTGAAGCGCAGGAGAGGAGGGGAAATTTCAAAGGAGTTTCCGTGTTCTTATTTTCCTCTATTTGTTTTTGTTATATAAAAACAAACATAAAGTAATAAATAAAGCCTAATATTATTATGATATAAAAGTAAACGAGTTTAACTTTTGCCTAGAGGGTGGGGTTGCGTAGCTTAAGGAATGAAGACTTGACGCGTGACTCTGCGCATGTGCTTGAGGAGAAATAGAACGGGTGAACGAGACAGGCTGGGGTTCTGTCTTCTTTTACAAGAGAACTCTCGCCGTACTACCTGTTTTCTCGTAGAACTAGCATCTCATTTTTTAATTTATTTTTAATTAATAGTAATTAAATAAATATTTTTAAATATCAATAAAATTCTAAATTTATTTACTTAGCTGACAAGAAAGTGAAGGCTTCGGCTAAATCTAAATCCCATGAATAGGATTTAAAAAATTCAATTAAATCGGCGTATCCTGCTATGTGTCGAGTACGCAGATGTCAGACATGTTTTCAGATTGGCTCGCGAAACTTCCAGGACGTTTCAGGTCCCTTTGTCAACAACCAACTGACAAGATTTTTCTTCTTTTAGTTTCAAGGGATTCCAAGCGTGTCGACAACGTTGTGAAGAACATTAGAAGCTTCCAAGTACACCATCAGTGCCCCCAACTTACATCTCACTTACCGTTAGAGACTTCTGGCAACTAATTTACCTGATGTTTGTGATTTGATGTTTCTTCTAAACGCAGATTATCATGAAAATTAATCATATTAATATTAGAAGTATTTTATTAAAAAAAAGTTGTGTTCTTTTTACTTAATCTGAATCTGTTAAGACAAGTTCATTATTTTGAATTTCATAATTATGTTAAGCTATTGTGATGAAATGATCAATTAACATAGTATCATAGCCTTTATGACCAAGTAGTATTGAGTTCAAATCCTACCACCCACTTATTATTCAGCACAAGGTATAGTAGGCCTGTGCAAGTTTCAAGTTCAAAAGGCTTTCACTTGAGGGGGTGTGTTAGTGAATATATAAAACCAATTAAGTTGGCCTTACACAACAGCTTAAGCTATTATGATGAAACGATCACTTAACAAATCATACTTTGTATAGTTTAAGTTAAAACTATACAATATCTAACTATAGATTATAACTCATATATAAGTGTATATTATAACTCATTTATTAATTATTATCTTCCGCTTACATATGATAAGTTTATTTGATTGGAACTTTGTAATTCTCATATTTGCTCAATAATTCATGCGACTGATATAAAACGAAAGCTTATTGTCATGTATTTATTACGAATTTATAACTTCTCAACCGACAAATCAATGCTTTGAGTAGATTTAATGTATTATACTCTTATTCATACCTCAGAACTTTAATCTCTTTTGATCTTAGTTACTTCATTGAGTCTTAACTATATTCAATTATTTTACTAAGAGACGGACACCACTTTTGAATATATTTTTTATACGAGTTACTGCTCAGAAATGACCATCTTATAATTTAAATTATTTCAAATGAATTTAATTTGCTTTTATATAATTATATCATAAGATCGTATCACGCATGATCTTCTGATAACATTTTTATTGAGATCTTATGACTTATATCAATCTCATTTCATGGTCGTGTTTTACACACATTGTAAGAGTCATATGCTAAAATATTAACTCCCTCTCATTTAGAGCATATGTCTATTATTGATGCAATATCATGCAGATGTTAATTCAAGCATACTTAGTATTTAACCTGAACTCTCATTGTACTTAATACTCTTAAATTCATATCACCTAAGGTAGCATTTATAGTTTAAGTTTTTCGCTCTTGCTCTAATTTATCATCTTGATAGTAAACTTAAAATCCACCTCATCTCTAGCCATCAAAAACACTAAATATAATTGTTCTTGTGAGAGAGCTAATTTCTTATTTGTTTGACATACTCTTTGATTCATACGTAAAATATTATACAAAAACATATTTTAGAATCAAGATTACACATTGCTTATAACTTAATAAACAATATCAACACATGTTTACATTTAGGCATCATAATAAAATGAACGAACATACATAAAGAAATGTTTATCAATTATATTTCAATATCTACATAATCCTAGTAATGTTATATGCTCAATATATGTAAGTCCATAAGTTAGTTTTGTTATTAGGTTTGTCAACATATCTCGTGTAGGATGATGCATACTTTATGCTCACTTCACCCTATGCAATTATATCTTTCGTATAATTATACTTAGTAGCTATATGAATTGTTTTACAATAAAATTTGAGATCTTTAAAATAAGTAATTAATGTTTGACGATTACAGCTGATTATTCCTCCGTTAGTCTAACTCTTAGTGACTTATAAAATAATCATGAATCATCTAAGCCACATAGCTTCTTGTATTGTATCTAAAAAGTCATAAATTCATCTTCAATTATTAATAATGCAACATAGGATTGTTGATATTACACCATTATCTAGTGAGAAAACAAATTTAAGGGTATATTTTCTCTCATTTGAATATCCTCCCCAACCTGCATCTATATATCCTTATATACATAGGTTATTGCCTAGATAAGACAATGCATAACCAATAGTACATTTTAGATACCTCCACATTCTCTTTACTACTTTTGTGCTTATCTTGGATTAGCTGACATTTGCTCATCATTCGAATAGAACAAATATCTAGCTTTGTACACATCATAATAGACATGAGACTTATATCTAAACTAGAATAAGGAACTTTCTTCATTTCCCCCTAACTCCTTTCTTTTGGTGTTGATAGGCAAAACTTCTTGTTGAGACCTTTGCCTTTGGTAACAGGATTATCAATTGGTTTACAATCATACAGAATTGTTCTAAAATTTTTTCGATATAAGTCACTTGGGATAATGACAATAATTTCTTTGGATTATTTTTAAAATCTTAACTCTAAGAATATATGCAGTTTCACTTATATTTTTCATCTCAAAGTTGGATGACAATTTTTCTATGATTTACTTAACAAACTTACAGTCATTACAAACAATCAAAATGCTTTTTTTGGATCTTCCAATATATACATAGTGGTCTTCATCAATTATATGGAATTCATACTTATTAGTCCCTAATGGCACTAAGAGAGAGGTTGAATTAGGTGTTTATGAAAATAAAAATTTTCTAACCAATATTATAGCGTCCCCTTACCGCAGGATATACACCAGGACATCCGTGGGTCATTCCGATACATATCCTACGATAAGGGTGAGCTACGAACAATTACTATTGTACTTCACATGGCATCATAATAATAAAACATCACTATAAAATCACGAACTTTTTGAAACTAAAATTTTCCTCATTTTATTTCATC
>JANVCL010000002.1:31023645-31036752 GCA_026546855.1 Erythroxylum incrassatum | reverse complement strand
AGAGCTATGGAAACCTACGTGTTTCTTACTCTGAGTTTGCCGGTGGACAGTTTCGTGGGCTGGACTAAACTAGAGGAAGGTTGGGTGAAAGTTAATTCTGGTGTAGTAGTAAAAAAAGGTCCAACACGACTACCGCCGGAGGATTAATTAGAGACTGTTAGGGGAAGTGGTGTGGAGGTTTTCAACAGAATATAGGACGGGGTTCGCCTTTAACTGCAGAACTCTAGGGTGTTTATTCAGGACTTTCGTTGGCCTGGGAAATGGGCTATCGACGAGTTGTTGTTGAAACAGGCTCTCTAGAGGTCATTAATATTCTCTCGTCTTCCCATATAGTTATGACTGAGGATAACCAAAAGTCTCTTACACCAAGCATAGGAAGTCCAACTTCAGCATATCTATCGCGAAGGGAATTAGTGCGCTGACAGCTTGGCGGCTATAGCTTTCTTTCTGAGTCCGGATCTACATTTTCTACGGGAGCCTCCGATGGGAGTCCCGGAGCTACTGCACCAAGATGCGCAAAGAGTGTTGTATTATAGAGCTTTAAGTTAATTTTGTTTGTTTTGCTTCCTTTGTAATAAAAAAATAGAGAAGGTAATGACCACACTCTTCAAAAGGGCATCAACCTGGTGAGCTAGCGAGTCTAGAGGTGAGGAGACAACAAAAAGAAGAGCTTATGAGCAAAGGACAACAAAGAGGAGAACTAAAGGTGAGGAGAGAAGACATCTGGAAGGGAGGACTAAGGAGACGACAAAGAAGAGAGTTGAAATCCAGTAAAGAAATGAGTAAAAGGATAAATGAAAGGAGGGGAAATTGATCACAAACATATCTTTTTTTAACAAGCACATAAATATCTTGTTTGCATTTAATTATATTTCAATAGATAATTATTAATAAATATAATTAAATTTAAAATATTTTCAAAATATTTAAATTTCAAATAAATTTTGATTTAATAATTAAATGTATTTTAAATAAAATTTAATTTTAAAATTATTTATTTTAATAAAATAAAATAATTTTTGTTAACGATTTATTAATAATTATTATATAAGAGATTTCAATAAATTGAATTAATTAAAAATAAGTTATTTTAAATTTTATCTATTATGTAATTATTATTAGCAATAAAAATGTAACTATTTATTTAAAAATATAAACTAATAATAAATGATAAATAATAAATAAAAGCTATAATAAAAAATATATGTCAAACAAAACGATCCTTAAATTTAATATAATATAAAATCTCTCATTCCCTGTGTATTTCCGTATGCTTGCTCCCCAAAAGCCCCATTCAGCAATCGAGTCCACTCGTACACCCGACCCAGAAAACCCGGTCCACCAGAAACACCCTTATAACTTAAACACGACGTAACAGCTGGCACGGATTATCGAAATCACGTAAAATAATTTTGATTAGACGGTTTATCCCTCCAAATCTAATCATCTTCGTCGTATAAACTTCTCCCGGCAAGTGTTAGAGATTTTTGCCGGAAACCTGAATTTCTCTACTATACGTACACTCTCTTCATTGCTCTGTACTTAAGTCACGGACTTTCTGATAACTTTTAATGAACTCAAGAAGTTTGATAATCTTTGCGAATGTGAAAATTTGGGGTATTATAAGGTAACATATGTGTTCTTTGTGTGATTCGTAGCGGGTCTTTTTGGTTACAGGGATTGGTAGAATCCAGTTCGGGAATGTCGAAGGCTTTCTGGTGATCAGGGACTGATGCCACTGTTTGGGATCGTGATTCCTCGTATTGCAGAGAACGAAGCTATGGTAGTTAGGGTTTCTGGTTTCCTCTTTTCATGTTGATTTCGGTTCGTTTCGGTTTAACACGATTGCGCGTTAGCATGTGTTATTGTTTGGTGTAACCTTGTTTATTTTAGTGCATTATCCAGGTAGTTTAGGGTTTTAGATTTTGTGGTAGTTGTTGTGCTGTGACTGTGAGAGGAGGTTTTGAATCTGTGGAATGCTAATTTATCTTGAACAAGTGGAATTATTGCAGACAAAATTGTCAAACTAATGATGAATTATTCTGCCTGCAGTACCATTTTCATCAAACAGATGAAAACTGGTGTGAGGTATACAGTTTGTTGAAATGCTCATATTTATACTTGTTTTGTCTAGGCTGCATCAAAGAAAGTGTTTACAAGGGAAGAGTGGGAAAAAAAACTCAATGATATAAAGATTAGGAAGGAAGACATGAATAAATTGGTGATGAACTTTTTTGTCACTGAGGGTTATGTTCAAGCTGCTGAGAAATTCCGCACAGAATCTGGAACTGAACGTATCCTTGATATGATTGATTTATAGTTCTTTTTTTTCTTTTATGTGAGTCTATTGGAAATAGTCTCTCTACCAGTTAGGTGTAAGACTGTATATTTTTGGACCTCCTCAAATTATGCATCAGCGGGACTTTTATTGGTATTTTTTTTATGGTGTTGTTTTTAGTTCTAGTATTTTATTTTAGTGCTCTTTATTGAAAAATTTAACTGTGTTTCTCCTTATTGCAAAGTAGCAGATATAGATCTTGCAACAATTACTGATAGAATGGCTGTCAAGAAGGCAGTGCAGTGTGGAAATGTGGAGGATGCAATTGAGAAAGTCAATGATTTAAACCCTGAGGTATGATGTTTTGTTATGCTGATTATCTCCTAGGGTTTGGTTTGGGATTGAATCATTTGAAACTTATAATACTATTCTTTTCTCATAAGCTTTTTAAATTTGGCTATCTGTTTCACTTTTCCATTTTTGTTCCTTCTTTAAAGGACTTTTGCCATTTGCTTATCAAATTGATGGATGCTTCTATGACTCCATTTCCAATTGTATCAAGGAGGCAAAAGAGCAGTCATGTGCGTGACTACAGTTAAATGTGTTGTAGTAGACAAGGTCAAGAGAGTAGTACCCTTGTCAGGGTTATGGAAGTGGAGCTTGAGCCCGAGCTCGTGCCCGAGACCATTTAGGCCAGTTGAGCTCCAGTGCTGAGGAGTTAATCAATTTTTGTGTATAAAAAGATTTCTGTTAGAGGAAATCTTTGTATGAGTAGGATTTATATCTTTTTTCCTCAATTTCCTTTATAAATAGGAGTTATAGGTCTTTACAACATGTAACAGAAAACCTTAATAAAATTCTTATTGTGGTGCAGACCTGGGCACTCCTGCCGAGCCATGTAAATCTTGTCCTTTGTAATTGTGATTTTACTTTCCAGCTTTCTTCATTGTTGAATTCATTTCCTAAAATATATGATGTCGTGGGCAGATATTAATATATCATTCTTGAGACTATGTTTTGCTTGTGATATGAGTGGCAACTACATACTGTCATTTTCTATAGCAATTATTCTCTCACATGTAAAAACCTTGTCCACAGATATTGGATACAAATCCCCAACTGTTTTTCCATCTTCAACAGCAGAGGCTGATTGAATTAATTAGAAATGGCAAGGTAGCTGAGGCGCTAGAATTTGCACAGGAGGAGCTTGCACCAAGGGGAGAAGAAAATGTAATTATCAATCAGCTATTGATTCTCATACCTACTTCTACTGCAATTTAAGTTTCTGTATTGGTAATTCCTCCAGGACATGTATTTTTACTAAAATTACATTCTTCATTGGTTGCATTAGCTATTCATCATATTTACAAATAAAACTGTAAATCATATAGATCCATTAAGCATTGAAATTATTCACAGCAAAGCTTTCTAGAAGAGTTGGAGAGAACTGTTGCTTTACTAGCTTTTGAAGATGCCTCAACTTCTCCAGTTGGCGAGCTTCTGGATATGTCACAGCGTCTGAGGACTGCAAATGAGGTGAATGCAGCTATTCTTACAAGTCAGAGTCATGAAAAAGGTTAGTGGCTTTATTGTTCATTATGTATTTGTCTTTTTGTGGAAATGCTAAGTGCTATACTTGAACATGATATGAAGTTGCCATGTACCAAAGGGATATGATAAAATGAACTTGACTCTGATTTTAACTAACAAAAGCACAGATAAATTACAACAGAAAAAAGCAATCTTATGCAAACCTTGTAATTTGCATGGTAGCCAAGCTGCAAGGAACTTCTAGCTAAATGGTCCATTTTTATGAGATTTTCCTCACTGTGCACTTATGACGACTAAATGTTTCATTTAATTTGCATGCCTGTATTTTGTATGATAAAAAACTAAATATCCTTGAAAATTTCTTCAGTGCATAGCTTCGTGTTATATCACATATCTTGGTTCTAGCATTGACATTTTATGAACATTTGATTAGCTGTCCAGCAATTTTAGAAGGGATAACGAATTGAAAAATGTGAAACATTTTATAATGTTTTTAATTTAGTTTCCAACCATTTAGGTTTTTAATTTAGTTTCAAAGTTTTAAAAGGTTGGACCAATTAGTTTGAAACATTATCCACATTAATATTTTATTGGTGTGGTGAATAAAGCACATGAATGTGGGCACTTAGACAGGGTACATGGCTCTTACTTGGGGCTCAAAAGTTACACCTCTTCTTCCAATTCATTAACAAGCCTAATAAGTCATTTATCCATTAATTTTTTGTTGCCTTTGTTAGTCTCTCTCAATGTCTCTTGGTCATTTGTGCCTAGGTTTCTTAGTTAGGCAGTTCTACTCTTGCTAGCTCTCTTCAAAACTCTCTGTCCACTCTTGATGTCTCTTTTTCTTCATGTATATATTACTAACTACTCTGCTAATTGGGCACACTGCAATGTCATTGGGTCAAGTAACTGTTGTTAAGCATGCACTAGCTGATCTTGCTGTCAGTGCTTCAACTTCTTTACCAGACAAAGGGGAATCAAAACAATCCAAAAGATATATCGTCATGTAATACATTGCTAGGGATGCAATGCTACAGTTAAATCTTTCACCATTTAGAACTGGTGAAGCTCTTCATTGCTTTGTGCTTAGACATAGTTTATTCTTGATCGACTATTATAGCAATGAACACAACAAACTTCATGAGGACAGACAAAACTAGAAAAAAATTTAACGCAGAAAACCCAAAAAACTCAGCAAATCCAAAAGACTCAACAAGTTCAAAAAACCTAAAAAACCAACAAATTAAAAAGACCCAGAAATCCATATGATTTAAACAATTGACCCCATTTCTAGCTCGAGAGACAGTGTCTTCTAGGATTTTCGTCTGTACATCAAGTCGACATGGCATTCCTTGAGGTTGCCTATATACTTTCGAGTCATAGTGTTCCCTACCGTGTTGCTCCGAACTAGTTACATTATAGTTTAAGTTGAGCTCAACTCTTCTGTTATATGGAGGTTGAATCATGAACATAAAAAGGGATGAAAGGAGGGAAAGAATGACGCCAACTTATTTAGGAAAAGCTGTTATTGAAGGTTATATGTGGTGGATAAAGAAGAGCCATGTAGTCTGTCCAAGTAGCTACATTCCCGTGTTCTGTTAGGCACATCAACAAAATAGTAACAGAAATAACTTTTTGATTGAGTGGTCCAATTTTTTTAAATTTTAAGTACTAAATTGAAAATTTAAAAGGTTTGAAAATGAATTGAAAATATCCCAGAATGTTTGAGTCTCTTGTGAATTTGTTATCCCATTTTAGAATTACCAATATTAGAATCCATTAGATGTTTGTTTTCGTAAGTGGATAGGATGAAGCTGTAGAAGTGAGTTTTGTGAATGAATGGGCAACGAAATTTTCCTCGAATTATAGAGATATTTCAGTATCAACAACTTGGTTCTAAATACTAAACTTGAAAGTCAAATTTACTTTAGCTAATATGAAAGTCATTTGACCTTTTGTGATCATCTAGTGTCTAGAGTCAAATTTCACGTTGTTGTGTCTATATACACACCGGAAAACCACATATATGCGACTCTTGGATTAAAATTTCCAAATTACTTGAAAATGAGTATTGAATATGTGGAAAATTTTGGGTTTTATACATTTGGATTACATAGGGATTGATGTTTACGTATATTTGATTCCATGACTTAAATCATTTGATAAATTGTATTATGTACCTTTTAGATGGATATTGAATCACAATTTCTTCACAGATCCAAAGCTTCCTAGCTTGCTAAAATTGCTGGTTTGGGCTCAGAAGCAACTTGATGAGAAAGCTGCATACCCCCGGATAAATGATTTGTCTACTGCCATGCTTGAAGATCCTGCGGTTTGAAAGTTATACTAGTCTTCCGAACAGATCAGGCCGTCCAACTTGACTACACAGATAGAGGGCTAGGATAATGCTGCAATTCTGTATTTCTATTGAAGGGATTATGGGGAGTGATCTGGCGGATTGTTACATGTTACAGATTTTTTTTAGTGCCAACTCTCTTGCAACACCTTTAATTTCCTGGTATACGATTTGTTCATACAACTTGATTTCTTACGAGATGGGTAGCTTTTTAGATGACATTTGTCTGAGACCACGAAGCAAAATGGTATCAACACCAGCCAATTGAAGGCCTTCGTACTTCAAAACTTTCTTTTCAATGTTCCATCATATCTGTTGGAAGTAAAATGGTGAACTAGACCTTCATTTTTATCTGTTTGACTGTGCAATGCGGGCTTGTTGTACGGTGAGTGCATTGAACAGTAACTACCATGAATTAAACACTAAGCAATGTGATAGTGAGTAATAAATATAGGGGAGGAACGACGAAATGAAATGCTAGTGAAGGTTTAATCAAAGAAGAATCAGAAACTAACAATAGTATCATTCCCTACACAACCAGGAGATAAGGTTTCCCCCAAAACCAAAACAAACAACCATGGGCGAGTCTACAGACCAAAATCAAAACCTCCAACAAATAACCCGATTAGCTAATCCTCTTGTGCATCACTGATCTGGGTTTCTCCACACAACATAGACCCAGATAATGTCAGGAGCTTCATCCTGATACTTGGCATGTTTGTTTACATAGGCTCTGCTACCCAAATTGCAATAACCATCATCGAAGTTGAGAGCATAACTTGAAGGATCATATTGGAATTTCGACTGCTTCTTCCCATTCTTAACTGTGTTCTTAACTGCTGCCCACAGTCTTTTGAGAAAACTCCTGCATTGCTTCTTGCTGTGTCTATTCGCCCATTTCAAACTTCCAACTACTCCCATGTTCATCTAAATTGAAGAAAAAGTAAAACCAGAAAAGATGAATATGCCACAAAAGAACTAGCAAGATATTTCGTTATAATGCCTTTCTGGATAATTCCAAAGTGTTCTGAAGCAGAGATGCTTAGAAAGAAAGAAACAAAATTTAACCCAGAAAAAGGCTCCAACTTTTGAAAGGAGATGCAAAGAATGAATGGGGAAAGGAGAAGAAAATTTTTTGGGTTGTTCAAAGAAGCTGGTCCAGCTTCACTTGCAGTCTCAACATCTATATGCTCTTTTTGGTATCACATTGGGATGCTCAAATTCCACTATCAACCATAGATGGTAGGGGCAGAGAGAGAGAGAGAGAGGAGGTTGTCGTGGGCAGAGAGCCACTGCTATGGTCTTATCAGTGTTAGATTTAGCCAGTAGTTGCTATTGTCGTTATAGTAGTAGAAAGAACGTGTGTCACTTCACATTTCATAATGAATTCCTCGTATTGGTTTTGGAACTAAGCCTATACCTTAATAATCCTCTTGGTTTTTTAAACATGTTAAAAGAATTGTCCTTTTTTATTATTATTATCAGATAACTAAACTAACCCTTTGATGCGGAACTTAAAATGAATCCTTGAAGATTCTAATGTTTTTACTTTCAAGTTTCAAAGCAAGGACAAAAAAAAGAATCAGTTCTTTGCTGCTGTTGCCTATTCAATTTTGGCAGATATTCTCTACTTTTATGTGTTATCTGCTAATATATAGTCTGTACCAAATTAAATTAATAATCATGATGGGATCTGATATTTAATGATCATCTAACAGCTAATAGTTTGCTCAGAGGATGCTTGTTGTAGACATGGATGAATCAGGTAAATTTGAGAAATCAACCACTTCTTATTCCTTTGAAAAAAAAGTAAAGATGGATCCTTTTTATTAATAAATGAGCTTTAGCAACAGAGACTGGAAAAAGCTAGGCAATGGGGAAACTTAACATGATGAATGACATCAGAACAGTACTGTGTTTTGCTGGTAACCGTTTTGTCTCCAATGGCAAAGGCATCTGTGGTTTGGTTTGATTGAAGATCTTTGAAGTGGAACCTCTAATGGGCCTCTATTTTGTTCATGTCTTGAAAGCTAATTGCCCTTTTAGTATTGGCATTAAATTCCCATTTTGTCTCTTTTGTGTCTGAATCCGCAGGCTGCAGACAAACTTTCCTTGTGACACCATTTTCCCTGTAAAGTGATGGAATTGTGGACCCAGTTTCATATGAGTTGTCAATCACTCCAACTGGGTTTTAACTTTTGTCTCAAACCTTGTCAGCGACAGCTACCTCAAACCAAACAATTGAGATGGAGTTGATTTTTTCTTACATTGCAGGTTCACTGGGTGCTGAATTAGAAGCACTTTTTTTCTTTATTATAAGTAATAAGCCATTATAATTGAGGTTATACATGTCCCGTTCAAGAGTCAGAATCTTCTGTTCATTTTATTCTGTCCTTACCATGTTTTATGAATCTCAACCATTTATTTATATTGTTCCCGCGTGGGTCTTGCATAAATAGATAGTTAAGATTTATAGGACAGAGTAAGGACATGATAAAATGGCCAGAGAAACTCTTGAATGGGACATGTATAACCTCAATTACAATGCCGTACTCTCCAACTCCAAATAAGACTGTAAAGGAGACATTATATAGTTAGATGATACCGGGAGATTAGCATTTTTCATCATTCTAGAAAAAGGAACATGACATAAACTGACTTGATACTCCACCCAATACCTCGAGCCGGTCCTTTGTTGGCTTAACGTGATATAAAGTTGAAGATTCTATGCTCCTAATGTATGATCCATTCTTGGCTGCAGTATCCTATTTGGATTTGCTCCTCACTCCTTTTCTTGCAGCCTTTTTCTGTGGGAAGAGTCGCATGGCTTTGGCACGGTATTAAAAGAAATAAGGACTGCGTGTTTCCAAGGCATTACAAGAACCTACCATTTCGGCATCAACAGGGCATCACTTACACCCACTCACCCTAGTATGACATAAATTTCAAACAACCAGCTGCTCTTTGCCCCTTATATTTCTCTCTGCATGCTTTAGGTTTAGAAAAATCACTCAATATTAAGCTATTCGTCCAATGGACTCATAACCAAAATATATATAACCCAAAATGATTATTGTGAGTTATTTATATTAAGATTATATGTATAAAACCTTTTATTATATAATACTAAATAATGAATAGTTTATCAAACTGTAAAAAAAATAGCTTGATTTGATTTAACCCAATATTTAAACCAAGTAATCCAAATTGTTTCACTAAAAATAACTATATTATCTATTTGAATTATTTTATTATATTTTAAATTTTCATTTGAAGACAAAGTCAAAAATGGTAATTTTTTATGTAAGTGGGGGGAAAAACTCAGTTTTAGTGGAATTCTTAAACTTTTATTTAACTGGACTTTTCATAATAAGTGACTAAACAAATTTAACTACAAAGTATAATTATAAGTTTATGATCAAAATATTTATTAGATACTTCAAACATTATCAGATCAAAGACACAACATAATGTTTTATAATTTTTTTCTGTTGAATAAATTCAATATAATAACTTGATATAATAATAAAAATTAGAATTAAAGATAAAAACAAAAGGATTCCTAGTATTAGGAAAACTTAGATCTATAGTAGGAAAAGTCAAATCTATATGATTTCCTATTTATTCATAATATCATCTTTCTTTATGTAATTGATTCTTACTATTACATAAAAGCAATGAGTGTTTTTAAGATTGTACCAAGCACTTATTTGACATTTCTTGATACTATCTTTAATATGGTATCAGAGTAAGGATAATCCCAAATAATCAAAACCTCGTTTTTGCCCCTAAAAACATAAAAATCTTTCCTTTCTTACCATAAAAACCCTAAAACCTTCAGACTTGTTCAAAATTCTTATCTCCACCCACCAAAACCAAAAAACAAAAACCATACACATAGAAGCAACTAAGAGGCACCGATGACCACATAGTAGTGGCAATGTCATAAGAAAATCATTTATGAACTAGTGCATGGGTATTACACATCACCGTCCAGTGACCACTAACGACAACAATCTGATGGGTTAGCTCACCTTTTTATCGAGAATAAGGTTATGGTCTTATTTTATGTCAAATTTGATTAAAAAAAACCTAGATATCTTATCATTAGGATAGTCTTTCAGATGTTCTGAAGCAGCATCAATAGTGTTACTAGCATTTGTTAGTCAACAACTTCATCAAATATATCAAGAGTATGTCAAACTCTAGCAATAGGTCCTTGATGAGTGTCCTAACAACTGTCTCAATAATGAGTTCTTCCAATTTGCAAATCACTAAACAATGTTTGAATGGTACATATATTCTTTCTGGTTTAAAAAAATGTAATAGTTCTTTAGAGGTTAGAAAAAGTAGTACCACCTCACATCTTATCCTCTATTTGATTAAAAAATATTGAAATATTGAAAATGTTGGACCCCAAACTTTTCGTGAAAATTTGAATTATTAGTTAAAATTAAATGAGGAATTTGTGGTGAATTATTCATATGCAAAGAAAAATAAAATTCAAGAATGTGAAATGATATATGAGATTAAGGGTAGATGAGTTTAGCAATTTGATGATGAGAGAGTACACGTGTATGTTTTTTTATTGATGTTTATGATTTAATTATGGACTAAAAATTGTTTATGGATGTTTTGAGTGTAATTGGAATTGAAAAGCAAGAAATAAGTAGTGAAAGTGTTAAATTTTAGAGAATTGCAAGTCTTGCTTTTTGGGATGAATAGTAGCAGAGTTGACTTTTGAGCTGATACTTTCATGAATTTTTCTGGTTTGACTTAGATAGAATTTGATGAAATGATCTTCATGAAAGTTGCAACTTCTTTTGATAGCTTTCTATCGCTATGAAGTATGACATTTTTTGATATCGGGATTGAAAGCTATGCTCATTCGAAGTTAAGCTTATTTTGCTTTGTTTCTGAAAATGTTCATAAGGGTAGGTTTTGTTTATGTTGGCTTTGAAGCAAATTCTGGATTGATATGGTTTGAATTGGGCCAAGTAGTATTGTTGAAAGTTGTATAGGAAATTCATAGCTTTCCAATGAGGTATAGCATGCCATTTTCGGATGTGGGAGTTGAAAGATGTTAAATTTTGAAGTTTGAATGTTGTTTAGTATGGAAATTTCAAGGCAGAAACTTTGATTGGAATTTTGACCCTCATAGTGATGGAATCTGTTCTTGGAGTCTTCATGAAAGTTGTAGGTCATGTTTTTGTCTTTCCATTGATATAAAGAATGAAATTTTTGGACCATGGAAAGTGGAGCTATGATTTTAGAAGTTTCTATTATTGTTTTGGTATGATCATTAGTGGACAGAAACTTTGAAGTGGTTTTTGACTCCCTTAGAGGCAAAATTGATTTTTTAGTCCTTCATGAAAGTTGTAGAGCGTTCTTTTATCTTTCCATTGATACCAAGTTTGTAAAATTTGGAGCTCTGGGTCAAAAGATATGAAAGTTGGAACATAGGATGTTGAACTGAAAAACGACCGACCTCTGATTTTCTGACCGACCAACCTTTGATTGTCTGGCCGACCGACCTCTGATTTTCTGGCCGATAGACATTTGAATGTCTGGCCGACCGACCTCTGATTTTCTGGTTGACCGACCTATGATTGTCTGACCGACCGACCTCTGATTTTCTGGCCGACCGATCTCTGATTTTCTAGCCAACCGACCTCTAATTTTTTGGCCGACTGACCTTTAATTTTTTTTGACAGACCAACCTCTGATTTTCTAACTGACCGACCTCTGATTTTTTGACCAACGAAGCTCTGATTTTTTTTTGCCAACCGACCTCATAATTTTCTGACTGACCTCATATTTTTTGGCAGACCGAGCTCTGATTTTTTGGCCTACTGAGCTCTAATTTTCTAGCCAACCAAGCTCTGATTTTTTGGCCGATCGAGCTCTGATTTTCTGGTCGATCGAGCTCCGATTTTATGGCCGATCCGACCTCTCTCCACTTGTTTGATCATAACTTTTTCGTCCGACCTCCGATCGACCCAATTTTTGAAGCGTTGGATTCCTAAGACATCCCTCTTCCTCTCCATATCAAATTTATAGGTTTTGTTATTAAATTGAAAATTATGGATTGAATCAAAGTGAGAGGATTGGGTAAAAGGTTATGAGTTGGATATTTTTTAAACATGCTTCAGTAATTTGGAGATATCTTGAGATATAGAGCTCCGATTGAGTTGATTATTGTTTTTAATTAAACTAGAAACATGTATCTACAAATGTTTTGAAGGAATCGAATTTCAATTTATCCCCTAATCTGTTCAATTTTTGGATTTAAGTTAGGTGTAGTGTTCAGTCTTGGTTTAGTTTTGGTCTTAAAGTGTTTTGGCTATAACTTCTTCATTTCTGAATCGCATTGAGCGTTCTTGGTGTCATTAGAAACGTAAGACAATGAGGAACATTTTTCTAGAAGGAAGTATTGTCAAATTGCTTCATTTACCTGATCAAAATAAGGAGTTAAGATGTCAGTTTTTCAGGACAAAAGGAGGGTAAAAATGGAAAGATCACTTAAATGAAGGGTAAAAAGGGAAGAACAAAAAAATGTGTGGTTTTGTTTAAAAGAAGAAGAGTGGGTCGTCGTTTAAGAAGGAGAGAATGCACGAAAATTTAAAAAGAGATAGAAGAAGGAAAGAAAGAAAGGAGAAGAGTGGCTTCGGTGGAGAAGAGAAGGAGAAAGAAGTTAGGTTTTCGATTTTTATGAGTCTTCAAGCAAGATTTTTACGTTGCTCCAAGAGGGAAAAAGATGAGAACTCCAACATAAGCCAATAAATTTCGAATTTGGGTGAAGATTAAGGTAAGAGAAAATTTTTAGTTGTTAGATTATGATAGATTTATAACTTAGATAGCTTGAGGATTGAATGGGTTTGTGATTTCTAAAGTTAATTTTGGTGATTATGCCCTATATGAT
>JANVCL010000002.1:30992332-31007190 GCA_026546855.1 Erythroxylum incrassatum | reverse complement strand
GAGTCAGTGAGCATTTTTCGCTAAAGGACTCGGGAGATTCGGAGGCGTTTGGAGCTCGGAATCGGCATCGAAATTAGAGATGGAACCGAATCCAAGTATTCCGCGTTACCTTCACTTTTGATCCTTTCATAGGACCCTAGGGTACGTAATAAGGTCTCCCCTACGTACTAACAGATGATTTCGACGACCCAATTGTTAGATTCTTCAAATCCTACTCTTCAACTAAAGTCCCGTCTCACGAAGGTAAATTCTCCCTCCAAAGCAGCCGCCGTAGTCACTGGCGAATGGCTGGCGACTTCGACTCTGAACACGAATCCGACCTTAATGATGTCCCTATCAACCAACTAATGGGTTCTGTGAGTGTGGACGCAAGATAGGTACCAGAGGGAATTGTTGGAGAAGTAATGAAACTTGCTAGCAACTTGCCACAGAACGCGACCTTGGGAGAGCAGTTGAGCGATTATAAGGGGAGGATTAGCGACAAAGAGTGTGTGGAGTGTTAGACAATTTTGTCCATGTCTCATAAAGTTGGACTAACATTAATTGCAATTTTGGTTTCTAAATAAATTATCAGTTAAGTTACGTCATTTGATCCAGATAAAGATAATAAAGTGGTCCAATAAATGATCTAGATTAATGGGTTGAAGTTCGGGTGAAAAATAGGTCCTGATTAGTATGGACCGGGTCCATGTCGGTCTTGTGATGGAGAAGCCCGATATGAAAACTATATAAAGGTTAAGGTCTTCTGCAGTTACTCAAGAGTTCATTCACGAGCATAAAGTTCTCTGACCCGTTAAGAGAGCTCATAAATTGAGGAAACTGTAGAAAGGCCTAACCCGTAAGTCGGTGAGCACTTCCACTAAAGGCCTCAGGAGATTCGGAGATATTTGAAGCTCAGAATCGACATCAAAATCAAAGATGGAACCGAAATCTAGGTATTCCGCATTACCTTCGTTTTCAATCCTTTCATGTAAATCAGGGGTATGTAATAAGGTTCCCACTACGTACTAACATGGAGTTGTTACGGTTGATGGGAGACGAGGGTTTGATGATGGGTTGCTTGTATTTCTTCGAGTCGATGAGGCTATAGGAACCATCCCTTGTCACTCCTCGTGCTTGTACGATTCTGTTTCCGATGCTGGGAAGATCAGGAATGGGTGATCAAATGATGGTCTTGTTTAATAATTTGCCTCAGAACATGGAGTTCAAAGATGGCCATGTTTATAATGTTGCTATTTCAGGGCTTCTTTGTTTTGGGAGGTAAAGAGGTTTTTGAATATATGCTACAGCTTTAGTTTTAGTTGCTACTGAAGTAATTCATATGTGAGTTAGTTTCATTCTTCATATAGAGTGTAGAATTTCAATGTATTGATATCTACGAGCAAATTTCAAGTATGAAGATGCTTGTCATGTGTATGAAGTTATGGAGGTAAATAATATTCGTCCTGATCGTGTAACTTGTGCTATAATGATTACTGTCATAAGGAGAAGTGGTCACAGTGCCAAGGAAGTGTGGTGAATCTTTGAGAAAATGAACAGGATTGGATTCCAATGGAGTTTAGAAATTATGGGTGCTTTAGTCAAGTCATTTTGTAGTGAAGGGTTGATGAAGGAAGCTCTTATTATCCAGTCAGAGATGGAGGAGCAAGGAATCCCATCGAATGCTATTGTGTAAAACACGTTGATGGATGCTTATGTGAAATCAAACCAAATTGAAGAAGTTGAAGGTCTCTTTGTGGAGATGAGAGCAAAAGGCCATAAACCTACATCTGCACATTCTAACGGATGAATACAGTCAAAAGATACAGCCAGATATAGTTGAAAAACTTCTTTTGGAAATGGAAGATTCTAGGTTAGAGCCCAATGTGAGATCATATACATGTCTAATTAGTGCATATGGAAGGAAGAAGAAGAAGAGTGATATGGCTGCTAATGCATTCTTGAGAATGAAGAAAGTGGGTATAAGACCTACTTCGCATTCTTATACAGCTCTTATTCATGCCTATTCACTTGATGGATGGCATGAGAAAGCTTATATAGCTTTTGAGAATATGCAAAGGGAAGGAGTCAAACCCTCTGTAGAAAGCTATACAGCTCTATTAGATGCATAGGCGTGTAGGTGACACTCAAACACTGATCAAGATATGGAAATTTATAAGAAGAGAAAAATTTGAAGGAACACGAATTACATTCAACATTCTTCTTAATGGTTTCACTAAATAAGGACATTACATTGAAGCTAGGGATGTGGTCTCTGAATTTGGGAAGCTTGGCTTACCACCAACTGTGATGACATACAACATGCTGATGAATGCATATGCGCGGGGAGGGAGTCACTCGAAGTTGCCTCAATTGTTGAAAGAAATGACAACCCTCAATCTAAAACTCAATTCTTTTACTTACAGGATCATGAGCTACGCATATGTCCGTGTTCATGATTTCAGGAGAGCTTTTTTTTATCACAAACAAATGGTGATCCGATATTAAGACTTACGAAAAGCTTAGAGCCTTATTAAATGTCAAATTTTCCATTAATAGGAAGGACAAGAGTGCCATACTTGGAATTGCTAAGAGCTCCATCGGTTTGTTGAAAGTTAAGAAGAAAGGAAAGAAAGATGAGTTTAAGCACTAGAAAAAGTGTTTCATAAATCTCATGATTGCTTCTAGTGTAAGGTGATTTTGTTATTTTATGGATCTTTATCATATCAGATACCTCATTGACCTGTTCCTTAACAGTGTTTGGAAAGTTTTGACAAGATTTGTCCTTAGCAAGGTATAAATACTTCGGGTGGCAGATTGGAAGAACATGACCGTGTTTGATTTAGCAACAAACCAAATCATTTCATCTTCCAAGAAACCTCACTATGGCTAATGTCACACCAATGTCCAAACGATGATGATTCTAGCAGGTAAACTCCTATTGGTATTTTGTCAAATACATTGTAGGACATCATAGATTTTGCTTCTAGATGTTTTCTTCATACCTTTGTTAATTCAATTATAGTTGATTCTCAAGCATTCTATTTCATAAACCAGAATTATAACTTTTTTAACAGACAGACACACCAAGGTGTCGATGCTAGGCTTGTCAACAAACTGCTTTTATTAGGACAGTTCAAACTCTCATTAAAAAGAGGGTAGGGTGTGCATCTTTTACACACCTAAGCTCGCCAACAACTAGAAGTCCATGCTACTCTGCTTATCCAATACAAAGTTAAATATCAAATTCCGCCTTGAAGGTGAACCTCCTAGATTGATTGCTGACATATGAAAACAAAAACAAAAACATCTGTTTCCGTCGTGGTGATTTTGGAAATGTTGAAGGTGAAAGTAGTAAGTGGTGATAGTGGTACTGGTAGTGTTCCATCTCAGGCTCAAGAATAAATACCTAAATCTGATGTGAAGAAGAGATGAAGGTAGGTAACTAGTTTCTTTGCACCATGAATAGCTCTTAGAGCCCAACCTTTAATTCGTAGTACAATGCAATCAAGAGATGCGGCTCACAATGTCGATATTGCAGTAGCTAGATGGTGGTATGATACAGGTTCTTCATTCATTGCTTCTCAGTTTTATTATTATCAACCTATGATAGATGCAATGGCCTCTTATGGTCCAGGATACAAAGATCCTTCTATTGATGACTTAAGATGTAAACTTTTGAGTTGTGATGTTTCTGAAATTAGAAGTTATTTGGCTGAAAGAATAGTGAATTGGGGTACTTATGGATGTTCAATTATGTGTAATGGTTGGACAAATAGGAGACAAGAGCCTATTATAAATTTTTGGTTTATTTTTCAAATGGCTATATGTTTTTGAAATATATTGATGCATCTGACCTTATTAGAAATACTGAGACTTTGTTTGCAATATTTGATGAAGTTGTGAATGAAGTAGGGCTAGAAAGCATTGTTCAATTTTATTACTGACATTGATTCCACTTATAAAGCGACAGTAAAAAGGTTGCAAAATACATATGATTTTTTTTGGACTCCTTTTGTTGCACATTGCATTGACCTAATGTTGGAAAATATATGAAATCTTAGGTATTTTCCTGTTATTGATAAGACTATGCAGAAAGCTAAAAAGATAACAAAGTTCATTTATAATTGTGTATGGATATTGAATTTGATGATAAAGGAATTTACCATTGGTAGAAATTTGTTTTGTTCTACTATGACAAGATTTGCCACAAATTTCTTATCACTTCAGTCGTTTATTTCGACGAAGAAAGAGTTAAGCCAAATATTTACAAGTGATAAACAAATTGCATCTCAGTATGCTAGGTCTAAAGTTGGAGTAGAGGTTTGTAATATTATATTGGAAGATGGAGAATTTTGGTCTCAATGTCAATTTATTATCCGAGTTTATGAACCTTTAATGAGGGTGCTTCACTTGGCTGATAGTGAAGAAAAGCCAACAATGTGTTATATTTTTTATGCCATAAACAGAGCGACGGAAACAATCAAGTCAATCTTAAACATATGCCTTCTTTATACACACTATATCTTTCAATCATTGATGAGAGAAGGGAAAGACAACTTTCTTCTCTATTGTTTACAGCTGGGGCATTTTTGAATCCTAGTGTCTATTTTAAACGAAATCTTACAAAGCAAGCTGAAGTTAACAGAGGAATCCTTTTAATTATTACAACAATTGTTAGCATTGACGCGATGCAAGATCTTTAAGCTCACAAATGGAGCTTTACAAGTTGTCTTATGGGGATTTTGAAATGTCGATTGATATTCAACAAAGAGGAAAACTTTCTCCATGTATTGTTATTTCCTTTTTCTTATTTGTTGAAAATTAATTATCACTTTATTTTGTTTATAACACTACTTTGATTATCTTATAACTTACAGTTTCTTGGTGGGATCAATTCGGAAATAGTGTTCTAGAATTAAAAAGGATTGTAATTCGAATTTTAAGTCAATGTGTAAGTGCAACAAGCTGTGAACGAAACTGAAGCACATTTGAATTTATCCACTCAAAGAAAAGAAATAGATTAGAGTATAAGAAGTTGAATAACTTAGTTTTTGTTTGTTACAATTTAAAGATTCAAGAAAGATATGTTATTTTTATTATTATCATTATTGATTTCGATATAATTTCTTATAATTTTTTAATAATTAAATCTAATTATTTACTAGGAGTCTTAATAGCACAAGTAATTCAACTGATCCAATTTTCATTGATAATATTGATCTTTTGGTGGATTGAATTTATGAAGAACCAAATTTGGTTGATGTGAATAATTGGAAGATAATCTTGGATGGAAAAGCATTGAAATGTCATTTGGTGCATTAAATTTGAATGATAATGATGATGAAGCTCATTTCAATTATGAGAATTTTGTACCAAATGATCATTGAGATCAGTGCAATTATACCGAGTATCCTTCCGTTGACGATCGAATTTCGTTCCAGGTTTTTGTTTTTCCTCTTCTTTTAATTTTACTTGTATTTGATTGATATTTATGTTAAATTCTATATATGTAATGTAATTGTAAATGTTTTTATTTCAGGTTTAACTTTTACTTGATTGTTTCTTTGTCATGAATTATTATTGTAAATTGTTTAAGGATTTTTATTATTATTTTTATTTGATGTTTTGAATTTTTAATGTAATTATTATTTATTAAAATGATGAAATTATACTATTGTAATATTTTAAATACCTTGTATTATTTTTAATTTTATATTTATATGATGATTGTCTTTTTATATTAATTGTGGTTATTATTTATATGTGAAATATTTAAAAATTATTATATTTTATATTAATTATGATTATTTTTTAATATTATAATTTTTGGAAACATATTTGATGTAAATAATAAACTAGTAAAGTATACAATACAACTGTACAATATATTAATAAATTATTTTGCAAATTTTAAAAATTATTTCATAAATTTAAAAAATTACCTAAAATAATATATAGTTGGTCAATATTAGTATAGTATCGTAATAGAGCTTAATTTAGTACCAAATCAATACAGAACTCATAATTTTGGGATAAACTGTGGTTCTGGACGGGTCGAATGCTCTCTTTTGGCAAGCCACCGTTTCAGCCACCTACATCTGATCTACCCGAGGGATTTCATCGATTGAGGGACACGTGCCCTCGCTTGGCTTTCACTTTAAGGCTTACCCAAGGATAAGCTGTGGTTTGTGTATAAATCTTATTATCGATTAATATTAAGTTTTGTTTTTTTTCTCAAAAAGTAACGTACCAAAAGAAGGACAACCAAACAACTAACCTTTCAGGTTAGCCCATGAGCTCCGAGTCCCTAGAACAAAACGAGCCACCATGCACCCACAGCGGACCACCCCCATGAGTCCCTTCCTTGTAACTCTGATGTGAACCACACATCTCTTAAAGTTAACTTCTCTTCTTTCCTAACTCATTATTGCGTACTTACGCACGTGCCACTTGCAGTCCCGTGCCACGCGTGGTTTACTACAGATTCTTGAGCGGTTCACGTTTTGAGACGTTTGACTGTTTTTTACTAAGAAAAGTATGACCGGGCTATGACTTGATGGGATTCGAGAACTGATATCGTCCGTCGATGAAGGGTATAATCCCGATAACTTCGATTTACACTTTGTTGCTTTGCTTATGGCCTCATACGAGATGGGCAACCGTACATGAAGTCCAAGGAGGACCACAGACACAGAGGCCTTGCTAATTTATTTTCGGGAAAAGAAAAGGCAATGAAATGAATATGAGTGGGACAGCCAACAGAGGGAGGGAGGGATTTATATATTATATTTACGATGATGGTATTGTCAATTGTGGACCCCCCTGTGAAATTAAATCTGAAGTTGCTCAGTGATTGAGTAGACCTCCCTGGTCCTTGCACTGTACTGCACCCCTGACATAGCCCAACAGTGCCCACCCGCCTGTCGAGAACAGACCTTCAATCAATGAATGGACCAGATCATTTTGAAACAAGAAGAGCGTTGTGGGAAGAGAAGATTTGTCCTGCTCCGGTTCTCCACACACCTTACAGTATCCTCATCAGTACAGATTTGGTTGGTCTTCCAAATCCTATCGTGATTCTTCAAGGGGGCCTTGGTTTATATTATTTATAAACATGAAATGGCCGTGCTAACTGCATTTTATAATTCATACCAAAAAAAAAAATTTGGCTTCATCTTCTCGTCCTTTCAGGAGGCTCTGATGTTTATATATCTTGATGAAACTAGAGGCTAAAGTCAGATCACATCAAATGACTGTAAAGCTAAAGGGCGAGAGCCCACGATCATGTTCATTGATCAGGGGTATTTGTTTTCTGCCAGTAACTTGAAGAATAACCACAAGCAGACAAGGTTCTGAGACGCAGTACATTCCAAGCTTGGCGTGGTTAAAGTAAGCTGAGAAAGTCAAATTTCAGATGCCAAAGCCATCGTCACCATTTCCCTCTCGGCTCTGTTCTGTCACACGAAAAAACAAAGAAAGAAAAGATCCAAATTCCAAGACTCTTCCTTTCTCGCTCCACACTGCTCTTGCTATCTTCTATGCTTACCTTTTCTTAAACTAAAGATAGCCCACATGCGCCCTCACCCTTTGTGTCTCTCCTTTTCCATGCCTTGAAAAACAGAAAACAAAAGTCCAAGTGTTTTTTCTATGTACCGGTCATTCTAAGCCTTGATTTGATTCCGGAATTTTTTTTATAAAAAAAGCCTTGAACAGCGCTTACCTTAGATAACACACCAAAACTCTTCATCCTTCACTTTCTCTCTCATGAACAAAGTAATGATAGTGAAAGCGAAGTTGACGGCATAGAGATTTGTAGAGTTCAAAAATGGTTTCACAGGATGGTGGCATTAGCGCTTGGCCACCAGTGGGAGCTCCGATACTGTTAAATGTCCAAAGAGAAGAACAATTTAGACCCTTCGACAACTCTGTAAATGCTGTGTCTTTTGGATTTGTAGCTACTGCCGTCCTCATCTCCATGTTCCTCGTTATGGCTATCTTCGAAAGATTCATCAGACCCTCCTCTGGTAGGAACCAAGGCGACCTCGAATCACAGATGGGTTTCAATGCCAAGCTGGGTCATCCATCTCCAAACGTGAGTGAGCTTATATCTTTTCCCATTTCCGTGTACACTTTCAATTACTGAGCAAAGTTGCTCAAATTTTGCTTTTTAGCTTGGTCATGTGATGTCTGCTTTTGTTGCGTTAAATGCGGTTTAGAATTCTTGTGTTTTTGTTTCTCTTTGAGTCTGCTTTCTATTCAGTTAGGTGGTTATTTTGATTTTAGCAAAATTTATGAGTGTTTGCCTGACAGGAACTGTAATTGTTCTTCTGGTTCTGGTTAATTTATAATTATCTTGTCAGTGTTGGGTATGTTTGTGTCAATGGATTCGCATGATTTTGCTGCGCTTCAATAATTAAACAATATAAACCAGTTCATTGATTTTAGTTCTGCTTTGCACTCTTTTTCCTTCTAATTTTACTTCAGTTTTCATGTCTTCTGGGATTTTGTAATTTCCACTTAAAAGCTCATATTTCTCATTATATCTTTATCCGCATGTAATCAGGTGTTTAACTGTATCTAATCTTCAATTTCGATCCACTCTTCGTCTTTTCCTTTTCCTTCTTCTTTCATCTTCGACTTTGGCCTGGAAAGCCTACAACTTTCATTGAATGCTGAGTCTTGCCTTCTTCATCAATGTTAAAAGGACTTCATATTCTAAAGCCTTAAACTTCCTTTAAGACTGTTTCCATGATCGGTGAATGATGCTTTTGTAACCCTCAAGTTGCGACATGAAACTCAGGTCAATAAAGCCAACTTCTCTTATCCAGTCAAAAATTCATCATTTAGGAACTGTCCTGTCTCCTAATTAAAGTTTTGGGTCGATGGCCCATTCCAAGAAGTTGTCTGGTAATCGAATGGATGGTTCCAAGCCTAATAGTCACTGGTTTAGATTCTTACTCCCAGCATTGTACATCAGTACACGTTGGCCGTCAGGCTCAAGTCGAACTAGCTTTTGCATGGCCAGTGTGACAGGCCATGGTCGGAGATATGTCTCTTTGCAAACAAGCATGGTTTGGCATCTTCTTATCTCATTCAGATTTCAATTGTGCCTTTAATGTACTTAGAATAATGGGTTTGTATACTAAAATGTTGGTAGATAAACCAGGGAGATTAGGTTGGTACATGTTTTTTGGGGTATCCTATTCTTATGATGGGTCCTGTGTGATGCATCATGTCTATGGTCTACCATGTGCCATATTGTTCCTGAAACACAAATGGCCCACCTTCTGATCCTACCTTATTGTTCACTTTTGATGACTAACTCGGATGTGGGATAGCACAACAGTGGAGTTGTCTTAACTTTATTAAGTGATCAAGTGCTTTTAATTGTAAAGCTGCACATGACTCGATACTGAGAAAATAGTATTGATTCATGGAAATTTTTAGTCATTTCGAGTCGTTCATCTTCTAAAGAATGTCCATAGGAGCTATCCCCGAAGTTATGAGCCATTTCAAGCTTTTCCGGTGGAATGCCTGATGTATATAGGATGTTTTTGAAGTGTATCCAGATTTGCAGATCAGGGAACGATGTATTTTTGGGAGTCCAGGGCTATAGGTTTAATAGTTAGTCTTGTTTGGAAGCCAATCACCATGAAATGCATCGGCCCTACAACATGCACGATCTTTCAACTGACGTGACATGAAGTGAGATTGACTGCGATTCTAATCAGGAAAAGCATAGAGAAATATACATCGAGAGCAAGTGTCCGTATTGTGCATTTCCTCAGTACCTAAGAAACAACATACCTGCTACCATATTTATAAATGTAGTTTCTAGACCTTGATTCGCAAGCCTAGCTGTTTTGTGTGTAGGATGTTGCCAGTGTGTAGGATGTTGCCAAAGTTTGGAGGCATTCTTGGTCAACGTATTGAAAAGCACAAAGTCAACTACACATGTCAGTTGTTGGGTTAAGCTATTAGTAGAAGTAATGTGGTAGACTGAAAGAAATAAAGTTTCTCACTTGAAGCACTTCCATGTGCTTGAATTATGGGAGCATCGAATATCGTTTGTTTAATGTATTTGTTTCTTAATCTGGTGCATGTCTACAGCAGTCCAAGTAAACTGTTCTTATTCCAGAACAATTATATTGAGGTCCTCATTGGATAGAATGATATTTCACTTTTTCAGAACACAGCTTTATGACCAAGAATGAGATTGGATTCCTCATTTTGAATGAACTTCACTACCATGTTCCATATATTTTATATTAGTTGGCATGTTCTTGATGAGATAAACTGAATAGCAGACTTCCCAATTCATCTCGTATAGTGATTATACTGGCAAATTCAACATGTCACATGGTGCTTTATCCACTTAATTTGTGAAGTCTTAACATATAGATTTGGTTTTCTCTTCGTTGAAATGTCCAGATGACTGTATATGCAAATGGAGTTTCAGTATTGATGCCTGGAGATAACATTCCAACCTTCATAGCACACCCAGCCCCCGTTCCTCTAGCACCGGGAAGTGCTTCTGGCGAGGTTCCACCTTGTAACTCTGAAACAGTCCCAAGCTCCAGCTCCGACTGAATGCAAAACATGTAAAGATAAAACATTTGACTAAACAAAGGACAAGCAGGAGGTAGAGGAATGTGATGGAACAGCATGTCTTGCTTAAAGCTCTTTGTGCCTGTGTACATACGCCATTAGTTCTTTTGATGGTTGAAGCCAGCATTGGCTTCTGCCCAAGATTTACATTTTTCTAGATAGGATTTGGTCCTTGGAAGATGGATTGTTTTGCCCATCAAATTTGACGAATGTAATTAGTGTTGAGTGTGGGGAGTAGTTTTAATTACATCTCGAGGCAATTTAATGATAAGGGCTCCAATTTTACTTCTGATCTCCATCATCCGGGGCCTGTAAACAAGTCTGCTGATACAGGTTTATGATCCAAATATCTGACAACTCCCATTAACTCTTAACGGGACCTAATGTATTCATATAAGAATTAAGAATATTACTAATACAGGAAGTCGTATCAACATAAAGCCATCATAGTTTACAGGACAATCTTTCCCCCCAAATTTCAATTTGCACAGACAAGTTTCAGTGAATTCAGACGACGCTGGCAATTTTCTTCCCATTCAACACCTTTGTAGATTGATTATGGATGGATTTCCATATCCATTAACCGATCATACTATCCACCGTTTCCATCTACACCACCTCACGCTCACCTTAATTTAGTAAACTATATCCAAACTACTTTTCTAGAGATTTACTTCAGAGAAAGATGAAACATTCAAGTGAGACGTGTGGGTTTTCAAGGGATTCATGACCACCATTATTTTCCGTATTCATGCCATTGTCACCATTCTTCGCTGGATCCTTTATCACCCCACCCGGAGACGGTTTCGTCCTCATTGTCACTGCAGATCTATTAAAGCCTGGCGACCTGGACGTCCTTCCGGAGCTCTCTCCCGGGCTTTTCCTATTCGGGTTCGACCTGAACCCTTTCCTTTCTGCCACTTCCCTACTCTGCACCAGCCCAGCATTGTTTCTTTTTACCGGCGAGCAGTCAACTCTCCGTGTCGGTGAGTTACGGACAAGACGATCTTTTCTAGGACCTATCTTGTCGCCGGAAAAACTCCTGTTTCTCGAATGCGATTTCGGCGCCGAAGATCCCACTACTCTGAGACATGTGGGTTTTGGAGGCAATGTGGGTTTTGGAGGCAATGGGGTTCAGGCCCTCCAGGATTGAAGAGAATAGAGGAGAAAAAGAGATATAGTTGAGAATAATTGTGAAGAAGTAACCTACCCTACACAGTTGGGGAACGGGACGTGGAGGTGTAGTCCTGGTCGAGCATTTATTTGAAGGACGGATGCATCAGAGGGCAGCCGTCACTATTTCTTTATATGGTTTACGGCCTCTTCTGGTTTCATTATTGGAATTATCACTAAACTAACATAACATTGTGAGATACTGACCCCCAATCTCACACCACATTCTTTGAATCCCAAACATAGTCTTATCATGTTTCTAAGCATGAATGAATCATCACATATACCAAGTACAACAGCAGATTCCATCCCACCTGCATTCAACACATGGTTGGATTCTTTCATTTCATGTATATTATTCTATGTCCGACAGTATAAGTAAAACGAGTTCAGATCTTTTGTTTAATATTATGGTGTTTTATTGTGTCTAATAAATCTCAGTCATTTATTTATGTGGGTCTCGCATAAGATTTGCATGAGTCTCACAAAATAAATAACTGAGATTTTATGAGACAGAATAAGACAAAGTAATATTGGACAGAAGAACTAGACTCCTTGAACTAACCGGTTATTGCTTTTTTTGTTCCTTAGCTACTTCGGGAAGCGCAAATAATATCAATTTAAGAGAGATCCTTCTTTCTCTTAACTGACCAATCACAAGATTTCACTAACAAGACAACTTTAGATCTCATACTTCATCATTGACGTCGATTGCAGCATTTTGCTTATGCTGTTTTAACAATTCGTTGGCAAAACAAGGTGAAGTTCTTGCGCAATTCTTTTCATTTCCCACCTCAAATACGGAAGAGATCAGACACCACAAACCTCCTAATCATATCAACGACGTATTCCCTCAAGGCTAGTTTCAACGTTTGAAAGCTACCCTGCTTATGTTCTTCTTCTGATTTTCTGGCGATAATCTTCAGTCATGTCCGCAAACCATTTCCCACCTCAAATACGGAAGAGATCAGACACCACAAACAAACCTCCTAATCATATCAACGTCTTCCCTCAAGGCTAGTTTCAACGTTTGAAAGCTACCCTGTTTATGTTCTTCTTCTGATTTTCTAGCGACAATCTTCAAAATCACATTTATCGTCATGTCCGCAAACCATCTTTTCATCTCTCCAACCATTTTGTTAGAACCGCTAGTTTTTTGTTCGCATAACTTGTACAACTCCACCAATATTCTTACCTCAAATTCTTGTATATTTGATGACATGTGTTAATATATTTCATATTTTAGATAGCTACCTTAAGGGATAATATATTCTGAAGTCTATAACCTTTTAATTTTTTTTAATTCAGTACTTAAGTGTTTCAAATTTTCAATTAAGTGACAAAACTTTTATAATCTTATTAACTCAATTTAAAACATTAATTATGCTAATATCTTACTGATTTGGCTAATGAAGTTCTATTATTCCGCTATCTTAACAATATTTAGTTTTGATTCAATGTTATCTTGTATGCTAAATTCCTTTATAAATTCCTGTAACTTCATCACAACAAAGCAATGAAAAGAATTCACAGTTTATATATTCAATAATGATATCAGAGCCTACAAGCTAATTTTCTGTTAATAAACACTTACCTCGCGTTAATAAACATTACTCACATTCATCCTCAATGCTAAACCAAAAACATCTTATTACCAGCAAGAAGTTGCACACATAGTGGTAGAACACTACACATCACCTTTCATCCACATTATCTATTTCCTATGTATATAATTAGATGCATCAAACTATCTTATTTGGTGAAATTAAATTTAAGCAATCCTTACCATAATTGATCTCTGCAGTTATGTTGATGGAACAACTGCTACAACAGTTATATTGGACGATGATCCTCTATCTTCAATACTTGTTAAATGCAAAAAATTGACCAATTAGTTTATTGCTTCCTTACAGCTTCCCTCTCCACCTTCATTGCCCAACTTGCACTTGGTCACCGCACAAGACATGATCTTTGGGTGAACGATTGGAAAGATAATTACAAGAAATCTGCGGATCGGTGACGGAATAGATATTGTAATACCCCTCTCGCGTGACTCGAACCCGATATCGATGGTGATATCTGAGTCCGTGCCCTGTGAAAATGGCGTGCTACATCACTCAGTCAAAACTCAGTATAAATTTTGTTATTTTTTTCAATGGGATGTTACAAATATTGTATGTAATTAGCGATGGAAAGTATAGTTCCGTCGTAAATGTTGAGTAAATTAGCGACGGAACAAATATTCGTTGGTAAATATGGAATGGCGACAAAATTTGATAGGGAATTACTGACGAACGTATTGATCCGTTGGTATTTTGATGATTTAGCAACGGAAGAATTAGGGCTTGTTATTGTCGTGGTAATATTGTGTTAGGAAGACAAAATATTAGCGACAGAACTATTGGGTATCGGAAACACCGTTGCTAAAAGCATACATGAATGACGTCGTCTCGGATAATAAGGATGGTTTGAGGTTTATTCCAAAACGGCGTCGTTTTGGTATAAACCCAACGATGTCATTTTGGATATTTTAAATTGAAGTTGCTGACGTTATCCAAAATGACGTCGTTTGGGTGCTAGCCAAAACGATGTCATTTTCACCCAAACGACGTCATTTTGCCCAGCTTTAGATCGTCCTTCATATAACCAAAACGTCGTTGTTTTGGGGTTAAACCAAAACGACATCATTTTCGCTATAATAAGACCTGCGTTTTAATTAAAACCAAAACGACGTCGTTTTGTTTTTAATAAAAACACAGTTGTCCCTCCCTTCCCTGGGTCTTCATCGCACGCCAGCTTCTCCTTCTTCCTCCTTCGGACGCAGCTCCTCCTTTTTCCTCCTCCGTCGTTTGGCCTCCTTCCTCAGATCACCTGTTGCGTCTTCGACCGGCGTTGCTTGTCGTCTTCTCCGACGATGTTGGTGAAGGTAAGGGCGTCTTCTTCGACGGTTTTGGTGAAGGTAAACCCCCGACCATAGTTTTCAAATTTTCTTTTTTTTGGACTTAGTTGTTGATTTGTTGTTGACTTAATTGGGTTTGATTGTTATTGTTTTAGGGTTTTCCATGTAAATAATGGGAAAATGTTGTCAATTTGTG
>JANVCL010000002.1:30952778-30970045 GCA_026546855.1 Erythroxylum incrassatum | reverse complement strand
TGTCATTATTATTTATTATTAAGATTTTTGAAAGCATGGTTGATGTAAACAATAAACTAGTAAAGTATACAGTACAACTGTATAATATACCAATATGAGACTATTTTGTAATTTTTTAAAATTTTAGGGACTATTTTATAAATTTAAAAAATTTCTCGAAACGGTATCCGATACCAACCGGTACCGGTATAGTTCTATTCCAGAATTAAATTCCGTACCGATCATAACATTGATTTGGATCCTTAAGAACTTCTTCAATATCTCATGGAAATTCCATATTGTCATAATCTCAAATATTTTATTCATAACTATCCCTTGGTGGACTAATCTCTGATTGCAGTAATTTCTAAGTATGAGGAGCATAATGTTTTTGTATTATGGAATATGCTACAATAGGTTGTTCATGTTCTATTTCTTCTCTTTAAATTATCATCTCAAGTTAATAAATTGAAATTGTTCATATGATGATTTGATGTGATGAGATAAAATTTATTGTGGGTTAGTTTCTCCAACATTTTGTGGTGGTTTCATTTGATTAAAACTTGGTAGAGAAATAGCGGGATCTCATTGACACTTTTCTTATGATGTTTTCCTCCGGAAGAGACAAAATGGTTAAAATCTCAAGAAAGGTCATATCACAAGAGACAAAAAGTTTTTCCTAATTGGAAAATAGCACTTTGGGTCCTTGTTGCTTAAGAAAGGATCCAACAAATATACACTTTGGTTTAATTTTATGATTAAAAGGATTTGTTTTGTAAATATATATTATGTAACTAAACACGTTTAATGAAAGGAAATTTAGAAGGATAATACAAGTATATGTACTAGAAAGCAAGGTTAAAAGATTATGAAATTAATGACTTTGGATTTATTAAATAACTACTACAGTTAATATACTTTATCCCAATATTGAATTGGTACAAAACTAGTAAATATAACAGTTTCAAGGAGATGACATTTTTTCCTGTCATCAACATGATTATGTTAATGAGTACAGGTGTTAGTACTTGGTAAAAATACCAATGTTTACTAAGTGTCCGTTTGGTTCAGTTTTTGGAGACTTTAAAAGTATTTTTTTCTACTGCAAAAATTATTTTTAGGATAAAATGAGTGTTTGAAGGTAAACCTCAAAAGTATTTTTTAAATTAAAATAGTGTTAAAAAAATTAAAATACAAATTTTTTGAGAAGTTGAAAAAATTTCAAATTTTACTTTTTCGGGAACCTATTTTTTTAAAGTCCCCGTCACTTACGTTTATAACATCTCAAGGGTCTCGTCTCTGCCTGACTTCTGGTCTTTGCTTTTCCATCTGCCGACTTCTCCCTGTACAATCCCTCGGTTAGTTCTTCTTCTTGTTCCTGTTATTTATGTTAATATTAGTTCTTCTTCTTCCTGTTTATATTTGCCCTGAAAGAAACCTCGGTTTGTTGAGGAAAGAAACAGGCACTGCGTTGATGTATCAACGCAGACATGGGTCTGCGTTGAGCTTTTTTTTTACATCTTTTCCTACCTAAACAATTGAGAAGCTTAAACAATTGAGTCAGTGTCAACAATTTCCCATTATTTTGTCACTTGAAAGTGAAACGTGGTTTTAAATAATTTCAAGGTTTTATAAAAATGTAGATGATGGCCATTTTCTTTGTTGTCACTATCATGGTTTTAAATAATTTTTAACTGTATCAGGTTTAGATCATTATTGCTACTTCAAATTTATATCTTGTGCAAGAACTAATACATTGATTAATATAAGAGATTTTGTTTGCATGATTGAAAATGTAACTTATACTTTCTAAAGATGGGGAGTTGGCTAGAACATCTTAATGTTGAATTGGGTATTTGTTAAGAACTAGATTGATTTTGTCACTTAAGCGTACGGAGAGTTTATGTATTGATGATACGGAGTCAGACTGTTGTTTTCCTCCTTCAAGGGCATCTAGCTCTGCAACTGAGGTGGTATTTTGATTGAATGTTAGCTTCTTGTGTCTAATTGAAATTAGAAAGCTTATTGGACTTTGGAAGCCTTTCTGAAAAGAAAAGCTTTTACATTTAGCTTTATGTCCACCTTGTGATTAATTTTTCAGTTATGTGGGCACCTCCTCAGTTCTTATGGTTATAGTGCTCCAGAGTGTGAATCAGGAAGTTATACATGCAAGAGTGATGGAGTTGTGATGTTAGAGCTCCTCACTGGAAGGAAGACCTATGACAGGTTTATGATACTCTAAAAAGGATAATCTGAGCTTTAGTTTCAGAGTCTTAAATCAATGAAGTTAACTTATCTGTGCTCTTACTGGAAAATCTATCTAGGTCTCAGCCTCGAGGAGAGCAGCATTTGGTTAGATGGGCAATTCCTCAGCTTCACGATATAGATGCATTATGTAGAATGGTTGATCCTTTTCTCGGCGGAGAATTTCCTGTCAAGTCCTTATCTCGTTTGGCAGATATAATTGCTAGATGTCTCCAGGTGAGTATGAGAACATGAACTCTGTCTGGATACTTCAGGGGATTTAGTTTATTGAGTTGTAGCATTTTAGTGGTGGAAGTTAATCAATGACTACAAGAGAGTGATATTTCTTTACGAGATTAACTTTGGTATCCATGCTTCCACTGCATAAAAAGAAAACCAAGAATGTGAATTATCAACAAGCTGAACAACCCGAGCTACATAAAATGTCTAGACTTCAGCTAAAACCTTAACTTGGAAAAACATTCTCTTTCTGAAATTTTCATCTGGTTCCGTTTGTTTATTTTCGTCTATGCAAGTGGGATCCAGAATTTAGGCCATCCATGTCTGAAACAGTCCAGGACCTTCTTCAGATGTAGCAGAGAAAAGGATCCTCTTCTCCAGTTTCAATCCGTTGAGAAGACGGAAGAGGCATTGGTTTTGTAATGTAAAGCAACATGGATGGTTCAGTACTAATCAAGCTAGCTACACACGTTCTTTAATTATTGACTGGGATGTGTAACTTTTTCATGTAATTACTAGGATGTCTTGCTGTGGATATTTTAGGTAATGCTATTATTTGATTTTTTAAATGCCTAAATTTTGGTTACACAGTTTTACTATATTATTACCAGTTACTAAGGGAGTCTTGGGATCAAAACGACTTGGCTACACTGTCCAGACATCCAAAAGCAGCAAAGCACTAAATTTTCCTGTTTTAACAATTATCCAGTCTATGTGCTACGTACGTGTTCTATTGATTATGAAGACGAAAAGAGGTCTGCTTCTATAGATGCAAGCACTAACAAAGACGAAATAGGAACTAAAAGATTTTGGATGTTTATGGTTCTATTCACTATGAAACGTCGACAGGCTCCATTACAATCAAATTCTTTGACATACTTTGATGCTTGGCTAAAATATTTGCTCGGTTTTTATTCTTTTCCTTTAGTTCTTTCATTATCCTTGATGTGTAATTTGAATTATTTGATGTTAAACATGTTTATAAAGTTATAAATTTCATATTATGATTTATTCTGGAATTATTTTGTTACTCCTAATTATTGTTGATTTCAATACATATTAGATGCTTGTGATAATTGTTCATCCATAAACTTGAAAATAAATCGAGATAACGAGTCAAAAGTAATCAATGTTAGATTTTACAATCAAAGGTGCTACTTTAATAGACCCATAATTATCAAATTAACTATCAATAAAAGAGAGATTATGTTTGAGAAATTAATTATCCAATAGATAACTTCAGATATAATTAAATAAGTTAGGAAAAGTTTTATGAATCGAGAGAATGCAAATCTGAAAATTTTGAATTCAAATAGGGTTAATTGATTAGATCCTGAAAGAGAGTAATTAATACCTAAGGAAATTTAGGATCAAACACACAATTGGATCAACAAGATTAACAGAAACAAAAATAAGGAAAAAATAAATCATAAGTATTTAATCTTGATTAAAACCCTAAATTTGTTGGTAACTTAATTATTTATTCAATTATTTGCTTTGTTTATTTCATTGTTTAAATTTATGTTATTTACTTTTATTCAAAATCAATTTACGAATATCTTAGACAAAGTTAGGTTCAAATTGTCAACTCCTGTATAATCCTTGTGAGAACAATAACCTCTTATACTATAAGATACAATTCATATATTTGAGGTGTATTAAGAGTTTTATGATTAGATGTAAAACTTGCTCAACATTATGAACTCTATTACTTTATGTTTTGAATTGATTTCTTAATTTAATAAAAGATTATACCTTTCTTGAGAATAGTTTTTGTTTTTATATTATGTTGAATTGAGGGAATAACAGTTAAAAATTCAATATTCAAATTGCTAAATTGACATTGAGAGATCATATGTATAAATAGATCACAATTAGAGATAGTAGTGAGTTTTCAACCCGATTAATATCTACACTACCTAACCCCAAAAAATGGACATGGAGGCTAAAAAAATAGATTTTAAATGGATGCTGATAAATGGATGTGAATATGGATTTGGATATGGGTCCAGTAATACTCCGAATCGATGGATACCCATACCCTACCCGTTTTTTATTAATTTTATTTTTTCTGTTTTTTTCTTGAATATTTATGGTTAAATATAATAAAATATTAATATATTTTTAAAAGAAACAGCTTTAAAATCTCTACTTTACTCCTCATTCCTCATTTTTTCATCATATTTTATTTTCTTATATGATGATAATAATGTAAATGATATGGAGATGGAGTTTTGAATGTTGTAAAGTTCACACAAAGACAATTTGAAGCTTTGGATATTTTTGTCTTTGTTTCAATTCTTGATTGTGAAAAATATATGTTGTCTTTGCACTAGACATTATGATTTTTTTATTCCAATTTTATGGTTTTTTTAAAGACATACAAATCAAAATCTTGACTTGTTATTATTAAAGTAATTTTGATTTATAGCGTTCTCAAAAATCTGCTTTTTATATTTTATATTTAGAAGTTATATTTTTATCTGCTATACAACCCGATAGATATCCAAAAACCTGAACAATCCAATGGATTTAGATATGGGCAGTAAATCATAAAAACCGATAGATTTTAAATGGATAATGGATTGAGTCATAAAAAATGGATATGAATATGAGTAGAGTAATACCCGAACCGAGCACTGCCCATTGCCATCCCTAATCATAACATTAATAATGAGGGGGTTAAATGAGTTACTTGACAGAGAACTACATAATATTTATGGTTTAGGGTGAAACCTATTATGGAAATTCATAAAATGATTTAATGTATTCTTAGTTATTTTAATTAGAAAGAAATTTTGGTCAAATCAATTCAAAGATATGGACTATATTGCTTGAGAGATAATATAGTTATAACTTGGAAATTTTTAGTGATCTAGGTTTGCTCATTAAGTTGAGATATCTTTAAAGTAAAAGAAAGGTTCTAGGAGAAGTTTTAACTAGATGTAGTTTATTCATTGGTTGTTTAATCTTGTCTATTAATTGAAATTGGTGGTTTAGGTTTGTTTTATTTTCTTTAAATCAATTATTCACTTTATTATATTAGATAATAGAAAGATAGATAATATTAGTAATTCTAATCTCTGTGAGATCGACAATCCACCCACCTAATCTATAATATAGGAAATTATAAGTAATATTGCCTGTGTGATTTCTTTATTATTATTTTTTGTGTTTCATTTCATTCATGTACATCAATCGGTGCCAAAAAAAATTCACAATAAGTACCAATTTTATTATGTAACTTTAGAGTATTCCTTCTTTGATAAGATTAACACCAAAGATACTTCTCACATCAAAGTCATTTTTGTACTATTTAAGACACTCCTTTTGTTGTTTCAAACTTTACACTTGCCCTTCTTCTATAATCAATGTCAATTATGCTTGTAATCCCTTGATTCGTGCTTGAATTGATTTTTCTATCATCTTTCTACTATGTCTCCTCCCTTATGTCCTTTGGCTTATGAATTATAATATGTCTGTAGGGTTTAATTAATAAAAATACAAAAACAACACCTTAAATACATCAAATAAAAAATTTAATAAATAAAAATGTTAAATAACACAGAAACTAACTTAAAATATTAAAAAATTCAATCGCCCCAAATATAAACAAGGTCTTACCCTATATGACAAATAATTAAGATAATAAGATCAATCAAAGGAGGTTACTAAGAAACTGTTATGTTAACACCTTTTTTTTGTTTTTAATATTTTTCTTTATTTTATCATGAAGTAATTCTGATATAGATCTAGGCAAGATGAACCATAAAACTCGATGTTTTGAATTGATGCTTTGATAAAATTAAAATTTTCTAACCTTCTAGAGAATTGTTCATATTTATATATTATGTTGAATTGAAAGAACTAGATTTAAGATTCAAATTCAGATTTATTCATTAAGATCAACATATAATATGTATGAGTAAGTCACAGTATACATAATAAGGATTGTATATGTTGCGAGAGGAAAAATTATATGATCTCTCTATATTAGGGCGAAACCTATCATGGGAATTCACTAGGCGAGTTAATGTATTTTTAAGTTGCTTTGGTTAAAAGGAGATTTTGGTCAAATAAATTTAAGGATAGGGATTGTATTGCTTATGAGAGAAAGTAGTTGTAATTTAGGAATTCCTATCAGTTCAAGGAATAAGGATTAATCATTAAGTCAAGATAAATTCAAAGCATAGAAAAGGTTTTAAGGGAATTCTTACCTGGATTTTGTTTACTTAGTAGTTGTCTAATCTTACTCTTTTCTTTAATTTTGTGATTTATCTTTATTTCATTTATTTTCTCTAAATCAGTCATTCACTTTATTAGATTAGATGATAAAAAGTGATAAATGTGAATTGCATCTTGTTTTAAGGCTTAGTTTGATATGCGTTTAGCTATTAATTCAATCATTTGGTATGTGTTTATGTTAGAATTGTGTTAGTTTGTTAATTATTTATGTTTTAAGTGTTTTATGGGTTAGTACAAGTTTTTGAGCTTAATTATTATGTTTTAGAGCTACCTTGATGTGTTTGCTAGTGTTTCAAGGTCAACATCAAAGAACGAAGAAGTTTTGGAGACATTCAGGCCGAAATAATGACCCACGCTCATAGTATGACAGGCCACGATCATGACAGAAGCACCAAAGTTGGCCCACAATCGTGGCCTGAATGCCACGATCGTGATAGAAGCATAAGGAAAGGCCCACGATCGTGACCTATATGCCATGATCGTGACAGAAACCCAAGAAATGGCCCACGATCGTGGCCCTAGTAGACTCGCAAACACTCAAAAAAGTTAAATTTGGAGGGGTTTTTGAACCTTTCGGATCCCAAAAAATCCTAGGGCTACTCAAAACACAAAGGATATTTAAAGAATAAGACAAAGAGACAGAAGGGAGCTTTTGCAACAGCCACCTTGAGAAACCCTAGAGAGAATTCATCAAGAGATTGAGGAAGAGAAGAATGAAGATTGAACAGGAGAACAAGCTGACTCGATGTAATTCCCAAATCAGGAGTTTCCCGACGTCGCTGCCTCTCATCATCATGGAGCTAATAGACTTGCAGACACTAAAAAAGTCAAATTTTGAGGGGTTTTTGGACCTTAAAAAGTCCTAGCGTTGCTCAAAACACAAAGGATATTTAAAGAATAAGACAAAGAGACAGAAGGGAGCTTTTACAACAGCCACCTTGAGAAACCCTAGAGAGAATTCATCGAGAGATTGAGGAAGAGAAGAAGGAAGAGAGAAGAGGAGAAGACACTGACTCGATGTACTTCCCCGATTAGGAGTTTCCCGATGTCGCTGCCTCTCATCATCCATTCAGGTTGTATTTCCTATTTAATTTCATTTTTATTATTGTATGGAATTGGCATAAATAGTTGATGATAGAATTTAGAATGTTGATGATGTTCTAAACTCACCCTCGAAGTTTTATTCTTGAATTAAGGAAATCTGATTGTTTATATATTTATTGGATTTATTGTGATTTAATTCTACGATTGCATAATTCGATAATAAAGTGAGAGGATGAATTAAATGAAAAATGATTAAATTAGGCTAACAAGAGTTAGGTGATTTAATAGAAATTAGAATTAAATCAAATCGGTAAATTGCGCGAAAAGAGATCTTGCATTGCTTTCCGGTAGTTTATTAAAGAACTTCAGAACTAATTAGGCTTTTGGATATGTTGTAAATTAATAAATTGCAGCCTCTATAATTTGATTAGGGTTTATTATTTAGGGTTAATAGTTATAATTCAAGAGAGAATAATCAACCATAGGAATGTCTAGAACCAACAATCCAGTATTTTATAATCAATTCAGTTAGCATTAAGGATTGGTAAAATTCCCTTTCTCTCAATTGGTAATTTCCTTAAGTTGATTCTGGGGTGTGTTGTAAGTGCTTAGTAACTAGTCTTTCCGTGATTGATTTTTAATTTAATTTGATTGATTGAGTTGAATTTTTGTTTTAGTTAGTTGGATTTTGAATTTTTGTATTTGATTCTGGCCTTAGATTTTACGATTAGATTATCCCTCCTTGTGGGATCGACACCTTAGGTACTATGCTAACAAACCGTGTAACATCCCGTTACCCATATAAATAGTAAATATGAAAGAGTACTGAGAGATTAGAAAAGCATTGCATGCTCATGCATTATATGAGATATGCATACACGCGAATAGTGAACTTTGGCATATGAAAATAATTGTACATGCATTCATGAATAATTTCGGGTATAATTGAATTGTGATGTGATATTATTGAGAATTGTGAAATTATTGTATTGAAAATTAAATTGGAGAGTGTAGCTGTTAATTTTGAACTTTGGTGAAATTTAAGATTTATTTCTGAAAATGTGGATATAATTATACTAGGAAAAATGCCACTTAGCAAGTAAATTGATGTAGGAAAAATAGAAATAGGAATTAAATGATATTGGAGAATTGTTAAAAACAACTTTGAAAATTTCGGAGACGACTTAGAATTTGTAAGAAGATGATATTGAAATTTTTTGGAGATAATTGTAATGAAAGGATGGGAGTTAATGGAACTAGTTCAAATAGAATTAACTAGTTTGTGAAGAAACTAGCTAATGTCTTCAGAAGTGGACAAGTGTCCAAGTTTTAAGTTAAATTTTCTTAACCTTGAAAGATAAATTACTGTTTTTGTCTTCATCCTCTTCGTGACTGTCTTCTTCAAATTTTCACTTATAAACCGAGTTTTTAAATCAAACATCCTTCAAAATTAAACTTTGTTTTCCCTTGTCTTCTACCACTCCCATTTTTGTAATCTATTTCTTTTGCTTCAAGAAAACCTGAACCAAACCTTCTGTGAGATGAAGTACGTAGTTGCATGAAAATTAGGGCTTCTTGATATTTGAAGATTTTGGAGTTGTAACAAGTAAGTATCGTGGTAATCCTTAGGAGAAATAGGAATATGAGATAAATTTGATGATTTAATTGTCATTACATCATCATGAAAATAAGGGCCATTTTCATGAACACAGTGTAAATAAGATAAAAATCTGGATATATTGTCATTTCGTATATGATGATTATTCTGTTATCAGATGGTGTAGAGTTGATTATTGAGTAGAAATATCAAGGAAAATATGCATGAGAAGAATGCATAAATTATGCAAGTGGTAGAGACATATATGCTCTGTTTTTCTTTTTCACTGTGTATATATGTATACACACGTGAATATTTTTGCTAGTTGGAAACATGAATCGAAAATAAGTGTAGGGTTAATGTGAAAGATAAATTTGTGATATAGAGACGAGTTAAGATGAAATGAAAGAGTTGATGGAACTAAATGAGTGTAGTGAAAAATATGCATAACTGGATGCAGAAACATTTTGAAGAAAACAGAAATGAAGGCTCTATTTCTTTTCACTGTGAATGTATGCATATACATGAATATGTGAGTGTTTTCAGAGATGATCAAAAGAATGAATTTAGAATTGGAAAATGGTTGTAAGATGATGGTCTGAGATGAGAAAGATCGTCTAGATGATCACAACCCCGCTATTGTTCAGATGATTGCGACTTTGAAGGTTGGAGGCTGACGAACATCTTTCAGTATTCTAGCTATATCTCCTTCGTCCGACCTTCGAATGACATGAGACTTGAACCAGTGGACTCGTAACACATTGCTCTACCTCTCCATCAAAACAAGTCATAGCAATTTTAAATCAATTGAGAGAGATCAAGTGTAAAATGTGGGACAGGTCTGACTGTGGGTGTTTACAAATAGTCTAACATTTTTGTCCTTATCTGTCACACCCGAAAGCCTTTTGCAAATTGAACAGTCTTGCTTCTTTCGACCATAACTTCTTCTCTAGACCTCCGAATGACTTGATTATTGAACCAATAGATTCCTAACACATTATTATATCTCTCAATTAGCTATATTATAGGAAATGAAAGGTACAATTACCTTAGTAATTATTTAGTATGTTTTCATTGATATCAAACATCAACGCCCATAATGATCACCTTTCTCACCCATACCTCTGGACACCATCATCTTGTAACACCCATTCTCCTATCCTATTTCATATAGGATTCATTTATATGTGCAGATTCCCCTATTTCATACCTGGCACCTTCAGTATATAAAAGAGACATCACTCTAAAAATAAGGAGACGAGAACTCTCACCTAAATCTTTAATTTAGGCATCATAACAATTCCCACTAAGACTTTTATAAAATTGCCTTATTTCTTTACTTTCTTGACAGGTTACTGTCTGTAGTAGGTACCTTGAGGCAACTTTGGGCAAGGGTCTCAACTCCAAGGATAGCCAGAATATGCCTCTATAACCAGCTTCAACTAAAGGACTTGAGCACTCCAAAGAAAGAGGAAAATATCTTAGCTTGGAGGAGTTTACTGAGTTAGCCTAAGACTCCTAAACATTAAATGTTAGTGATACATCAGCTCCGAAGACTAATCATGCTATAGCCTCTATCAATGGTCATTTCACAAGTATATTGAACGATAAAATAGCTACTAAAAAAACTAAGTGCAAGATCAAACATTATGGGGGAGTTATGGTGGTTGTAGTTCTAACTCCACCTTTAGATTTGCTTAAAACAAGTACGTCAATATAGTCCTTTACATTAGTTGGTTTCTTCTAGAGTAAAAGACCATCCTTTCTACTAATAAAAAAATAGGCTATGGATAGATGGAGCAAGAAAGGATTGGAGAGAACAATGCTTATAGAGGATGAAAGTTTCATATTTAAGTTTAACAACGAGACTTTCTTTAATGAGATCTTGGAACAGGGTCCCTGACATGTTAGAGGACAACATATGTTCGTCCACAAATGGAGGCTAGGAGTTGAACTTAATAGAGGTCACATTGACAGTATCCTAATCTGGGTGAATTTTAACAATGTGCCTTTAGAATTTTCGACTATTGAAGGGCTTAACTTCTTAGCAAACTCCGTAGGTAAATCCAATTAGTATAGACACTCAAACTGCACATATGGAGAGAATTTGTTATGCCAAGTAAAAGTTAAAAAAATGTTGAGCTGCTAAAGTCTATTCTTTTCATGAAGTTAGGAGAAGAAGGGTAACTTGTAAGAATGGAGATAGTCATTTCCTACCCTAGAAAACTAAAATTTTTAATAGGATATGGAAGCCAACAAGAAAAACCTTTAACACAGGCAATTATACTAAGCTAATGGGACTGGATAACCCTCTAGTGCTAGCATCTTAAGCAATGATATGAATACATACCAGGTGGACAAAGTAACTCTAGAACAAACACAAGAGAAGGAAGAGGAGAATCCTAAAATAGCACAATCTACTCTTACTATAGACAATCTCATTGAGCATAAAAAAAGGTATTACAGGGAGGAAAAGAAATTGGTACTTCCATTATCTTTAGTGATGAAGATACTAAAATAACTATGAACTAAAAAGAAGAGGAATTAGACCTTTCAATCATTAATAAAAGAAGATCATGAAGGAAAAAAGGGGAAAATAAACTAAGGGTTTCTCAACCTCTTATCTGATAGCATAATAGTTTTAATCTAGAATGTAAAAGGGTTAAATGACCCTTTTAAAAAGCAATATGTAAGAGAGGTTATCCTAGAGAAGAAGCCAGTGATTGTAGGTCTGATTGAAATCAAAATAAAATTGCCTCAACTACAGAAGTGTCTCAATTTGTGCGCACTAAATGGAAGATATACTTAAATCATACTCACTATTACAATGGTAGGATTATTTTTTCCGTATAATTAAGACAAAATGTTGATATAAATAGCTAAGGCATTTGATCAACTTATGCATCTAAACTGTCAGATCTAAGGTAATAATGCCTATTTTGATATGTTAATAATTTATGCTTGTAGTTTTATGTTCCAAAGACCTAGACTATGGAAGGACATCAAAACCATCAATGTGGGTATAGCCAAGCTTTGGATAATGATAAGGGATTTCAATTGCATACTCTCCTTTAAAGGTCGAGGGATACAAAATTAAACATAAAGGATTTTGTAGAGAACTTACCAAGCTCACAAAATAGTTAGGCTTAGTGGATTTGAAATATGCAGGCCACTTGTTCACCTAGACAATAAGCAACAAGGGGACTTATTCATAAAGAAAAATTTGGATAGAGCAATGGTTAACCAATAATGGCTTACTTAATTTTCAAGTTCATTTGCTCATTTTGGAGATAATGTATGCTCTGATTGTTTATGGGTTGAAATCCTAACGACTTGTCAATACAATCCAACTAGAAATCCCTTTAGATTTTTAATTATGTTGTGTGGGGCAGATTCTTACTCCTTAAAAACAATTATGGGAATTTTGAAGGTTTTTTTTTAATTTTCTAGTCTAGAAGTCAAATTTAGCAAAAGCAACATGTATGTTTCCTTAGATATGTAGAATCGGGATGAGCTTAGCAAAATTGATCGGTTGAATATGCAAAACCTCCCTTCAAATATCTAGGCATTGTCATTACCACATCCAAACCAAAATATATTGATTACATTCGACTGATTAAGCCTTTTAAAGCAAGAATTAACTCCTAGAAAAATATATTTTTATCTTTTGCAACTAAATTGACTCTCATTAACTCTATACTGAGGAGCTTATATATACGCTGGAGTGCTTATTTATTCTTACAAAGGAGATTCATAAAAGAAATTGAAAATGTGTCAAATGTTTCTTATGGCTAGGAAAAGCAAAGAACTCTAGGGGAACTAAAGTGAAATGGGAAAATTATCCATTCTAAGGAAAGAGGGAGGACTTGAAATTGTTCTCATAACCCTTATGTAGAAAGTGTTATTGACTAAAAGAATATGGATAAAGAAACACTTTGGGCTAAATGGATTAATGAATTCTACTTAAAGAATTGAATATCTAGCAATTAGAGATGATTAGAGAGCAATCATGGAGTTTTGCACAATTGCTCAAGTTGAGAGATCACATTTACCTATGGATCAAGCAGAGTTTGGGAGATAGGGAGAAATCCTGGTTTTGGTTTGATAATTGGAATGATCATTATCTTCTAATTAAGAGGAATGAGCTAACACATCTAGTCTTTAAAATTCCTTTTAATGCCAAAGTTTGCTCAGTTATACAAAATGGTGTCTGGTGTTGCAATTTTAAAGGCTCCCCTTTCTTGATAAATTACCTACCTCAACTTACTCATTTGCACAGGGAGTATAGGATTATATGGTTAGCAAATAACATTGGATCATACAATAATGCATCATGTTACAAATCTACAGACCTTTCTTGGAGTAAGCACCTTGGTATAAACTAATCTACAGTCAAACTATTAACCCAACATATTCTATGATCAGCTGGTTGGTGATTAAGAACAAGCTTAGAAAAAAGGATAAATGGTTTAGGAATTATGATCCCATATATCTTCTGTGTAACGAGGAAACAGAGGGCATAAATTACTTATTTTTTTCAGTGTAGGTACTCGAGAGTTATCTGGAACATGGTATTACACACTATGATGGTGTATTGTCCCTCATATGAATGGAGCAGTCTCCTATTATAGGCAACCAGTAAAATCAAGTACCTTAACTAGGATGGAATTGTATTCAAAACTACCTTTATCTCTACTATATATTTAATAGAGAGAGAAAGAAATAATTATCTATATAAAGGGATAGCTGCTGAAAAACACATTTTGGCATAAAACATCCCTAATTAGATAAATATAGCTGCTGAAAAACACATTTTGGCATAAAACATTCTTAATCGGATAAGGGAACTTCTGCTTACTAGAAATTTACACACCAGTATCATTATAGGCATGAAAAACAAATGACATCTCTAAGTTTTAGCTTCATAGCTTATTTTGATTAACAAATGTTTTTTGATCTTGTAATGTCCTTGGCATTGTAATGGTATATTAGCTTAGCTAGTATTAATAAAATTCTTTATTCACCTTTTACAAAAATTCACATTTGATAAAAGTGTAATACTAAATATTAGACTTGAAACACATCATATCCTAATGAGTAAAGGCTTTGCTAAATGAAAGTATCAGTTGCCTATGTATTTAATTTGATAAACTTACTGAGTGTTGAAGTATTTGAAGTAAACAAAAGCATTAGAAAATCACTTGGAGCAAGCGGATGTGATCATTTTGTTCAGAGTTTTGCAAAGAGAAGAGAAAAAGCAGTGAAGATAATTGTAAAAGCTTTTGCAACATTGCTACTCAATTACGTTCTTTTCAATAGAAAGGTTTCATAACTTCTCCCCTTCTCTGCATTAATGGGCATATGCAATTATATCAAAGTGTAAATCGATTTATGGAAATTGTTTACTATAGGTTATATTGTCTTGCTTGTATTAATGGACATATGTATTTATATTAAAGATTTGATATTCATTCCTTTTCTTTAAGCTTTCTGAATTCATGTTATGTCCCTACTACAAATACTATTTTCTTCACAAAAAGACATGAATATCTTAGTTACAATCAGTAGACCCTTATTTATTTATTAGATATTTCAACTTGAAAAGGGTATATTTCTTCCATTTATGAACATAAACATGATTACCTTAGAGAGTGGGGCTTGGCTTCGGTTAGGTCCCAGGTTTGATTCCATGCTAACCCTTCTTGTAAGAGCCTGGGGAAGCCGAGGTTTTACCTGTAGATGGAGATAGATACTGCCATTGCATTTCCCTCTTCTAATCTTATATATCCATGTTTGATGCAGAGGAGTTCTTTCTATTTCAAGGTGATTCTTCGATTCAAAGTTATTTGGTTTTTTTTCTTCTAAACGCTCATTTCACAACTATTGCCCTCTTCTTTCTAGGTACACAATGTTGCTTATCTATTAGTTCATAACCAGGGATAAAGAGAGGATGATGGAACTAATTGGTTAGGTTACAGTGACTTCTTAATAATTTTGGAATTGGTTTAAGCTTTCGAAACAAGTTTTTGATAAACTTGTCATTACTGGGCAAGTTTACTATGTGATATGTCAATGATTTAACAGTCTGAACTCTAAGAGGCCTTTTAGTTCACTATTATTTTTACGTGATTTTCAGTTTTTGTTTTTTATTATCAGTTTATGTTTTTCTTTTAAATAAAAATAAAAAATTTGTTTGATTATTAATATTAATGTAATTATATCTTTATCACTGAGAATAATTACATATTAGATAAAATTTAAAGATAAATTATTTTTAATTGAATAAATTTATTTTAATCTATTACATAATATTTATTAACAAACTATTAATAAAATTATTTTATTTTATTAAAAACAAATAATTTAAAACTAACTTTTTATTTTAAAAATTAATATTTATTTTAAATATATTTTAATTATTAAATCAAATTTTATTTTAAATTTATATATTTTGAAGATATTTTAAATTTAATTGTATTTATTAATAATTACCAAATTTAATTATACAAATAAATACATTTATTAAGTAAAATTAAATTTATTCATAATTTTATTAATAATTAAATTTAATTAATTAAATATATAACATTAAATTAACTTATTCATAATTTTTATTAAAAATCAATATATTAAATAATATATATTTAGTTGATAATAAATCCAATTAAAAAACAGAAACAAAAAGTAAAAATCACTTTTATGATCTTCATAATTTTTAAAAATTAGAAAAAATCTAAACTAAAAACTGGAAAAATAAATTTTTACTAAATTTAAAAAATAAAACAAAAATTAGAAATAGAAGTAAAAACAAATATGTCCTCCTAAATGTTCATTTATATTCTTCTTCTTTGGGAGCCGATGTTATGTACTGTTCATGGTGTTCTGAATTTTTTTAATTTTATCCACATATTTTAAAATAAATAAATATAATGTGAGAATAAAATATAAAACACATATAGAGGATGTACGGATTAGACCTGTCCTTCTTTCTAGCATTAAGCATTAAGTTGTGGCATGAAATCATCTGTGTCCAATTTTGTTAACCAACCCTAGATTCAAGTGGACTTGTGCCCGCAGGGCATAGATCAGTTAGGTTCGAAGGAACAGATTTATTTTAAAGTGCAAGATTCGAATCTCACGATTTGTAATGTGGGAGCAATATTTTTGAGCCTCTTGTGAGTTTTGAGAGTGGGCTCTTTGTAGACCTGTGAGTTGCTCACCACTTCCTTAGCGAGCGACTGAATATCTGATTTACATCCTCTCAATTACTTTGTCGGGCCGAAATATAAGGACCCTTTAAGTTGAGGATTTAACCTTATGCTCCAAGTGGACTTAGTTTGAAATGAACGGAGTTTTATGTCTGAACTTCAATCAAAATCAGGTGCAGATTGCATGATCTAAATCTGATTATTTCTCAGGTCAAAGTCCAATCAAACCCATTATTCATTTTATATACTTGCCATTAATCAACTAGTACAAGCCCCTATTATTATTAAGAAATCAATATATCAGAACTTTGTACAAAACTTGCCTGACAACCTGGCGAAGCTTATTGTAAGATTTTGTCCTTATCTAATTTAATCCCACAAACGACATGACAATCACTTCTATATTGGTACTTGGGTTTGGCACAAGAGGTGACTACTAAGTCGAAGTTGGTGACTAATTCTCCTTTGCTATAGAAGTTTGCTACATTTTCAAAGGCAAGGATCGAATCCGGAGTCACTTAATTAAGTAACAAAAATATACACTATTTACACCAACTCATTGAGTTATTTCTTATATATATATATATATTTCAAATCTCACATTTTAGTGAAACTTCAAGTTTCGACAAGATAGTAGAGGTGACTACTAAGTCGAAGTTGGTGACTAATTCTCCTTTACTATAGGAGTTTGCTACATTTTCAAAGGCAAG
>JANVCL010000002.1:30903487-30923426 GCA_026546855.1 Erythroxylum incrassatum | reverse complement strand
AAAATTATAAATTATTGGTCAAAGCTTTAGGCATATGGAAAACACGTACAAATTAGATAGTTTTATAATACTTACGTCTAACTTATCAAATGCAATGTCCAACTCCTCATTCGTTATTTTTTTTCCATTTTGTTCTTACAAGTAAGGAAGCTCAGGATAACACACCAATCTCACTCAATAATTTGGCAGACTGTATGGAGTTGGTTGGTCGTCTTTCAGTGGGGGAGATCTCTATCTCCAATCTCTTACTTATCACCTTATTAATCTTTGTCAATCCGTGTTCTTTTGTGACACCCCTTATTTTTTTCGGATCAGTCATGGATCCTAAAATATAGCAAAGGAATATTTTACAATAAGCATATAACATACTCTTAATTGTTTAAATAAAAAAATTATTAAACTTAGATGTTTTACCAATGTGATGTGAAGATCATACCTGTGTGCTTGCAGAGGTAGCACTAATACTGGGAAGGGGACTCGTGTCCTTTACTGGTGGCTGATTGTAAGAAGCTGGAGGCATCTCTTGAGAAGTTGATGAAGAACTAATATTGCATCGCATATTCAAAAGTTGTAGATACTTATCTTTAAGATGAGTAATAGGTGTAGATGTGACATCTCTTAGTGCTGGAGTAGGCTCACAAGTTGTGTGATCTTCTGGCTATGTAGGAGCAGATGGCTCATCAGGTACACTTCCAAGAAATTGACGATACCGCGATTGCAGTTGTGTCAGTACTAAGCTGCTTCATGCAACCTTATTCTTCTTCTTGGGTAGACCAGGTCCCATGTGAATCACCTACATTCAACTTGACATTAGATTTCAATGATACTATTAATTGATTAAGTAATATTCATCAATCATATTTAAAGAAAACAACATAGTCTACAACTAAAAAAAGACCTAGTAAATCAATGTAAAAGGGCAAAGATCGAAAAATTATACAGTCCACAATATAAGTACCTAATAATAAGATCGGGTTATGAAATAAGGTTTTAAGGACCAAAAAGAGTTGGTTTGTCCTACCTAATCTTACTTGACAACAACTTTATATATATTCAAGCAAACATTCATATGATTACACAACAAATGGAAGAATTATTACAAATAGTTAGAAATGGACATCATAATTCCCAGAATCAATGAACAACCCTTTCTTTTAACATAATAATTCAGACAAACTATAAATTGCCAGTAGTCCAAAACTACTAATATTGTTATAAGTCAAAATATACTAATAAATATCAGACACCATCAAATTCCTTACATGCAAAATCATTTCCATTTAAGTTTCTTTTATCGGTTTGATACAATGAGGTTAGATGGATTAAATAAATATTGGCAAGCAGTTAACTTAAGTTTCTATGTTCTGTAATGTTGCTCCGAACTGGCTCCGGTTAAGGATCAAGGTAGGTGCAGTTGTAATGAAGGTATTTGATATGAATTACAAAATTTTTATTCAACAAAACGTCGTGGTTTCTATTTCGTGACATTTTATTGATAAAACGTGGTAAAAAGTGCTACAAATCCGCGACGTTTTATAAAAACGCTACGAAAATTAAAAAATGTCACGAAAATTCTTTATAATTTGTGACGTTTTATCAATAAAACGTCACGGATTGTATTAATTTCTTGTAGTGTTGGATTTTGTGTTTTCTTTATTTATGAAAGCCTTGGTTCCGAAAAATCAACTACATTCTCTTTTCTTGTTTCTAAAACTTCATTCATGGTTAAGAGTGACATGAAAAACATAACGTCCATGCGCCGTAGATTTTAGTTACAGAAAACATTGTTTTTGGATAATGTAGATATGGAAAATTGTTTATCTTTTCCCTTAGCTTTGAAGTTTGTACATCATTTAAAATGAGAATGGGGTGGAGAATTTTACATTTGCGCTGCAGTTCGGTGGTCTCAACAACCTATTGCTGAAAGGCCTACATACGCAGGTCACCAATATTGAATTATAGCTGGCCCAGTAAACGCGTCGTACCCGCCAGCTTGCTCGAGCCTCCTAACAACTTGGCGTTCTCCACAAGCATCCGACAATTTTCCCCTGTTGCGAACTGTCGCTACCGCGCTTTTTCACCTGATTTTTTAAGATTTCCAAGTTCTTTACTCTGCAATCTTCTTACACACGTGCCTTCCCTTTTAAAATCGCACCTCCCGTATCTTTGAAACTTTTTTCCCTGAATTGCTTCATTATTAGATTATTAGCCCTTTGAGTATTTTTAATTGTATTTATTCCAACTACAAAGTATATATATAATCTATTCCTATTATTTGTATCGTTATTGATATTATTTTCTTATTTTATATTTATTTATTTATTTATTTTTTAGTAATTTATATTTTATTAAGCTTTTTCTCTTCTGTGTCCTACATCATTATTTTGCATATTACATCTGCATGTAAGTCTACCGAAAACAGCTTCTTTATTATGTAGGGATAAAGCTGCGCACTATTTGACCTCTTCAGACTTTGCTTCACTACAGGATTTCAACCTGAGTGCAATGATGATGATGATGATGAGCTGGCCTAGTAGACCTAGAACTTCGCAAAGTTTAAAATCAATGTATTCAGATCAATAAGAATTGCAGGAGATCCTTTTTGAAACAATGGGAACGAGGGAGATGAGTTCCTTCTGATACTTGTAGTCTCGTTCTCAAAATGTAATCAACCGTGTTGCTAATGCTATCAAACCGAAAATATTATCCTTTTAGATTATCGAGTAATACTAGCTGAGTTGAGACTTGGGAGGAGATTAGAATAAAGAAAACAGGACATTATTACCTCCCCCAAGACGGCCTTCCTGACCTAACTACAAGTCTAGGGTTCATTTGAAAAAGAAATAAAAATAATAATTAAACCAAGTTCCTACTTCCCAGCAAGCGTGCATGCTGGCCACCTATGACTTTGAGTTGCAAAAACTCCAGTCTCGTGCTGGTCAGCTCTTACATGGAGGTCTTATTTTCAACTGAAACACCATTCCCATTTTTGGTGGTTTACCTTACTCAACTGCGATAAGAAAATAAAAACAATACGCATGTCCAAAAAGCAATTCAACAGCAGTTGGAATAAGACAGGTTATGGTAATATATGTCCATGATTTGGTTGGATTAGGTTGGTGGCCAATACCATCCTTAGTTGCCTCTCACTCCTCTTGGTGCGCAATCGATGGGGCTGGTGTAGTGGGGCGGACGCTGTGTTGCCCTGTTGGTCGCAGGTCATCTCATCTATACATATACATTGTCTCCACCAAAGTTTCTGCCATTCAGTGCTTATAATTTGGTTAGTTGATCCACCCGCCACTAAGGCTGATTGTGAAGTACAGCACAAGGCACGTCATTGGCTTGCTGATTTCTTGTATGTTTTAACTTAGCTTACTCCATTTAATTATGAGGAGGCAAGTACAAGAAGTCATTAATGTCACACCATTTTCTCGGCATATCCCACCAAATTGCTACTCCATCTCCACCGGTCTTCAGCTGACCGTCCAAAATACCAAAACCGAACACAATTTTCCAGTTTCAGTTGCAAGTCATTATTACCTCCAGATTCGCTGGTGCCTGAAATCAACTTAAGAAGTGGTCCAATTTTGGACACAGTATCTTGTAACTTAGCTTGCCAGTTTTATGAGATCAAACCTTACAAGATCTGTCCGATTCCAACAACTTCTTATAATTTCAAGCATAATGACAGACTATGATAAGAGTCCAACAACCTTGTATAATTTCAAACATAATAACAGACTATGATCACTCCCTCCCCATTTCTAGTAAAATCATTCATACCAAACATCCCCGTAGTATGAGTCACAACTAAGCGTTTCCACCGAAAATTGTCAAATAAGATCGAATGGTATAATAAAAAATAATGTTTTAAATCTCTTATCTCATCAGTTTAACTTCTGATCTTACACTTTCTAACTCAAACACTATTAGCACATCATAAATTTTCCTATTCTCTTAATCTTCTGACTTTTACCTACTAAACTAAGGTTGTGCATCTTTTAGTAATTATATTCTGAGGTCTATGCGTGAGAATATTGGCTAGAAGATTGAATAGTCAATAAATTAAATCCTGGGATCAAGAACAAGTCCAAGTCCAAGTACACGTCCTTGTCCTTGTCCTTTTCCATTCTCATTTTCTTTTAGTTTGTATCATTCGAGTGGTCCTTTTCTGTTGGCTTGCTGCTATTCTATATTTCTACGCGTTGGTTGGATTGTGTCTCTCTCCGTTTATTTTGACGCACATAGAATCCACATTTTCTCTTCAGTTCCGTCACTTCCTATACATCCTAACATCATCCAAGAGTTCATTGTCAACGGCAGTTGTCCTCGGCTTCGCAAATCTTTCGTTCCTTTCACCAAATCGGCTTTTTCTAAAATATATTTTTTAATGAATATTTTAAGTATTTGTTCTAAAATTTCAATTAATTGAATGAAATCTGTCCTAATCACCTTTCAAGATTAGTTATTTTAACACATTATTGCATGAACATGGGATGGAAGTCCAATAATGAGAAATTTCTGCTTACACAAAACATGGGCATGTAAACTACTTCATATAAATATATATAAACACGTTTAATTTCCTCAAGAGTTGTGTCGGGAGAGCTCATGAGGGAAAGGGACAGTCTTGGGCTTGCTTCTTGCTGCAGGAACCTTAAGCTTGGTTAAAGACGCGATCTTTTTAACTTTTTTATATGTAGTTGATAGTTCACTGAGGCTTGTTTTAATCTCTCTAATTTTACTTCTCGTCCCATGTTAAATACAGCACGAATGCGAATCCCACAAGGCAACTATCTCTATAATAATAATATCAGCATCAATGACAATCATCAGTGCAAAGAAGCTAACAAGCGAGCATCCTTATCTCTCTTTCTATGTGTCACCCAGTCCCTGCACGTCGATGCAAGGCTGATTTTTTATGTATCAAGATCATAAAAATGAGATTTTTTAAGGTATAAATTTGGAGCTGAACAGGCCAAACGTTTGTCAACAGTCCTGTCTGGCTCTTCCTCGGTTGTCCTCCCTTAAAGCGTGGCGCTTCTTACACCTGTGTCTTTTCAGCCCTCTCTTTTAGCTCTCGGTCTCCGTGTCTGTTCATTTTCTGTTCCCATATCTCTCTCTTTCTGGGGTTGTTTGCATTTGGGGTTGGCTCCTTTCAGCTGCTGGAGTTCGATTTTGTTTAGTTCATCTTGCTCTTTCGGTTTGGATTGAAGGTTTGTGATCCTTCTCTATTTGAAACTTGTGTTGGTATTGGAAATGCATGAAGCTCCGCATATCATCTGCTTTCAAATGTCAAAACAGGAAATAAAAGTTTTATTAGATCTAATGGCGGTGCTTAAATTTTCCGCAGCTATTTCTCTTTATTAATTCTGGAATCTGTGATGAAAAACCATCGAAGATTCTATCTTTCCCATTTCCATAAAAGAAACAACTGACTTGGGAAGCGGCGGGAGATAAAATTGCTTGATTTGTTTTGTTAATTATTATGTGGAAAACTGTTCGTTCTCATGTTCGGACTCTAATTTATGTTGTCCTTTAGGGATATATTATTCAGGAACTCTGTTTTGGATTACTTTTGGAGATAATTTTGTCTGCCTTCTAGTTTATATTCTAAATGTGTAGTCATGAGCTTCATCGTAAGAAGTCGACCAATGAAGCTCTCGTCTGGAGTTTGGTTTTTTGCATTGCATCGACACATGCATGCCCCTAAACACGCTTTTAACACCAGAGTTTTGGTTATTAACAAAGTTTATTTTTATGTTCTTCTCTCCCTCCCTCTCTCTCTCTCTCTCTCTCAAATTCAATACATAGGTCGCGTCGTATTTAGTTTGCTTAAAACTTGATGAGGCATTCAGGAGTTTAAATTGGGCACACTTTCTTTGGGGCAAAGGACTTCTGAAAGTTCTCAATTTCTAATTGTCAACGTACTTTGGGTGTTGGCTGATAAAAATAGAGCCTTGAGCCTTTGGAAATTTTAGACAAATGAGCTTGTTAATTCCATCTAAAACTTGTGCATCTCTTGTTCTGTGAGTTTGTGTACGTAGCTTTATTCTTGTTTTGATCTAGAAATCCATTGTCTAGGCAGAATGTAATAGAACCTTTTTCTTGGTAAGTTGCTTCTTTTTGTGAACAGAAAGTGCGGTAATTATGGTTTCAATGTGGTGGTAATGGCTTCTCATTTCATCTCAAATTTTTGGTACATCGCTCTACAGTTTGTTATGTGAAATATAACAAGTGCAGCTGTCCATGACGTCACTCAGACCATGGAAATCAATAAAAAAGAATGCATTTCTTGACGGGGTATGGTTAATATCTTTTTGTTTCTTCACTTACTCTACTCTTTTAAGATTGCAAATAGCTAAGAAACCAAAACAGCTGTTAAATAGTCTCATTTTCTCTCCTTCATAACTTTCTAACTGTATACCCCTGTTGCAGGGAAGATGCGGGTTAAAGAAGAAGCAGCTGCCATTTATGGTAGTTTTGTGTACAGTAATGTTGTTCATTGCGTATAGAACCACAGTTTATCAATATCAGCATACACAGGTTTCATGAGACTTTTGCTTCTCTATTTGTGATTTTACATTATCTGGACACATACTAGATAGGCAGAGATCAAGTGTCTGCTTGTCATCTTTTCTTGATTAATTTGTGTGTCAGGAGGGAGAGAGATAGGTAGTACTGCGAGTCACATTTGTTGTGCTATTTTACTGGCTGATCGCATTTGATTATTCAATTTGTTCAAAAAAATATAAATTGGCTTTGCTTCTCACTACTGCTGGTGTGAGTTTAAGGGTTATCAAAATTTTGTCTTGGAATGTTCAAAGCTTAACATCAATCCGTGGTCTCATTCAATATTCATCGTTCTGTTGATGGATCATGATTTTGAGCTTGTATATTTGTTTCGGTGGCTTTCTTTTTCCTACTTATGTGCTGTGCTTCTATCCAGCAAAATGATTTCAGTTTTTTGTACTCAAAGCTCCTTATTTGTTCACTCTTTTTTTTTTCAGTCTCTTCTGTTGCACAGACTTCGTTTATATATACTTATTTGTTGTTACTCTTTTTCTGTTATTAGATGGAAGAAAGGTTGCACCCCTTTGACACATTGAAGGTAAGTTTGGAACTGCCATCCAATTGCCTACTTATGTTTTTTCTTTTTTGTTTCTTTAGCTCACAGATCATAGAACTTACAAAGCTAGAACAATTTCTTGAGCTAGTTCTGGAATTGTAGCAATTCTATCTATTTCACTAACTGTGGAATGCTTTACTGTTTGTCTCTTGTGGCTTTTGATGTAAACTCTAGGAATCAGCTTTGGCTTCTGGATTTTTGCATTATTTGCCTCATGGTATTGTACATGCTAGTTCAGATTTGGAGTTAAAACCTCTTTGGTCAACTAATAGGTCAAAGGTTGGTTTCTGATCCCCATTTCTGTCTGCTCTTTGAGAGCACATTTCTATTCCTAATTCTGATCGTATATATATATATTTTTGTGATTTAAAATTTGATATAGATGTAATTCCTTGTGCTAATGTTTCTGTTTCAAGCGAGATGCTTTCTTGGTGTTTCCTCATTATATGTTTATTAATATCAAGAACAGGTTGAATCTTATAGCCTGCGGAACTTGCTAGCTATTCCAGTTGGATTAAAGCTAAAAAATAATGTTGATACCATTGTTGAAAAGGTATACCAATCTGTCTTATGAAATCTTTGATGTTCTTGAACTAAACATTTTTCCCTAATTCCATGGAATTCAGTTTCTTCCAGAGAACTTTACAGTTATTCTGTTCCATTATGATGGTAATGTGGATGGTTGGTGGGATCTTAAATGGAGCAGCCAAGCCATACATATTGTTGCTCAGAACCAGACAAAATGGTGAGGTTGACCTTAACGAAAGTTTCCTCTTTTTGCATCCTCAAGTCATGATATGCTTTGTTTTGACTTTGTAAATCACATGTCTATATATATATTTGTACATTAGCAAAGGATATGCATTATATTAGTTGAGGGAGCAGTATTGACTAGTTGAACTTGAAGATTTTCTAAATTAAAGAACTTGGTAGATTGACCTCTATGAGTTCTTGAAAAAGTGTTATCTGGCCATTGGTTCTTGTTTATTCCATTGTATACTTTCTGTTTGCTAAGGGAGGAAAAGGAGAGGCAGTAAGGGAGGCTGTACAATAAAGTTGTAGAATTTGAATCTCCAAAAGTTTGCCAGGGCCTTGGATGTTTAAATGTTTGGACCTCTTTTATTGGATCCATTCCCATCCTCAGTGCCTCTATCTATGTGAATACAAACTCCCTGTACTTGGCATGCACACTGGAACTAAATTGTGGTTCAGCATTAGTTTTGATAGAGTCTGGTTTCCTTTCCAGGTGGTTTGCTAAGCGGTTTCTTCATCCAGCTGTTGTTTCAATTTATGACTACATATTTCTCTGGGATGAAGATTTGGGAGTTGAGAAATTTGATCCAAGAAGGTAAAACAATGGAGGACTTGTTGAACATAATTTCTTCCGAAATGCTCATGTGTCCACCCTTGTATATTCTTTTTTCTCAAGTATTGTTGGCAAGCTTGTCTCAATCTAGAAGAACGGTTGAACTCATTTCGTTTTAAGTAGGTATCTGGAGCTTGTGAGATCAGAAGGTCTAGAGATATCTCAACCAGCTTTAGACCCAAATTCAACAGATATACATCATAGAATTACGATTCGTGCCAGAACTAAGAAGTTTCATAGGTGAATGGGATGACTTTTGGGAGCTCTTCTTGGAATTCTAGACTTCTAACGTTTGTAGGCTTAATGACCTTCTCTTAATCTGTGCAGAAGAGTCTATGACAGCAGAGGCAGTACTAAGTGTTCAGATGCTAGCGAGGGGCCACCTTGCACCGGGTAAATTATTCTTCTGTCAAACTTGTTTATGTTCAAAATTTTTGCCTTTTATCTCTTGGGTCAATTCCCGTCTCTCCATTTACCATTTTATTTTTCTTTGTTTGCTGCTGCCGACCTTTGTGATTTTATTTTTATCTTCCATTGAACTGTTAATATTATCAGATGGGAAGTTATATAGTTATTGATACTTTCACATTCTGGGGACGTTTAGAAGCTATGTTGTGATAATTGTAGCATCTTTTCCTACTTTAAGAGACTAAATATTCAAATGTCCATGAATTATAACACTGTTGACTTAAGTAGGTTTTTAGGAGTTCCCTTTTATAGAATTATCAAAATAATTTGGTTTGCCGTTGTTCCTTTTAGATTTGTGGAAGGTATGGCTCCCGTATTTTCAAGGTCAGCTTGGTACTGTACTTGGCACCTTATACAGGTAACATCCATCCTTGAGTCATCCTGTTTTTAATAACGTTAATGTAATGAATAACACATTGTCCTCTCATATGAACTTTTCTTCACTTCCTGGCTTAACTCTCTGAAACAACATTTTGGTCTGAACTGGAATTTTCACTTGCTTTCCTCTGTTTTCTGAAGATGGACTACGGTTTTGATTTGATTAGTATGCCTTTCTTAAGAAAAGCCTGTATAACCTGCTTGCTACTGAATTCTACATTATCTTTGTTCTTTTTACTCCTTTCAGAATGATTTAGTCCACGGTTGGGGAGTGGATATGAAACTAGGATACTGTGCTCAGGTATACTATTCAACAATGTTTTTTACTGTCACATCATACTCGTGATGCACTTAAAATTAATGCTGATTACCCCGAGAAACATTTTGTGTCATTGCTGTTATTTTCTACTTCTGTTCCTTGAAACAGACTTATTTTTGTGGCTTAGTTCTGCTTATTAGAAGGCTATAAATTAGTTCACATAACTTTGTGTGGTCTGTTCTTCAATATCTTGTCAAACTATCTGATCCTAATCTACAATCGATGGGTAGTATTATTGTGCAACATCAACTTTTAGCTATCCCACTCCTGCTCTACTTCCTTATGGATCAGTAAATGCTGCACTGTCGAACTCTTGAAGGCCATGTTTTTGAACATCTGCCTAGATTTCATTATTTAGATTGCAGTGAAGTTTGTTTGTACATGTCCTTAGCCATCATATTTTAGATGGTCAAGCTATATTATGAAAGAGGTGTAAACGAGTGAATGCGTATGGCATTGTACAGGGAGATAGGACGAAGAAGGTGGGTGTGATTGATAGCGAGTACATTGTTCATAAGGGAATACGGACTTTGGGTGGACGTGGGAAGAAGGTGGTCAACTGAACTTTCTGTTTTTCTAAAATATATAGTATAATATAAACTTAGATTCTGATTCTTGTTCTTGATGTGGTTCCAGGGTTCAAAGCCTGAAGCTTTAGGCAAGGTAACAAGAGTGTCTCTATATCAGCAGTAACAGTAGATGAGTCATGGTAATGTGAATGATATGTGATTATAATTGTTGTCTTTTATCCAGAAACACAGTTCGGCAACAGTGGATGCTCGGGTTGAGGTGAGAACGGTGATCCTTTCTTATTCTCTGATTTTGTGTAGTAAAGAGACTGATTATAAAACAACAGATTCGAAGGCAGTCAACGTGGGAACTTCAAATATTCAAGGACAGGTGGAAAGAAGCTGTAAAGAAAGACAGGAAGTGGGTTGATCCCTTTAGAACCTCCATCCGAAGGCGTAGTAGTACTTACAGTAACACTAGGAAACAGAGGCGGCACACCCAATGAGACTAACAAACTACTTACTTGAGTCCAGATCTTCTGTTTAATTTTATGGTGTTTTATTCTGTCTCATAAATTTCAGCCATTCACGGGATCCGCATAAATAAACGTGGGATCCGCATAAATGAATGGTTGAGATTCATGAGACAGAATAAGACACCATAAAATTAGACAGAGGATCTTGTCTCTACTTCCTTGCATATAGATTTTCATTTCTTCTTACCATTTTTAAAATCATGTTGTTAGTTTTACTGTAATAAGCGCTCTGAGCTTTCTCTTCTTTCCTTTAAGGTCAAAGAGGCCTCCTTCCTTTGTTCTTACTTGAATTACTTCACTCTCATACAGAATATAACGTACCTTTCGATCATCATCTTTGCTCTGCTTTTTATATAGTTGCGAACAAATGTCATTTTCACAAGATAATATTTGGGATTAAACTATAGGGTTAATTAAAAAAATTCAAAATTTACTTATAAATTTTAAAAAGTGACAATTAAATATTTATTTTTTTAAATTTTGGTTTAAGTCACATAAGATAGAAACCTTAAACACACAGTGTTCTCGGAGTAGCTACAAATATTTTCAGCTCCTTTTTACACCAACTACAAACTACCATATACCATTCTTCGTTGTCATCTGTGTTTTGCATAGGTAAACCATTAGTTACAGTAAGCATTTCACATCATTCTTTGTTCTCTTTTGTTAAATATAATTTCTCAAATTTTCTTTGGATTGTGCAATAAATGTAGTTAAACGGTATGAGAATGATGGGTGATTGACTATGTTCATGTTTGTAATGTAGATGAGTTTAGACATGATTTAATTTTTGTCCTCACCAATTCTTGTTTTGCAATCTACTTTTATTCACTACTTTATCTTGTAAGTTCTGTAATGTTATCTGAAAATTGAACTTGTTATATGATATTCATTTCTTGATGGAAGGTCATGACATTGTAACTCTTCTATCAGACACAACTTTTTGCAATGAGCTTCCCCAATTTTTTTCTGTAGAAAAAATCTCGTGTCATTTCTTTGCTTAGTAGAACTGAAATAATACCTTGGTATTTATGTCTATATATGTATTTTAGGTGAAAACTTGCTAAAGATAGTAAGTATAAGCCTCATTTCTTCCTTTCCATTAACTAGCAAGTTCTTCCAAGTAAATAGTAATAGTCAAATGATGATCTCTTATTAGTTCATTGACAAAAAATAAACCAAAAAATAGGTACAAAAAGAGCATTATGTAAAAGGAATTCTGATGTTAAATGAACATTTCCAATTAAAGCTCTGTCAAGATTGATTAATTTTTGGAAAACCATTAGGTGTGGACTCATTATAACTTCTCTATCAATGATCCAAAAGCTTGCATCTAAAAGCTACAAAATAGAAACTATCAAGTTTACCAACAAAAGAAATAGTTAGCTCTCCACTCTTTTGCATTGACAGTGTTGCACAATCCCTCCCTTTCCCATAAGTAACCTCATGATGTCTTATACTCTCACACTCAGTTATTACAACTTGGAAAGTTCTCTCTTCAAATGGCAAGCTTTGCAATATTAACATTAAGTGCCAACCTCACCAATTTCAAACACTTATCGTTTGTATACTCGTCTTGATCATAATAATCACAGTGATCTATGTCTTTCTGTGACTTCAAAACTTCTTTTTATCCCTTTTTGATGAATGATTTTATGACAATCCAATTGCTTATTTTGTGTACTCATCTTGATCACTTATCTCAGGCCATAAAAACTTTTTTGAACCTCTCTTTAAGCTTATACGCTCAATATCATCAAACCATCTTTGTTACTAGTAGGTAAAGAATTACAAAACACATCTAATTTCTCGTTTGATTATATCCTTCATACAATTCCATCAAGAATAGCATCAATTTATTCATATTCTTTACTTCTTCAATTTGTTTTATTACTCCACAACTAAAATGTGGTTGAGGATCTAACTATGTCAACTCATCCCATAATCTATCATGTATTTCATTCCAAGTTCCTAGGGGGATGTAATATACATGAATACCTCTACCAAAATCCTTCAAAATTGAATTCAAAATCCACCATTTCACTATATAATATGCCATCTGCAATTACTCACTCAAACAAATTGTACTCAAGCATTTTAACCTTGTCATCAACAAACCCTAATTTGTTCTCAATGATTTATTGTTAGATCCAATTAAAGGTTTTGTTATTAGATTAATATGTAAATGATCAGAATTCTGCAATTGAAGTAAATCACCCTGAACTCTTTTGTGAAAGCAACTTTTGAGTAAATAACCTCTATTTTCAAGTGCATTTAAGTTACTAATTAAATATTAATGATTAAAAAACTCAACCAGTTTGGCCGATTCAACCATAAAAAATTGAACCGTCAAACTTTTTGGTTTGATTTACTTTAATAACTCTTGTTGTTAAGAACTAATCAATTTATTAATTAATAGATTACTTTTTATTAACTAATAAGTTTTTACAAGCTAAAATAAATAAATTAATTTTCATTTAACAATCTTTTTTAGTTAAGCTTCAAATTCTTTGATAGGTAAGGACGATCTCTTTTAATCATATTTCAAATTCTTTAATTTTGTTCAATATTTAGCTAATTTTATGATGATCTAATATTGATTTAATCTTTTAAAATTTAAATCTTTTACTTTACCGATTTGACTTCAAGTCTAGTTTTAAAACATTGTTAAATATTTGTATGATGATATTGTAATAGGATAAACAAATAGGGTAGAAATAAAATATATTTGGTTTTCATTACTTATGCACCTAGTATATGTTTGATGTGGGAACAATATTAAGGTGTCATTAATCGATGCAAGGATGCTATTTATTGTTGTTTCGATAATGTAGCAGAAGTTGAAATGATATATTCTCAATTTTGTTAAGAGAAAACATTATTTCAATGGTAAAATAATTTTAATATATACTTATTATTCTATATTATATTTTAATTATATTCAATTATGATTAATATTGGCATTTATATATGTATATACAATTCATATTTTGAATATTGAATGCCCCAGTTGTAATAAGAAGATGAAGTTATGGATATCAAGTGCTAAGTCTAACATTGGTTAACATTTTTATGAATGCATCAATAGAAAAGTAAGTATTTCAATTATTGTTTTTTTACATTGCCATTAGTATACAAAATTTTAATCAATATTCAAATTAAAGGTGTCTTGTAGGTTCTTACTATTTGTAAATGAGACGAAGGTTTGTTTTTGTCAAAAAATATGTCAAACATCTTATGTGCGTTAAGGAAAGAATCTTATTCGCAAAATGCATTGTTGTTTACAATAAGTATATGTAATAATTCATTTGCATAAGCAAATTCTTCATAAGTTTAAAATTTTAGTTTATATCTTTATTTTGTAGGTCCCATATGATTTCATAGCTTAGGCATCAAATGTAACTGTGACAAATATAGAGACATTGTAACAGTTAAATTTGAAATGCAAATTTTTACTCTCTTTGCAACTGCAAGTAGTATGTTGTCTTAAAAGAATAAGGAAGCCATTGAGTATACAAGTAGTATGTTGTGTTGATGATGAGTCATTTGCAAACTTCATTGTTGGGTTAGTAATGAAAAGGACATTGCGGCACTAATGACTTCTAATTCGTTGAACTCATTGTTTTAATTTTGGTCAATTTCAATTTCAATAGGCTTAGGCCAACTTAAGCATTTCAATAGTAATTAAATCAATAAAGAGATGTTCAATTTTAGTTTTAACAGGCTAGCTTAAACATTTCAATAGTAATTAAATCAATAAAGAGATGTTTTTGTCATATCTTTTTATCAAAATCGATTTCATATTAGGACATTATCAGAAAGAATATAACAAATTTAACTACATAGTTTATAATTCTTAGATCATGGCATCTAGTGATTATCAAATGCAAACAGGGACCCAACTATATTATTGATGTTAGATTCACCTAGTTATTCACTTGGTTAATTATTAATTAAAAGGATAAGGACACACATATATCCTACAATATATATGACTATAATCACATTAAACATATATGTAGTTATGACTTTTGCCATGGTATGATAATGTGAGATACAAAGAAAAGGAGCAAATAAAACTTGTAGACAATGTCATGAGAAAATGTAAGACTTAAAAGAAACTGTAAGCACTTTCAAAATAAAACTTACAGACAATAATTCAAAACTCTGGCATCATCAATTGTATCATTAATATATCAATTCCATGAACATATACACTTGGATCATATGTTTCACACAACAAATGAGTGCGTCAAAATGATTACATTCATAAATATATAAACCTGGATCAAACACCAACATAGTATATATTGAAACTAAGCTACATATTCTATATTACTAAACAAAGCATAACTAACAATTTTACAACATAACACTTATAGAACAACAACAAATTGTGGTCAAACTGTGAACCAAAACATGTCAAAATTATCAACCAAATGTTAACTAATACATATCTAAAACTAATGCATAACTAGAAGTTCGTAATTCTCAATCGTCAACAACTTGAGAATTTTTAATAGCAGATCTTTTTGCCCTCAGTTTGATCCTCCTCCTATTTTTAATTGTATTGCTAGTTGTATTTTGGGAAGCTTGAGTAGTTGTTGCATTAGTATTCGGCGTTTTTAGAAATTGAAATTGACTTCCACCCTATATGAAGCATAAAAATAAAAAAGCTAAATATTACCATCTCTCTTATAACTAGATATAAGTAGTGTAAATATGTATTTAAATGATGTACCATAAAATAGGTGTTCCTGCTAACTTCCCCAAATTTAACTCCATATCCTCTAGTTGCCTATATAAATAAAAGGAATTATAATATTATATAAGTTAAAGACGAAATAATTTAAAATTAAATGGAATATTCACTAACTACTCTCTTCTCTCTTCTTAAGATAGAAGATGCAGTATTTGAGCCTGTAGATACTGATTGTATGGGTCTTCAAACTGGACGACTACCAAAATTGGATGGAGGGGCTTTAGTTTTTGGTGGCCTTCTTCTTTTCCACTGCACTATACATATTAATATACTTTGTGATGAATAAATAGACATTTTTCTACAATTAAAATAAGGAGAAACAAAATTTTAATAAACAACCTTAACAATTTTAGGTTGCCTCAAAGGTTGACTCTTATTTTTGCATCTTCTTATATCGTAACCAATTTCATAACAATGATGACATCTCATAGGTACTCCAACCTTGCTCAATTTGTTGGGATTTCATGGTTCTTCAGTCTTATCCCTTTTTCTTACCTTTTTGGGCCTTCCAAGCATCTTCGAAATTAATGGAGGTAATATTGGCTACAGATTTTCAGTCTTTAGTCAAAATTTAGGATCACTAATGGGTTCTATAGCATACAGTTAACTTTTCAAAGAACAATTATGTTTGTAACATCGATTGACATAAGCATCGATATCCTCCCTCTAATATAATATACAAACCACAACATGCTTACGTGGAATCCTTATTATACAATATCTTGCTTCCCATTTTGCAATATCTATTTTCTTTCTCACTTTTGGGCATATATCATCAGTGGATTTAAGCATCATGTCCCTTTTTTCATATATTTGAGTCATTAAATAAACTCAAACATTTTCTATCATATTAATAAGGCTTTTCGTACAAGCTTCACAAATGAATCCATTAAATGTCTTTGATATATTATTATGAACTATTTCATACTTCGGTCTTATGCTGAAATAAGCTCACCACTTGCCAAAATAAGCTCATCAAATTCAACTTCTCCATTACCTCATCAAATTCAACTTTGACTGTGCAACTCACCACTTGCCAAAATAAGCTCCTATATGTGTGACCTTTATTAACATGACATGTATGGATATTTAAAGTTTACCTTTTCCTAATCGCTAACAAAAGTCCATGCATTCCCACTTATGTCTAGATCTACCTTAAGAATGCTTAAAAACAATGCCACAATTGATAATTTTCTCTCCCTTAATCACAACCTAATATATAGGAAACATCTTATTGTTTTTGTCACGACCTATTACAACTAATAAAGCATCTTTAAGGAATGTCTTCAAAAACATCTATCTAACCTAATTGTTTTCCTACTTCCTTCCAGAAAACCATACTTTAAAGCACTAAACCCCATATAAAACCTTTTGAACATTGGTTCTCGAACTATTCATCAAATTTAGTTTGAATAATATAATGTCCATCTTTGTGAACTCATCGTAACTCTTGTCCATAAGACCAAAACTTGACATCTTAACCTTTTGTAGATCCTCGTAGTATGATAATGGCTTCCCAATTAGCCCTATAACATCAGGATTTAATTACCCATAGTACATATTTTCTATAGAGATCATCCATCATTTAAGTAATAGGCCAATTTGAGTTCCTCTTAAACTTATGTAAGAATTAATTTTTTATCTATTTCCTACTAGCTTGCCTGTTCCTTTGCACTTTCTTGCAATTATGCTTGTTTTATACTATCTTCATAGCAAATGTTTTCTCATTTCCAATCCAGCTAGCGTATACCAAAAAAGGACATTATGACTCACAAACTGCCTCCATTCTCACATCGAATCTCACCATTGAAACATCATATTCATTTGTAATTGCATAGTTTCTTATAGCTTCCCTTAACTGCATCTCATACTTAAAATTCATTCCAATTTCAAACTTAAAATCTTTCATATCAATTTTTGGATTGAAGACAATGTATTTTCTTCTTTAGAATAGATGCTTCACCATCACTACAAATTAATGATTGAACTTCAGCATCACTATCCTTATATTCACTATTTGAACCATGTGAACTTCCTTCTTGACTTGGTGTATCTTTGGAATAATCACATTCTTCATTTTAATCCTTTCCAAGACCTCAAACCCCATCGACAACATTATCGCTTTCAAACCCATTATGTACAATCTTGACATAACTCTTCTCATTTGTTCTCACAGTAACATATTCTTCATCATCGGTTGTAAATAACTCATCATCAACTAAATCATCTATAGATTCACTAACTTTTATAACGATGAAGTCATCATCTTGCTCCAATTGAACTTGGAACAACCCCTTATCATTATTATTAGAGTCAGATTCTTCACCATTTGTTACAGGATGCTCATAACCATACTTGTAATAGATTTCAACATTATGATAATTCAAATCTTCCATTTATTAGAGCATAGCGAACATGTCCTTATCATGGTGTAAGCTTAACTCCTTCAAGCTTATTAGGAAATTTGTAAAACATAGATATTACTCTATGTCCTTTAGATTTAAAAAATCCTTTTAAGACTAGCATGCTAAGTTCATTAACACCCATATCTTTCTTCATTTTAATTTTACCCCCAACATATTTATTATCATGCCTTTCCAACACCCCACCATAATAAAATGCAAATTTTACCAACATCTGCAAAATATTGGGCACTTTTAACAATGACACTTAATATAATACATAAGAAAATGGTTATAAATGGAAATATGTACAAAAGTTTAGGCTAAAAAAAATGAGCTAAGGGAAAATGTGACTAAGTACAAAATGATACATATTTCAAGAGGAAAAAGAGAAGAAAAAAATAAGAAATCTTAATTTGGGACAATTAGAAATACCGAAGAGAAGTAAATAATATAAACACTTTAATTCTTGGATAAAATCTAAACACGATCTTCACCTATTAAGCTTAGACAATAGTTGTTTTACCATGTAACACTTATTTAAATTGATCCTAAACTGTCATTTAAACACCTGATTTACTTAAGATGTATAACTTGATATATTTCAAGTAGCACATAAACTAATGAACCTTTAATAAAAAATTGACCTATCATAATGGACATTCATCACATTTTAGTGTACAATCTTGAATGTAATATCCAATGCATACTTTATTTGTGTGAAATTCATTAATTTATACTCTTATTCAATTTACAAAGAGATTATCTAAATACATGTAGCATTTTTAGACAAAAGATATGGAGTTGGATAAAATGAATAAACTTTTCAAGCATTGCATGAAATCAACATTAGACTTGATAATTCTTCCCTCAATTCTTCACTTCATTGCAAATAAAACATTATGTATCTTTTTAAACCTCATTTAAAATAATACATGTTATTGATAACAAGTTTAACATTAATAGTTTCAACTTAATCAGCTAAAAGAAATGAAGAAACAAAAAACCAATTTGATTGTTAAACGAATAAATCCAAATCATAACATGAAGTTAATAGTCCTAGTTTGATTACAATATATTTAACACCTACAATTTAGTCACAAAAGACAATTATTCCAACTAATTCAAAAAAGACACAAAGTTATAGTTACTGGTACAAAAGGACAAATAGCTTGTCTTCTGTTGCGAAACGCTTATTGTAGCTGCTGGCTTAGTTGGTGCAAACATAAACATAACGAAGAAAGGTCAGAACCTAATCATGGTAGAATATTATCCTCTTAGTCCCAATTCTGTAGCATGCTAGAATATTAGAAACAATCTCGATGAAACAATTAACTTTTAGAAAGTTTAAGCGCTAAGCCAAATAACCTAAACATATGCAGATGGGTAAATTAATAACTATGTAAGTGCACTATGTTCCAAACATAATTCATAAGCCAAATATATATGAAGCACTTCTTGATTTTCCAGTAATAAAATGCAAAAAGGAACTTGAGTACAAACAAATTAGAAAACAAGACACACTTGAAAATCACAATTTCTATAATGTGACAGGGAAGATTGGTGCGATAGATTTTGTAATGTGAAGAGGCGCGAAGAATGGTGCGCTGTAGAGAATGGTATGCAATAGAGATTAGTGTGTAACCGAGAAGATTGGTGCGACAAGGAAGAAAAGTGTAATATAATCTATGAAGAGGAGCAGAGATTGGCATGATGGCGAAGAGAAGGGTAACAAATTGAAATGCCAAATTAATTTAGGGTTTTAGCCCTAAACGTTGTAGTTTCTTTAATTTACTTAATGAACTTAATTTTTAATTAAGTCTAACGTATATAATGATTTAGGGTTTTTGTCTTATATGACTTGCTACGTCAGTAACGTTAATAGAAATACTCACATAAGGTTAGATTTAAAAAAAATTGAAAATTTGAGTTTTTAATTGTCACTTTAAAGTTCGGGCTATAATTATATAATTGAGTAAATTTGAGATTTTTTGGTAATTAACCCTAAACTATATTACTAATAAGTATGAATATTACATATTCCTTTTCCAAAATTTAAATCTTTGT
>JANVCL010000002.1:30881295-30894198 GCA_026546855.1 Erythroxylum incrassatum | reverse complement strand
AGGCTATAATTATGGAAACGAATAACCAAATATACGCCTAATGATATATACAGCAGATAATGAAGGATTCTAGCTATGTTTACATATATTCTAACATGTTAAGTAAACCATAACAGGATCATATTGATGACCAAGACCATTGAGAGCACTTAATATTAGTTAATATTCTGTGAGGACATGTCCAGCAACTTGGAGTGAATCTCCTATGGATTTAACTTTTTGTATGTATTCAAATATGGTGTGTGATCCCTTTTTAGTTTTTGAGAGTTGATGTTTTAGTTGCCAGACTTTAAGCATGGAAGTTTGAGCATAAAGATTCTCCAGGATTTGTCATACTTGGAAGGATGAATTAGAATGGTCTACTTGCCCGATCACTTCTTCTTCAATGGTTAAGAGCAACCAACATAGTAACAACTGATCTATTCTACATCATGCTTTGTATTCTAGGTTTTCAGTGGCTTGATCCATGTTTGTAGTGATGAACTGAGGAGGAGGTGCAACGGTGATGAAACTTTCAAGTTCAAGAGCTCTGGTGACTGCAAGTACTTGTGCTCTCTAGTTGATAAAGTTTTGCCTATCAAGTTTAACGTGAAGATTCAAGTTTAAGGTTTTTGTTAAGATGGGAAAATCAAGAGAAGGCGTGGAAGATTGTGAAGCATTTTGACTAGTAGTTGATGAGCCATAGTTGGGATCCATTGACGTTGGTCACAGATGATGCTCTGATACCACGTAAAGATTTATGAAAGGAATGATTGTTTTATTTCATCTTTGTAAATGTTTATATATACACTTGGTGAATGAATGTGAATCATTCAATTATAACATAAATAAATCAAACGATTGTGGGGTACTCTTTTTCAACAGAAAGTGTAAGACAACTCATATTAACTGGTAATGGAGTTTTCCTTTATGCCCTTTTACTTTCTCTTCTTACAAGGTCAGACACTTGTACGATTATAGTGGTTGAAATGAGTCGATTTCGAAAACAATTTTAGAGGAACGAAAAGCAAAAGATTAAGTTTCAGAATAAGATATGAATTAAAATTTATACTTTATGATAATTTATATGTTAATCATTTTATAGAATTTAAGAAAAGAAACTTTCGTAATTATTTTGGTACAAGGTGATTCAAATCCATTTCTATTTCCCATCAAGCTATAATTTAAGAGTGTGAATATATTTAATCCCATTTTTTTATTTTTGAGAAAAAATTTCCTCTAAGTGAAGGGGAAATACTAAATACTAATAAAATTCCATAATTTGATATGGGAAATGTTTAACGGTTCATAAATTAGTCAAGTTGAAATCTTATATGGTTTACTGATTCAGAATTTTATTAACAATTCCATTTGATACAAAGGTGAGTTCTACTATATATATTTTTGGTTTTATGATTTACAAAATAGAAGAGCAAATTTCCTATTTCTTTTTTTTAAGGAAGTTTACTAAAGTAATATTATTACAATAAACGTTCCCTTCTCCACAATATTAGATATATGATAAGAAATAATAGCTATAAAAGGAACTTCTTCTTTTTTTTGGGTTAATCCACTGGTATTCTTTTAGGCGACAAAGCTGAGATTTAAAGTGAATCCATTCTTAAAACTCGAACTCAAGATTCTAATTAAGGATGGAGGAACTTTAATTTTGATAAGTATAGAAACGAATGTCAAACAAATTAAGGTAAAAGGATAAATTCTATATTTATATATTTAAAATATTTTCTCCTAATTTATTAAATATCCACAAGTTAATTTTAATATATCGGAATTTAGTAATACACATTCCATCTAAGGTTTTTTTAATTTTCAGTCCATAGTTTAAGAAAAATAACCTAGAACTGAAGTAATCGTTTGAACGTGCATTATAGTAGTGTATTATTACATCTTCTAAGAATATTAGGTAATTGTTCTTTTACCTTGATAAAACTTTCCAGTTTTTGCATCCAAAGCACAGAAACAGTGAAGTGTTTGTAAGTTATCATTGTATAGCTATTGCAAGAAATAAAGATTTTTACGTTTCGGAGTTTCAAAAATACACATCGCATCTTCGTTTTCAAACTGAAATTGTCTTCCTAGTATTTTGGCTGTTACTTGAGGTTGGAAATATGGCCTGATGCATAATTCCTGAAGAAATGTGCTCGATGAGTAAGTATCAATACACATCAGCAATAATGTTGCTGTCCTTGGCGAAGCAAGAGTGGCTCCACAAAATATACGATCATCGATATCAACGACGGAGCTACAACTGACCCTTCTAAGATTTTTTTAAAAATTATTTTTGATATATATATATATAAGGATAGAATTATTTAAAAATTAGTGATATACTAAATCTCTTAAAATTTTAAAAAATTAAATATTTAAATCTCGTGTCTTAAATGACCTGTCTGTTGATATACACCGATTATTTTTGACCTACTTTTCGGAGTTTTCTTATGATATTCCACATTTTCATGTTCCACGTCTCTCTTGACAACTAGCTTCTGTCAGCCATACATTCATCACCACTTCACTTTTTGATCCTTCAATGTCAGTTCTCTTTTCGTTGGATTGTTCACAAATCAGTAAAAGTTTTGAATTGGGTTTATCTCATCGTAACAGTTTTTGAATTTTCAAAACTTCTGTCGCTTCGTTATGATAAGGACGGAGAACCCGTTGTTATCTCGGCTGTACTACCGGAGGCATGGGAGAAGCCGGAATAGGAGAGCACTCGTTTAAAACAGACTTTTAAACATGTATGCGAGTTAGTTAGGGTTCATAAGTATCATTCACTTTTATAAGTAAGCAAAAACTTCTTTTAGCAGGTAAGGAAAGAATACACTTACGATTTATCTTCCAAAAAATAGCATACTTGGCTTTGAAATAAGAAGAGGATCTCATATTCTTTTGTTATGCCAATCTATATATCAAGAGCTCTTGTGGCTGCAAGTACTTGTGCTCTCTTGTTGATAAAGTTTTGCCTATCAAGTTTAATATGAAGATTAAAGTTTAAGGTTTTTGTTAAGATGGGCAAATCAAAAGAAGGCATGGAAGATTATGAAGCATTTTGACTAGTAGCTGATGAACCATAGTTGGGATCCATTGACGTTGGTCACAGATGATGCTCTGATACCGCGTAAAGATTTATGAAAGGAATGATTGTTTTATTTAATCTTTGTAAATGTTTATATATACACTTGGTAAATGAATGTGAATCATTCAGTTATAACATAAATAAATCAAACGATTGTTGGGTACTCTGTTTCAACAGAAAGTGTAAGACAACTCATATTAACTGGTAATGGAGTTTTCCTTTATGCCCTTTTTACTTTTTCTTCTTACAAGGTCAGATACTTGTACAATTACAGTGGTTGAAATGAATCGATTTCGAAAACAATTTTAGAGCAACGAAAAGCAAAAAATTAAGTTTCAGAATAAGATATGTTAATATAATTTATATGTTAATCATTTTATAGAATTTAAGAAAAGAAACATGTTTCATAATTATTTTGCTACAAGTGATTCAAATCCATTTCTAATTTCCCATCAAGCTATAATTTAAGAGTGTGAATATATTTAATCCCAATTTCTTTTTTTTTTGAGAAAAATTTCCTCTAAGTGAAGGGGAAATACTAAATACTGATAAAATTCCATAATTTGATATGGGAAATGTTTAACGGTTCATAAATTAGTCAAGTTGAAATCTTATATGGTTTACTGATTCAGAATTTTATTAACAATTCCATTTGATACAAAGGTGAGTTCTACTATATATATTTTTGGTTTTATGATTTACAAAATAGAAGAGCAAATTTCCTATTTCTTTTTTTTAAGGAAGTTTACTAAAGTAATATTATTACAATAAACGTTCCCTTCTCCACAATATTAGATATATGATAAGAAATAATAGCTATAAAAGGAACTTCTTCTTTTTTTTGGGTTAATCCACTGGTATTCTTTTAGGCGACAAAGCTGAGATTTAAAGTGAATCCATTCTTAAAACTCGAACTCAAGATTCTAATTAAGGATGGAGGAACTTTAATTTTGATAAGTATAGAAACGAATGTCAAACAAATTAAGGTAAAAGGATAAATTCTATATTTATATATTTAAAATATTTTCTCCTAATTTATTAAATATCCACAAGTTAATTTTAATATATCGGAATTTAGTAATACACATTCCATCTAAGGTTTTTTTAATTTTCAGTCCATAGTTTAAGAAAAATAACCTAGAACTGAAGTAATCGTTTGAACGTGCATTATAGTAGTGTATTATTACATCTTCTAAGAATATTAGGTAATTGTTCTTTTACCTTGATAAAACTTTCCAGTTTTTGCATCCAAAGCACAGAAACAGTGAAGTGTTTGTAAGTTATCATTGTATAGCTATTGCAAGAAATAAAGATTTTTACGTTTCGGAGTTTCAAAAATACACATCGCATCTTCGTTTTCAAACTGAAATTGTCTTCCTAGTATTTTGGCTGTTACTTGAGGTTGGAAATATGGCCTGATGCATAATTCCTGAAGAAATGTGCTCGATGAGTAAGTATCAATACACATCAGCAATAATGTTGCTGTCCTTGGCGAAGCAAGAGTGGCTCCACAAAATATACGATCATCGATATCAACGACGGAGCTACAACTGACCCTTCTAAGATTTTTTTAAAAATTATTTTTGATATATATATATATAAGGATAGAATTATTTAAAAATTAGTGATATACTAAATCTCTTAAAATTTTAAAAAATTAAATATTTAAATCTCGTGTCTTAAATGACCTGTCTGTTGATATACACCGATTATTTTTGACCTACTTTTCGGAGTTTTCTTATGATATTCCACATTTTCATGTTCCACGTCTCTCTTGACAACTAGCTTCTGTCAGCCATACATTCATCACCACTTCACTTTTTGATCCTTCAATGTCAGTTCTCTTTTCGTTGGATTGTTCACAAATCAGTAAAAGTTTTGAATTGGGTTTATCTCATCGTAACAGTTTTTGAATTTTCAAAACTTCTGTCGCTTCGTTATGATAAGGACGGAGAACCCGTTGTTATCTCGGCTGTACTACCGGAGGCATGGGAGAAGCCGGAATAGGAGAGCACTCGTTTAAAACAGACTTTTAAACATGTATGCGAGTTAGTTAGGGTTCATAAGTATCATTCACTTTTATAAGTAAGCAAAAACTTCTTTTAGCAGGTAAGGAAAGAATACACTTACGATTTATCTTCCAAAAAATAGCATACTTGGCTTTGAAATAAGAAGAGGATCTCATATTCTTTTGTTATGCCAATCTATATACCATCGTACAGTTACAGGTGTAGTTTAATGAGAATGGACATCACATCCTCCAGGACGAACTTGTTTGATAACGAAAAGCAATAGTTGCTAAAAGTTAAAAATAAAAAAGACTACAAATAGAGAAGAGCTCAGAAGCATATTTCATACAGCCACGAAGAGATTAAACTGGTATTAGGGGCACTTCAAGTGATATATATGAGACTTCCTTTGTAAAATTGAATGTTTGGAGTTGATGGTTAGCCTTGTTCAAGTGGTATACTAATAAAAACTCCTCAAATTAATTTATTCATGGTGGTTATTGAAATAATCCAAAATATCAGTCAAATAATCCAACATATCAGTCATAAGATCGAAAATTAAAGGCAAAAAAGTTAAAAACGCTACAATAATTCATCAGTACACGTTTGAAAAAGAAATCCAACGTTGTAGTTGTGAACTTGTGAGTGAATGAGACATATTAACAGAACTCAAAGCTTGGCAGCTTTCTAAATGAGATTACAAGAACTGGCAGGGAACACCAACGTTTTCTATTCAGATGAGATGGTTTAAAAGGAACGATGTTTTACAATCATTAATGCCATTTATGATACTGAAATCCTTACAAGACATAAAGAATCATTTGATAATTGTAGATTCCATTTTTTAATTTAATTTGAGACTGAACTTAATCAAATTTAATTCATTCTGTTAACTTGATTAAGATTTGACTATTATGATTACTCGAGTAGAAAATTGATCAAGATTAATTCCAAACTCAATTGGATTTGTCAGTTAAACTGATACAACTTGGATCATCTCTAATTTTCTACTCGTGCTGAAAATACATGTCTATCGTAAGTGAAGTAATTGTATAAAAGTTCATGGAAAAGTGTTACTGAATCTTCTAAAAATATTAAGGTAATTGCTCTTTTCATATGATATAAAACTTCTCAGATTATGCTTTTGAGCTGTAGCTTTGGAAACTGTGTAGTGTTCATTTCAGCGTTCCTGAAGTATCTTATGCTGGAAATTCAATTTCAGTCTACACCACCACTAGTTGTGTGTCTGTTTCCATATTGTCATTATCTTCCTGGTAATGGCCGTAGCTGACAAACTTTTAACCAAGTTTCCCAGACGACGCAGGTATATTGCCGGCTTCAGAATATGATTTACTTGTTTTATCAGTAATCTTTCCTACAGACAATTACATTGCTGTCAAAGACCATTTTGTAGGTAGGAAATGTTTTGAATTGCGGACTACGAGTTATACAGCAGTTACCAACGATTGCAGCAATTACGGATGAAGCAGGCGTCATTTTAACAGAATCTTTTCCAAGTGATCCTTAGTACTGCAACGCTCAAGTTGAATAGTCTTAAATGGCATTTTCACTCTCCAGACCAAGGCACAAGGTTTTAGACCAAAGGATAGGATATGTGAGATGGGCAAAGAATGGCATTGCTTGACTTTGGTTGATTGCTAAGAAGCACGGACATGACAAAATGGAGCCGTTTCCGCATGTCGGACACGTGTCCGTGTCAGACGCGCACGTATCCGTGTCGGATACGGGTCTGATGCGAACACCCACAAAAAGTGCATATATATGCTCTATATTTTTTGAGAGGGACTTATAAAGTACAAAATATGTATGAACTATTAAGATATTGGAAGTTTTGAAATACATCAATCAATATTTATCATATTATGGATTCTGAATTTTTTTCTTAATTCTAAATTTTATAATATATATATATGCCGTGTCCGTGTCCACCAAATTTTAGAAGTTGGTGTGTCCCCGTGTCCGTGTCGTGTCGCCTGTCCGTGTCCGTTTCCGTGCTTCATTTTTGTGCATATATATATATATATATCTTTAAAAAATAAAATAAAAAAATATATATATCTTTTTCATATGAGTCTATCATAAACAATCTCTCTATTAGTTAGGTATAAAACTGCGTACTATTGGACCTCTCCAAATCCCGCGTGTCAACGGGACTTTTACTGGGTGGTTGTTGTTGTTTTCATGAACTTCATTCTCCTAGTCCTTAATATCTATTATTTTTCAAATAGATACTTGTTTGGTTTCTGATATCTTGTTTTGTTTGCTCATTTCATATTCCTATTGATGAGCATATATCAACTTGTAGACTATCTAGTGCTGCATTCTTGTTTCATGGGCTGTGATTTTGGTGCAGGGTTGGTTCTTTGTCTTTTCTGGAATATCATAGCTGTTACAACAGCATGGATTAAAGGAGAAGGTTATTATACAGTTTATTTGTCATTCCTTGCTTATTCAAATTTTTTATTATTCTCTAATGTTTTCATTGTGATGTCCTCTGTTCTTTCAATTCTTACTAGAGCGGTTTTTTTCCCCTTTATAGGAGTGAGAATATGGTTTCTTGCGATTATCTACTTCATATCCGGAGTTCCTGGGGCCTATGTTTTGTGGTATCGCCCTCTATATCGTGCATTTAGGTAGTTAATTTCCTTATCTTTTTATAATTGGTACTGCTTTTGAATTGGCTGTTCCATATATCGAATTTATTTATCGGGACATTGGTTGTCTCAGGAAGGAGAGTGCAATGAAATTCGGATGGTTTTTCCTCTTTTACATGGTACTTTTTATTTCTTACATCAAGTTTCATTGGAGAATTAACGAAACCTAATTTTGTTTCCATATTCCCTGTCTGCAGATTCATATTTGCTTCTGCGTTGTTGCTGCTGTTGCTCCCCCTATATTTTTCAAAGGAAAATCATTTACGTATGTTTGTACAGATGTTTCAACCTTTCGAACTGATGCATTTGAAATTTAATGTTTGTATCTGATTGGTCAATTTTTGGTCTTTGGAACAGTGGCATCCTGTCTGCAATTGACCTTATTGGTGACCATGTTTTAGTTGGGGTAAGATGTCTGATCTAGTATTATATTTCCGGCCAACTTTATGGGCTTCCAATCGTTTGTGTATATTTGGCCCAACTGGATTGCATGCAAGTAAAAGAGATATCTGTTGTATCATTCAGCACTCAAGTAATACCACTTGGGCCATCTCTCTATATTGTTCTCTTAGCTCCTTTTTCTTTTCTTTCCGCCCCCTACCCAAATATAAATGTTCAGTTCCCATGATTTCACTCTCTATAATGATTGAAATGAACAAACTTATATTTAGTTTACCATATTACTTGTTGCCTTTTTGTGTAGATCTTCTACTTTGTCGGATTTGGCCTTTTCTGTCTTGAAGTGGTGGTCAGCATCTGGGTTTTGCAGGTATTTAAGCTGTACCATTGAACAATTTCATGCTATCATATGCACGATTGATGGCTTGGTCATGATTTAGCTTTGGAAATGCTTTTAAATATATATTTTTTTCATGCGGGTCTATTGGAAACAGTTTCTTTACAAGTTAGAGATAAGGCTCCGTATTATTAGATTTCTCTAGATCCAGCCATATCGGTGGAACTTTTACTGAGTTGTTGTTGTTGTAATGCTTTTAAACATTCTATTTCCTCACTTGCCAGTAACTTTGTTCTCTGCAGCAAGTGTACATGTATTTCCGTGGCAGTGGCAAAGCTGCAGAGATGAAGCGGGAGGCTGCAAGAGGAGCATTTAGGGCAGCTATATGACTCTTTTAAGCTATTCAAGAATGGCAACATGATGAGTGGATGTGTGAAATTAGGTTGTAGATGCCCCTAGCCACGTAAATTTTTGGGGACTTCCTTTGCTTGTCTTTTGACAAACCAATTTTCACTAAATTTGATTGCTTTGCTCGATGCTTTGTCCTTGTAAATTTTCAGAGTACCGCTATGGGATCATGCAAACTTGGCTATCTTTTCTTTGATGCAATATTACTTGCTATTGTCTACATTGTTTATCTAAAATGCCCTTCTTAAGAGCAAAAGAGAGAAATTTTTCCAGGAAGGCCAAATTCAGATTCTAATTGCTTCTCATAATTATGTTAGCCAAGCCTTAAAAATTCTTTTAGGGAATGTTTAGTTAAGAGTTTATTAATAGAATGAAATGAGATGAGATCGAAGAGGAGGGTTTATAATGAAATAAGATGAAAGAAGGAAGTTTTATATTACAACTTATTCTATCCTAAACAGTAAAAGTAAAAAAAAATCTTTAATTTAAGAGGTTTATGATAGAATATCTATATTATATTATAAATTTTTTATCTAAATAATATAATATAATATTATATTATATTATATTATGCAATTTTTATTTCTTTTAAATAATAATTCTTTAATATTACATTTATTTACTGACGTATTTACTTATAAACAATTTTATTTTATTTTATTCCATTCATTAAAAATTTTACATTTATTTAATTATAACCTTAATATAATATATTTAATATCCACTAGGCCTGGTCGGTGTTCATTGATTTTGTAGGCCCTATTAGTGGCATTGGTAACGAGGAAGAAAACTGGCTTCATTGCTTAGCGGCGTGTAAGGACGGTGTCAATCCCTCTCATAATAGGTCACCACCCACCAGTTCCCAACTTTCATTAATAGCATATGTCAGCTTTACTATCCAATTTGAGATATATGAACAATTTGGGATTGAACCCAGTTCATCGACGCTTTCCCATGGACCTAAAAAAGCAGGTTATAACTTGGAAGGATGGACCAACATCAGTGCTTTAGCATTTACACTTACCAAATGATGTAAGAAATTGGCAGAAACTTGCAACCACCCGCTGGTAGAACTCGTGGACTGCTGCCAACTTTAGTAACATTTAAGGGATACTTGGAAGGATTTACAACAATAAAGTGATCTAATCCACGACAGAAACTAGAGGGAAACCAGCAGCGAAACGTTGCATGTTCATGTTTCTGACGTGCTGTGTGTCGAAATTCCTTGGAAGAGGTTGAAAAGGTTTAACAATATTAAAGCAAAACAATCAAAGTATACCTGATTTGTGGGATGTATGCCATAATTTGTTTTATTTATATTAATCATAAGTAAGTGACATACGTAGTATTCAACGTCAACCGAATCACATGCTTTTAAGTTATATCATCACTACTAGGTGGTAGAAAATGTAGATATTAAGCGACTGCTCGCATGCTAGCGATCCAAAGAACTCTTCCGCTTCCTCTAACAGTAAGCAACACACTTTTTCTTACAGTCCATGGTACAACCTCCACCGCCTCCGCCGGCACCGTACCCCTTCCCTGACCGGCTATATGAAGTGAAACACTTAGCTGGACATGTCAACTTCTTGTTGTAACATGGACCCTTCTCTTTGCACACCACAGTAGGCCTTATAACACCACCTCTAGAGTAACCACCACTCGGACTACCATATCCCGCTCCGTAACCACCGCCCCAATCTTTTCCAAAACCCGGTATGCTGAAGCCATTTCCAGGTCCGAACATCCCGCCTATGTCACCACCATTGTTGTTGTTGTTGTTTCCAGTACTGCCGCTGCCTTTATTGTTGCTTGGGTTGTTAATGGATTTCCCTTTTGATGATAAGAGCTCAGAAAACGGGTCGGGTCCCGATCGGGTGCTTGTTGAGAGTGAACAGGAAACAAGCAAAAGTGCTAGTAGAAAGAAACTGATAATGGGTTTCATTATGTAGGGTTTGGAAGAAGAAAGTGCAAATGCTGGATTATTTAAAGATGAAAAGATTGAATCTTTTGGGGTGAGGTGTTGGAGGGCAGTTGAGAGGGAGGGTCCTCATTGAATGTTAAGTAGGTACGGTGCATTTATGGCACTTACATTTCAATTTCTTTGAAGTTAATGTCGTGAATTTATGCTTCTGAACATGGACTTTTAACACAAATGAGCTAACTTCCATTGGTTGACAATCAAGTGGACATATCAGCTTCTGGGACTGGGACTGGGACTGGGACTGGGACAAGACTATATATTGTAGAACTAGATACTTTGTTTTATCTTAATCGGAAAGCATATAACCAAAAACTATGTTTAAGTATGTCTAAGTGAAAGATACAGATATAATCTGCAATCAGTCTTTCTTTATGTTCGTACCTAAGAGGATAGGATCCGAATCCGACTTTGTCATTGTAATGGACTCACTCAATTTTAGGAAATACTTAGCTGATCAGTATCTTTTTATATTAACTCGGACAATGGCCTCGCTTGTTTATCTTCTCTTCCTTTCACTCGTTATTGTCATCATCATCATCATCATCATCTATTTTCATTACTAACTGTAAAAGAGAATTGAAAATGATCCCTAATCACTCCCAACTCAGTGTGTTTTATACATCTAAATTGATAGAAAGTAGCATAACAAGAAGTGAAGAATTGAAGTACTTGAACTTGCCATTTATGAACGCACTCAACAAATCATCTATAGAAATAATATGTAGGAACTTTCTTTCCCTTCTTTCCCCTCTCTCTCTCTTTGTTGAAATTCCATGTTCATCTTTTATCTTTATAATTAACTTTTAGGAAGCTAATTTATTCTTAAGATGTGATGCTCTTGGAGATGATGACTACAGTCTTTTAGTTGTTGTCCTTAAAATAGTTAATTACAAAAGAAAAAATTCAGTAATCTTACAAGGACCAAGTATTACTTTTGGTGAATGTGATACAGTAATATATATACAAGGCTATGAGAATATAAGATCAACGTAATTTTATGTAACTAATTAGTAAAGACAATATTTACAATATTAACAACAGTAACATCTTATGCGATATTTAGCAAATCAGTTTGCTTGATTGTAAGCATGATAATACGCTTAGACTTAGTCATTAGGATTATCTCTGACATCCCCCCGCAAGTTGGACAATCGAAGACTAAGGCCAATCTTGGACATTAGAAGTTGAAAACGAGTCCGAGTAAGCGGTTTGGTGAGAGCATCAGCAAATTGGTCATTGCTTGAGATGTGAGAGACACGAATGATGCCACCTTGTACATGTTCCCGTACAAAGTAGTAATCTAAACCAAGGTGTTTTATTTTAGAATGAAATTTGGGATTAACAGCAACATAAGTAGCGCCCATATTGTCACAATAGATAGTAGGAGGAGTAAGAGGTTTGTGTCCCAGTTCACATAGTAGATTGAGTAGCCAAAGAATTTCAGCTGTTGTTGCAGTAATAGCTCAGTATTCGACTTCGGTGGATGAATGAGCCAATGTGCGTTGCTTTTTAAAACTCCAAGAGATGAGATTCCTTCAAAGATAAACAACATAACCTGTGGTGGAAATATAGTCATTCTTATCCCCCACCCAATTAGCATCCGTGAAGGCATGTAAATAAGTAGGCGAGCTTTGATGCAACAAAAACCATGGTGTGAAGTTCCTGCAAGATATCGTAGTAGTCGTTTGAGTTTTGTCTAATGATCAGCGGTTAGCTTATGCATGTATTGGGATAACTTGTTCACAGTAAAAGCAACATCGGGTCGGGTTGGTGATAAATATTGCAAGCTTCCCACAAGGTCCCGATACTTGGTCGAGTTTGAGATAGGAGTGCTAGATGTATTAGAAGGAGGGGATGAACACTTATAGGTGTTGGAACGGGTTTTGCGCCACTCATTTTGGCACGTTGGAGGAGGTCAAGAACATATTTATGTTGGCTTAAAAATAAACTAGTTAAATGAGGAAGAACTTCGACACCAAAAAGTAGGAAAGAGTGCCAAGATCTTTAAGAGAGAA
>JANVCL010000002.1:30787453-30809316 GCA_026546855.1 Erythroxylum incrassatum | reverse complement strand
ACCTAAATTAACTTTCATCCAATATACGAAAAAACACATGACAGTAGTTGCATAAATACCTCTACCAAAGGACACGATGACAATGGTCAGAGAAGACAACTCCAACGAGTAGAAAAGGAGTCCACAACAGAGAAACCGAAGAGAAGAAAACCGAAAAGGAGACGCAGGAAGAAGGAAGAAGGAAGAAGAAAAAGCAGAGGGGGAGATGTCGGGTGAGTTGATATTTAAAAAGAATTTACCGACGGAAATTTCCGTAGGTAAATTCAAAATTTTTTATTCCGCCAATAATTCCCGCCTTTTTACCGACGGAACAAAAATTTCCATCGCTACATCCATTTATCGACTGAAAGTTCCGTAGGTAAATTCAAAAATGTCTTATTCCGCCAATAATTCCCTCCTTTTTACCGACGGAACGAAAATTTCCATGGCTACTGTCAATAATTCCCTCCAAATTTAGCGACAGTCTATTTTCCGTCGCTAATGTCCGTTACAAATTTTGTCGTGACGAATTCCATCCAAATTTAGCGACGGTATATGTTCCGTCGGTAATGATTTGTCGCTAACTTATAGTGATTACCGACGGCTGTATTTGTCCGTCGCTAATAGTCGTCGCAATTTTTGCCGCCACGAACTCCCTCTAAATTTAGCGACGAGTATTAGTACCGTTGCTAAAGTAATCAATTATAGCGACGAAAATATGCTTTCCGCCACTAATTTCCAACGGTATATTTTCCGTCGCTAAATTTCCGTTGCTAATCCACATTTTTCTTGTAGTGGATATTGGTTAGAAAGAAGAAATAGTGTGGGTTGATGTTGGTCTTACCTGTGAATATGTCTCAGCTGATGTTGGTCTTACAGTAGTTGCTTCTCTAGGCTCTAGCTACAGGTCTTGCTTATACTTCTCTAGTTATTGGACCTCCTATCATTACTATTCTTATAGCTATTAACCCCAAAGTTGATGATGTTAAGACCTAAAAGTAATAGACATCATGTCAACATTTTATATTTATGTCATAAAAAATAAATGGTTGAGTTGAAGGCAGTGTCATATAAGGATTAGAATAGTATTAATTGACTACCAAATGAGATGAATGTAAACTTTAATTCCCGTATCATTTTGTGAAAATAAGAAGACCAAAGATAAATACCGTAGTGCCTCACCATGAGCTTGCATATAAGGTTTGAGAGGAAGCCAAAAAATTTAAGTAGAGCAAAGGAGATGAGCATTTCTTTAATAGTTGAGTCAGAAATCATGAATTAGTTCATAGAAACAATATTTTCTTAAATTTAATTTTCAACAAAAAGATCATTTTTCAATGGGCAAGTTGAGGAAAGAAATCATAAATAGGTGTATTTGATAATTAATACGTCTAATATGTAATTGACTAGTAGATTATGTTGTGAACTAGGTGCATTCCCACTATGGCATTTAGACAACTATAATAACATTGTAACTAAATTAAAATAATAACTAAACTATAAGTTACTTACATTTATAGGTTGTTTGCTAGGGGTTGGCACATTGCAACTTCTACTTTTATGTCCATAAGCTCAATATTTCCTACATTTTTTTTATTTAACCCTTTTGCAGCATCTTGTTTGCACTTGTTACTTCTTTTAATTCATTTTTATCTCTCCTTTTCGTTTTTGGCGATCTTGGCATTACCTTTTTGGTTGGTGGATGTATCTACTTATAATCATTGATTGGCCATAAGATTATTTCCCTAATAGGCTACAACAATTAATCATACATACTCAATAAATGCTATTCTTATAGAAATAATTGATAAATGTCCTAAATTTTTGTTTGGAGTGATTTTTAGCACTAATAGCATGTTTATATGGATAAACATATAAGTCATATGCTCTACAACTACAATAATGGTTCCTCTACTTAAGGATGATGACAAGTATGAAAGAAATGATAAGAAAGAGAAGAAGGAAAAACACAAGAAGAAAGCACTTAAAGTCTTAATTTGGGATGACATATGTAAATAAATAAATGAACAATTAGAAGAAGAGATAGCTTATATGTGCTTTACCACCGTAAATGATGATGAGGTAACATCCAACTCCAATTCATGTGATAGTGATAGTGATTTGACATATGATAAACTGGTTGAAAGTTTAGAAATTATGAGTAAGAAAAGAAATAAACTATCTTCCAAAACCAATGAAGTTTAAGAAAAGTTAGATGCATGCATAAAAGATAATTAAAAAATAAAAAGTGAATTAAATAGCATTAAAGCATAAAAAATATGATCATTGATGACAATCTTGTATTAGAGACACTAAAAAAGAAGATCCATGCCCTCAAATATTTATTATCCAAATGTATTAAAGGGAGTGAAAAAGTAGAAAACAAGCTAGGTGTTTAAAAGATTCCAATAGTAGGTATGGAATAGGATATAACCTTAGAAGTGATGGCAATTCCAAAACCAAATTTAGCAAGGAAAAATATTTGCACATTGAAGAACCACTGCCTAATATGAAAAATGAGTATGGAGCATCCATATCTAACTATATGCATGCATATTCCACATCCATTAAGATTAATTCTAAAAGCAAGTGTCACGCTTCATATATGGCTCATAAACTAGGTATAGAATTCAATACTGTCAAGGGAAGAATAGACATAACTTATACCATAACAAGCAAACCCACTCACATCATTTTAGGACTCAAAGAAGCATACATCAAGTTGTCATTCATAGTAGACACCGTAAATATAATCATGATAGCTTATTTCACTACCTTAAGAAACCATTCAACACCTTTAATACCTTAAGGAATTTTCCTCATTATGTTTATTCATATAGTAATTCTTTTATGCATCATCATAACTTATATAATATGGTATGTTTTTTATGGTAAGTTTGGACATGTTGATAGATTTTGTTTTCTCAAACAAGAATGACAAGCAAACCCTTGAAAGTATGAGAAAAAGAAGCCTAAAAATCAAGGATCTGAGATTATTTTGACTCTTACAACATATTTATCAGGTTGATTAAATAGAAAATAGCATGTATTAAAGTTGGTAGTTATTAAATTAAGTATTATTTTTAAAGAGTTTATATTTTTTATCTTGATGAATCTAACCTTGTTATGTCCAAAAGAAGTCTTGGAAATGTTTAAGTAGAATGTGGAAAATTTTGTATTTAAAGAGATAAAGAATGATTAAAGGCTTTTCAAAAGAAAAAATTTGTTGAACCAAACGAGAATGATAAGAAAGATGACAAGCATCCAATAGGTTGTAAACTAAAGAAAAATCTTTATTCAAGCATTCATAAGTGATGTTAAAAAAAAGTTGACTATTAGTTCATACTTTATAAATTTGTCACATATTACTCTTATTTATCAATTTGAGTATAAATCCTTAGTGTTGATTGTTTGAATTTGAATTATTAATAAGAGTTCTAAAAAAATTTTATGGTGTGAACTTGAGTACCTAAACTTGGAGATTATGTGTAAAAATGAGGTTATTAAGTTAGAATTTATATCAATTAGGTAATGATTTCTCTAAACCATTAAAATGAGGGTAGAATTCGTACAATTAGAAGAGAATTAGTCATGATTAATGGAAATTCTATATAATTAGAATCCCCTTATGTGTTTTAATTCATTCTTATTATTTATCTAATTGATTGTGTGTTTTTAACCTTTTTATTTGAGTTTTGAGGTTGCTTTCTAGCCCTTTAAAACACATTAATCAATTAATATCCAAGTGTGGCTAACCAGTGTACTTGTTTTCTGCCTTTTTTAATGAGTGTGTTAACTATTTGGTCTTTTTTTAGTCACCTATATAGACTCATTGGTCAATTGATGCCCTTCTTTGGGCGACGTGTCTCCATATCTAACATTCCTTTTGTTTTCTACTGAGTTTGCTAATTCCTTGGTTGCTAATTTGGACGACCATTTAGACACATTGATTGAACAATGTCTTTTTATGGTCGATCAATGTCATTTTACCTAAATAATAATTTCTTTCTAGTGAGCTTGTAAGGAGTTTGATTGCTCCTCTAGTCGACCAATGTCTCCATTATGAGACAAACATTGGTTGACTAGTGTGATTATGTAGTTGATCAGTGTTCATGTTCTAAGAAATTTCTCCTTCTCTTTTCTATTTTTTCTTGCTTATACATCTTAAAACCCTAGATAACTCACTTTTTTTTCTTTGAACAATGTTATCCCTCATTACAATTAACTACCCTATCTTTATTTTTTTTCTTGCCCCTTTATATTAAAGATCATTAACATTTTCTTTGGAAAACCCTTAAAGTTTAGGATTTTAAATTAAGTGTGACTGCATCAAGTTGAAAAGTTTTCTTTCTTGGGTGTAAAATTTGGGAATTTTCAAGTTTTTTTTCTTAATTAATAGTTATATTTTCAAAGTAATGCTTCCATAGTTAAATTGTAAAAGGAGTTAAGTTTGTTTCCCTTTTAATTATATTGATACATCCCTTATTAAAGACTCGAGACAAGTTAGTTGTTTCAATATTTAATAAAAATTATTAAGGAAGAAATCAAATTGCTAAGAAAAGTGAGAATGAAGATAAAAGTAAAGAACAAGACGAGGATGATATATATGGATCCTATAGAAGACGCTTTTCATGATTAACAGGAAAAAAGGAGCAACCATATAGCTATAATAATTAATCAAGATTAAGAGAAGAGTTCAGTTAAAAGACTTATAAAGAAGTGTTTGTTTGGAGGCAAATGGTTGCAACTAAATCTGTAAGTGTATGGAGTCAACTGTAACAAGATATTAAAATTAGAATAATCCAAAGTTTCGATCACATAAGGACATATATTATTATGTATATTCATCATAACTAACAAAAACAATAAAAAAATTATGAACATAATTAAATTGCTAAACTAACAAAAAAATATAATAGAACTAGTGCAAAAAAATTAAGAAGACAAATGTAAGAGCTTTGGGGTTCTCTTATGTGCAATTTAAATTATCAAGCACACTTGAGTATATAAGTTGAAATAATAATTGAATTAAAGTTATCTATTTTCTCTATCGGGGCAAACATGTATATCTAATAAGGTAACTACCACCTTTTGATGCATAATTCTACCTAATCAAATTCATTAAGCATAGTTAATCTATTTAATTATCACAAAATTATACGATACTGTCATTCTCCTGTGTTAAAGTATTTTTTTCTTTTAGTGCACAAATCATACTTTCCCTATCAATCTTTTATATAGTCCTTCTAATTGAATCTACGGTGATCAAACATAAATCCAACATTAGAAAAAAGAGAATAAATTAAACAAAACGAATATTAGTTCATGTATTAAAAAACAAAAGATTCATTACATCCTTAATCGTAACTAGGGATTTAACTACTAAACATATTATAAATAAAAGAAAAAAATTAATATTAAAATAAATGAAAAAATAGAAGAGTTGTTATGGGTGCCTCCAAATCTTAATCCAAATCCCTCCTTGTTGTAAAGAAACCATAAAAATACAGAGCTTAAAAAAAAGTTGTCACAAGCCTAAAGAACACAATGCTTAAAATTAAAGAAAATAGTGTCATCACAAGATATAGAAAAGGTAAGAGAAAGAACAACAAAAGCTCATAAATCTGAAAAAACATTCTTTAGAAACAAGACAAAACAGAAACAAAAAGGATGAGAGCTCCGGCCTAATTCCAGGATCAACGACGCCTCTGGCAATTGGGTTGGGCTAAGATTTCTGTACAACCCACCATAGGCCCTACTCCAAAACATAAAACATGGTTGAGACATGAGAGTGACGACTTCTCTTAGGTTCTTAGACAGACGCTCGGATCTTCCAAAACCGCACAGCAGGTGTCAGTCCTCGGCTTCGCTTTCTATACCAGTTCCATTGGCAAGCTTCTGGCTCTGGGGTGTTAGGAGAGAGAGAGAGAGATGGGGAGGAGGATATTAAACGATGCGTTGAGGACAATAGTGAATGCGGAAAGGAGAGGGAAAGCTACCGTGGAGCTTCAACCGATTTCTACTCTCATGTCGTCTTTTTTAGGGATCATGAAGAATAAAGGTTACTTTTTTCTTTGCTTAGCTACACGATTATATGAGTAGAAGTCGTAGATATGGTTAGGAATTTCTGGATTTTTCTATATGTTCGAAGTTTAAGGGCCAATAGTTGTTTTTGTATTCGTTGCCTTTGCATATATGTGAGTATATGTTCTTCTGTACTTCATCTGTTTCAACAATTTCTGAAGTCCTTGTAAGTTGAAGATTCAAGCTTCCATGTGTATGCTCAATGAAAGGAATGCGGCAATATAGTTTAGGATGTCCTTTAGGTGCTTGCTTTCATTCCGTTGTTTGCTACCAATGGAGCTAGTTGACATGAAGAGTACTGTTAATGACCTTTGTTCATGATATTCGACTGAGCTCCTTTGAAAGTCAATTGATTGTGCCTTTGAGTCGTACTCTGTTTTATAGTCTCCGATAGAATGGGACTAAGGGTTTTGTAATTTGTTGATGTTTGATATTGAAGGATGCTAAAGAGCTCAGAAGCTCTAGAATCATTTTCAAACTTGAGTTTCCGACATGAAAGTTTCAAGAAGCGTTGTGGAGTTTTAGGAGTGGACCAGGAAAGCTTTTTGAAGTATCAGACTTTGTTTGATTGTCAGGTTCAGTGCAGATGTTCTCTTAGCCATAGTCAGCAGCAGGCTGTTCATAGTAGCTTATAGTTTTTGAAGGGGGCTAAAGACATTGCTGTTCAGGCATTTATGGTGTATCAATGCCCTTGTTTGAGAGAAATTCTATTTGCATGCAAGGCTAAGGGTCCTGCTTGGCACCCCAACTGTATGTTTGATCTAGAACAAGGTAAAGAAGAGAAAGCCTAATAGTCCTTTCCTGCGTCTGGTTTAAAATCAATAAGATTTCAAGCACAATGTCAGAAGTGTGAAATGCAATTTCTTCTCAAGAATTAGATGCTTTGTCCCCATTACTTGTCTTACACATTCAGTTGCAGAAATTCTGAATAATTTCTATAGCCTCCCCTTTCCATCTTAACTATTTTGATTTTCCCCCATCTTTGTCCCTATACAAGATTAAATAGATATAGTAAAAGTCTCAATGAAGATGATAGTAGATCTATTTAAACAGCTATTGCATTATTTCGTATGTATGTTTGTGGAGCTCAAATTATCAAACAATCAAGTACTTATATTTATTAAGACGGCTTCAATTTGGTGTCTATATCTTAGGATATATCAAGAATTTCCAAGTTCACGATCTGCATAGAGTTGGGAGGATCACTGTGGAACTACAAGGCAGGGTAACTGATTGCCGAGCTATCACATTTAGGCAAGACCTCAAGGCCAAAGAAGTAGAAAAATACAGATTGCGAGCACTTCCCTCAAAACAGGTTCGTTCATGTTCTTCTGAAGTAATAATATATGGAACATTCTTTGTGAAATGCATTGTTTTTGGCATTTTGAGTATGGGTGGTATTGTTTTCATGACTTCTGTCATACAGTGGGGTTATGTTGTGATCACAACTCCTGATGGTGTATTGGATCATGAAGAAGCCCTCAGGCGAAATGTAGGTGGTCAAGTTCTTGGTTACTTCCATTAGACATTTGCCGCGTTGCTCAACAATTCTGAGTCAGAAGGCAAGAAAGCGGTATCCTTGATAAACTCATGATGCCTAAGAGAGTTTGTATTCAATATGTGATGAAGATCAAAAAGAAATTTAATTCCTAGTTTGCATTCATCTGCCTTCAGCAATTAAATTAAATTAGTAATATGGCTGATCATACTACTGAATTCTTAATAAATTTGGTGGCGCAGACTGTCATATTGAGGTTTGGTATTCGAGATGGTACTTTCTGGTCCCTTGGATGATCACCAAGGCAATGTTTATCGTTGCTTTCTATGATTGCAGTTTCCTTACCCGTACTCCTTATTTAACTCCTCATCAGCCCCTCATCCTGGTTTAACTCCTTACCTTGGTTTAAGCACAGAGTGAGGGATCGGTAGAGATGCAAAATAAAATTTCCTAACATTGATTAGTTTACATAAAAATCATTTAATTTGATTCCAAGATCCAATATTGCAACCATCCTCCAATTTTGAACCGAATATAATTGTGCTATCCTATACGCTTAGAAAGTGATGGTTGATCCAACCTATTCTATTAACTTGGGTTTAAATCGAACCATTTTCAGTATCTTCTCAACTTTTGATAAAGTTTTATATTGTTGTTTGATGATGAATCTTAAACCTCTAAGTCTGCCAAAAAAAGTTACTTACCAATTTGAATAATCATCACATACATATTGTCGCTGCAGCGATAATCAATCCTACATGCGATTGTAATCAAAATGATACTGTAAACATCTAAAATTAGAAGGTGCTCCTATTAGTATTAACATAAATTATTAATCATGAATCAAAATGATTGACAGCATCGGAATTTTTTTTAATACAAAGGAAACTCAAACGTGAAAAAAAAAACACTATCTTAGTGGCCTGCGGTACACTACTCCTTGCGTGTCACTGCGAACGAAATTTAGGATTGACAAAAGAGGCTCTTGAAAAATATGCATGCTTGGGCTGGCTAGGACTGTTAGGGTGGTCAGGTGATCTACACACTGATTTCTTTCCCTATGCACGTTGTTGCATCTGCACTTTCCAATCACGTTGGAATAGTCCACAGGTACTTACCAACAAAAAATTATTACCTTCAATCTCTGTGTTAGAAACGGAGAGGATGTTAATAACTTCCAAGGAGTCCACTTCTAATATGATCCAGCAATATCCAAAGGACCAAGCCAAAGTAAGGCCCAAGTGGACTCTTCAAAGTTCAGTCGTTAGGGGCGAGCTTTTTTCAATGTGTTGAGTAAAACCTCCGCAGCATTGCTCATGCCAATCGCGAATTAACCTACTTGCAGTAGCGATGTGTGATCATTGTTTAATCGCTTTATCCGTGTTTAGCTTAATTCAGTCTGTAGGCAGTTTGGTTCGCCATACTAAACTACTCACCAGAATTGCTTGATTAAGAAACACACAAATTTTCATTGCCCTCGCCCTGACTATCCATTTCACATACTCCATAACTGCCCTCGTAAAATTTTCTGGCTAAACAAAGTCCACGTCAAAAAAGGATTTTGTTGCGCTAGCTCCAAAACATCTAACATACGACTCCAAAAACAGTAGCCTAGACCCCTTGCATCACTTGTGAATGCTTCATGAGGATAGATTTCACCCATACCTCCTTGTCTTGAAGGAAACAATCTGCATCCACCACCTCGGCGGAAAATTGTCTCCAGAGAGCTTGCACCCTTGCATAGTCTCGGATGACATGTAAGGTGGACTCTTCTTGCCCGCATATGTGGCAGCTACTATCTATTGCAATGTGTCTCATTACTCGTTGTTGTTTAGTCAGGAGTTTTTTCTTGGTCATTAACCAGAGGAAAGCTCGAATCCGCTGGAGCCCCGCCTATTTCCAAATTACGGCCTAGAGACCAGCATAGCTATCTGTAGTGTACCCTTTGATTAATTCGTAAGCTGACGCCATAATAAAACTCCCATGTTCAGTTGTACCCCATCTCATGATATCTTCTCCTGTATTTTCTGCATTAGAGGTTAACTCGGCTAAATCCATACAGACTGTGGAAGGGAGATATTGTTGAAACAAGTCTCACTTCCAGTTGCCCTCCTCATTCTGCAAATTTGCTATTTTCGCGTACAGGATTCGAGCTGAGAACAAAGAGGTTACTACTGAGATTAGTGGCCCCAATTTTTCACTCACCTATCCAGCTAGAAGTAGATGTGTTGACCATTTCTCAGTTTCCATTTTAAACCCTGTTGGTCATATTGCCATGTTGTAGGAATTTTCTGTAAAAAACTCGAAGCCCCTACCCTTTTTAAAGTAGGAGGGATATGATTTAGATCCATACGATATTTTACCCTTAAAACTTTGACCCATAAAGCTGTAAGTTTGGTTAAGAGGTCCAGCCCATCTTTATTAACAACTCATCGTCGGAAGATCTAATGGGCTTAATGCAGCATCGGTAATATTAACAGAACTAAATGGGAATCGCCTATCTGATGCTTGTTGAGACGTGGATGGTTTTGATGCTGTTCGCGTCAGCAACAAAGAAATCGCAATAATACGTATGATACTGATATAAGAGCCACCTCCTCGTCCGCTTTGTTCAACCTCCAATCTTCACTCTCCGCAGTCCTCACCCACTTGATAAATGATAAACACCAAAACCAGAAAATGAAAGCTGTCGTCATAACCAAACCGGGTGGTCCAGAAGTGCTGCAAGTACAAGATGTTGAAGTCCCACAAATCAAAGACGATGAGGTACTCATCAACGTGGTCGCTACCGCCCTGAACCGGGCCGATACGCTGCAGAGGAAAGGCTCTTACCCGCCACCCAAAGGAGCCAGCGTGTATCTTGGCCTGGAGTGTTCCGGTATCATTGAGGCCGTCGGCGATAAAGTTTCAAGGTGGAAAGTCGGCGATCAGGTGAAAATTTCAATTTTTATGAGAGGATTTTATGATTAGGAAGCCGGTATTGTGTGAGTTGGGTAGTAGAACTTGTTTATATATTGATTGTGTTATGTTGGTGAAAGTTACAATCTTTTACGGGTGAAGGTTCTGATTAGTAAGTTGGAATCGTCTCTCTTTAGTATAGCCTTTTAATCTATTGATTGTGTTATGTTGGTGAAAGTTTTAGTTTTTATTAGACAACTTTGTGATTAGGAGGTGGGAAATCGTGTTAAGTTCTTTAGTTTATGTTAACGTATTAATTGTGTTATGTTGGTGAAGGTTTGTGCTCTTCTTAGTGGAGGAGGTTATGCGGAGAAAGTGGCTGTTCCGGCCGGGCAAGTGCTTCCCATTCCGGCTGGTGTGTCGCTCAAGGATGGGACTGCTTTCCCTGAAGTTGCTTGTACTGTTTGGTCCACGGTTTTTATGACCAGTAAGCTCTCTGCTGGAGAAACTTTTCTGGTATGTACTTGGCGGCTTGTTCAATCTGTTTTCATATTGCTTATTTAGTCTCATTGAGATTTACAAAATTGGTGCTTGAAAATCATTTGGGATCAAGTCGACATCTCTATGCTACTTTGAAACGGTCCCTAATAAGTATTAGTTCAAAACGTGCTTATTCTTTATTTTGTTTGTCCCTATATCCATGGGTCTTGATTTATTGTTTACCGGTTGTTTGACATTAATCATTTCAGGTTCATGGGGGCTCTAGTGGAATTGGTACGTTTGCAATACAAATTGCGAAGTATCAAGGGGCTAGAGTGTTTGTGACGGCAGGTCTGGCTACAAGTTTTGCTTATGTCATGTGATTTGTCTTGGGAGCATTACTAGCAAGTATCTTGACTTTAATTCTTGATCATCAGGGACTGAGGAGAAGTTGGCTGTTTGTAAGGATCTTGGAGCGGACATTTGCATCAATTATAAAACAGAAGACTTTGTTACACGTGTAAAGGAAGAAACGGCTGGAAAAGGTTTAATTTTTACCTTGATGTATTTTAGCGTGCACAAAGGATCCCCCCTAGCTTTTTATTCATATTGAAGATAATTAAACCTTTTCCTTTTAACTTCTTATCTTCAATTTCAGGTGTTGATTGTATTCTGGACTGTGTTGGAGCTTCTTACCTTCAGCGAAACCTGGACAGTTTAAATATTGATGGGAGACTTTTTATCATTGGCTTTATGAGTGGAGCTGTAACAGAAATAAATCTAGGTTCTGTGTTTGCAAAACGCCTAACTGTGCAAGGTATTGAAAATGTAGTTGATGCTTCTCTTTGGATCTCCCTTACACAGTTGATTGAATTTTGTTCTAGTGGTTACTTTCCTCAGATTCTTCATTCTACCAACATCATAAGAATTGGATACATATGTATACCAGTCGTTTTGAGATGTGTAATTGGCACTTCATGTAAGCTTATAATGTATTGTTGCAGTTAAAATCTTTGGTGATAGAAGAAACGTGTCTGATATGTTAATCAGGGTTATCTTCTTGTTTGAATCTTCGTTGAAAAGAATTGTCAGGAACTCCTCTTCTAGTTAACTTGCTTTTATCAGCTTTTTCTTATTATGACTTCCAGGAAGTGGTAGTTGTTATGTCTAAAGGTTGCTTTGTTTTCATATTGAGACGTTGTAGAGATATGTGCACATTTCTGTTTGATTTTCATAGCATTACAAGCTCATTTAATTGACAAATCAAGATCATAGAAAGCTCTACCTGTTGTCATGCGTTACTTTGTGGGGTTTAAAATATGCTTGAACAGCAACAGGGTAATGCAACTTAGCAACAGGGTAATGCAACTTTCTCATGATCTTCATATGCTCTTTGATCTATTAATGTTAAGTAGAGTTTGTACATCCCAACACATGTCCTCTGTGTGGATGCAGCGGCTGGATTGCGAACTAGAAGTCCAGAAAACAAAGCACAAATTATCCATGAGGTGGAGAAGGTTGTCTGGCCAGCCATTGCTGCAGGCAAGGTGAAGCCAGTGATCTACAAGTGCTTTTCATTTTCTGATGCTGTGGAGGCTCATCGGCTTATGGAAAGTAGCCAGCACGTTGGCAAGATCATACTAGTTCCGTGATGCTAATAGTCATGGAGCTTTTGAATGACAGCAGTTGATATTTGTATCTTCAGCTAAATGATGGTTGCTCTTTGTTATATCTGTAATTGAAAATAATGATCAACTAGAATTGTGTGTATGGTTTATGCAAGTTCTACTGAACTGATGCAAGTGAAAGGGCATCGTTTTAAGGCTGCCTTGTTTTACTATCCCAAAAAAAAAAAAAAGTGATGAGGATTACAATTAGTAAAATGATGCCACTCCCAATGTTAACTGTAGTATGCCATAATACTATTATTGTGATTAATATAGGAAGATATGCTTATCTTAGTTCAATTTTATTTTTGTATTTTAAACAAAATTTATTAATTAGTCATGTCAATTTATTCTTGTTTGATTTGTATTTGCATGTTATGTTTATTTGTTTAAATTTCATTTAATTGGTACTTAGTCTTATTGGTTGTAAAGTAGTATTGTTTTTGGGCATTAATTTCACATGTAAGTTTTTTAAAGATAATTTCTAGAAGAATTTTGGTTAATTTTGAAATGAGAGTCTTGAGGATTACAATTAGTAATTTAGAAAAATATTGCATTGATGTGTTATTGCCTGCACTCAAAGATAAAAACCTTACCATAAAACATTATATAGCAGTGAAAGTAAAAGTTGATCCTATAGAGAAAATCTAGCCCTCTTTCGTACTTGTGAACAAGAATAAAATGGGGGGTTAGATACTTTATGTGAGATTGACTAATACCTTTGCTAGTATATAGGTTTTGAAAGTAAGGTTTAATTTTTGGGTGTAAGCAATAATATACAAATTGTGGTGACTGTTGGGAAGTTAATCTAGTAATTTTTGTGCTCTTTATTTTGTTTATTTCACTTTCTTATTTGTTACTTATATTTATTTCCTTAACCATATATGGTAAGTACTAGGTCTTCTCATCGAGGTGAATTATAGTTTCATATGGAAATAGGAAGAACATTGTGTAGGTTAAAGAGAGAAGTCATACAAAAGTCACGAAATGACAACTTAATTCCAAACCTTATATTATCAAACTTAGAGTTAGATATAGAAACAACTATAACCGAATATCGGACCTTAAGGGAGTTGGTTGCTCCTAACTTAAATAAACAACCATTGAATTTTTTAAGTCAAAAGCAACTTTTGAATTGAAAGAGGGATTAATACATTTATTGCCTTTTTTAATGGTTTTTCAATGAAGATCCACATAAGCACTTAAAGGAGTTCAATGTAGTATATTTTAGTATGAAGCCATAAAACAATAATGGATAAATGGATTAAGTAGAGAGTTTTTTCCCTTCTCTTTGGGATATTTTGCTAAAGATTGGATGTGTTACCTATCATCAGGTTTAGTCAACTTATGGAATGAGATGATAAATTTCTGGATAAATATTTCCTTGTGTCCCTTGATGCAAACATAAAGAAAGAAATATGTGACATGAAGTGGTATAATGGAGAAACTCTTTATAAGTACTAAAAGCACTTTAAGAAGCTTTGTGTAAGTTGTCTACACACTAAATTAGTCACCAACACTTAATTCAATATTTCTATGAAGGGCTACTTCTAATGGAGGGAAATATGTTAGATGTCGTAAACATAGTACCATTAGTAAACAAAACCTTTGAAGTTGTTAGATATTTAATTTAAAATATGGTTACAAATTCCTAGTAATTTGGTACGAGACACGATGAACTAGTAAGAAAGATGAATAAGGCAAAATACTTCCTTTATTAAACAACAATTGTCTTACATCACCTCTCTCATTGACAAATGGCTATAGGAAATATGCAATAGATTAATGCTTGCTAAGTATATGCTAATGTAGGGCAACCAGTCGACATATGCTCAACAATTTAAAAAGGAGAAACTGAGCAAGTCAACATAATTGGTAATTTTCTAAGATCACTAAGGTAGTTCAATCCTTTTTGTAACACCTTTACTCGAGTTGGGAGGGATCAACCACACTTTAACTATGATAATGGATAAGTAGCACCAGGTTTCACTCAAAGTCAGTAACAAAAATTTTATCCCAGATAATAAGTCCCTTAAAGCTAAAATTTGAACTCATCTTTAGAGGACTTAATCAAATAACTTATCTTAAATACCACATAGTTCCAGTAAGAGATAAGATCCAATATTCAATATTCAGAATAATGTTTGGAATAAGAGATAAGATCCATTATTTCAAAATTTAGAAAATTAGGTAAGTCAATTAGTCACTATGATGAATCGTATAGAAGCTTAGGCTAGAGGGAAGTTTCCATCCCAAGCTATTGTAAATACAAAAAAAAATGAATGTAATTATGCTAAGAAGTGGCAAAAAAAATTTCTTTATAGAAAGTGGTAAAAAAATTGAGAAACCAAAGAGGGCAGCTTTTAATGGAAATAAAGTAGTACGTAAAATCAAGATTGTAGTCAAAAACAAAAAGTTCCCTTTATTCTACTCCTTTTTTTAGTTAGATGATAAGGCCAAAGAAAGAAGAGAAGTATGATGATATTTGGAGACATTTTGTAAAGGGGAGGTCAATATATCCTTATTAGATGTAATAAAATAAATACCTAAGTATGCAAAATTTCTTAAAGAATTATGCATTAATAACAGAAAACTGCAGGGTAATGAGTATATAAGGATAGGTGAAAAAATGTGTCAATAGTATTTTAAAGAAAACTTTCACCCAAGCTTAAAGATCTTGGTGTATTCACCATTCCTTGCAAGATAGATAACACCACAATTGAGAGAGATAAACTGGATTTAGGGGCTTCTATTAATGTTATGCCATAATCTATATATGCTTCATTATGTTTAGGACCTTTAAAAAAATGAGTGTTATTATCTAATTGGATAATCATACTAAGAATACTCTGAAAGGGTAGTAAAGGACGTTTTAATGCAAGTAAAATTTATAAGTAATTATTAAAACAAAAAATCATTGAGTTGGTATTTCTAGTTGAGTTTTAAATTTTAGATATGGAAGACCCCTTATATTTTCATTATATATATGGAATCTTTTTCTAGTTAATAAAATATGAGATTTAATCTTCATAGTAACTGCAAGGGGCTTGGTTTGGTGAATTTATCATTTGCTTTTTGATTTAATGTTGAATACAAGAGCTTAGTATAGATTCGTGAGCATCTTGATGGCAACTTTCCACTCCTATAAAGAGTTATCAGTGATATATTTAAATCATAATAAGAGCCAGTTATTCCTATCAGCAAGTGCATAACATTTAGAAGACAAATTGTCAGGTATAGTAGGATTAAAGGCACATAAACTCCCTACTAATTACTTCAGTCTTCCTCTAGCTACAAAAAGGCTTTACTTTAGATATTACTTTTCTCTAGTGAAGAAAGTTCAAAAAAAGCCTTGAAACTTGGTACCACAAATATTTATCCTATAAAGGTAGATTACAATAGATTGAATATGTGCTAAAATCTCTGCACATATATTATGCTTTATATTTCTTTTAAAAAGCTTAACCAAATCTTTGGAAAGATCTATGAGAGAATTTATTGGGATAGGTAGGCATAATGGGAACTATCATACTAAACTGAAGTGGAGTAAAGGGACTAAACCAGTATAAGAAGGCGAATTGGGGATAACTCCCATAAGCTTGAAAAACAAAGCACTAAAGGGAAAGAGGCTTTGAAGATTATTAGATGACAAAGATCCTTTATACATAATATGGGTCCGCACTTGTTTCTTGAAAGAGAAAAACATTTTGGAAATTAATTCAAGGCTTTTAAATTCTTGTTTAATGAACAAATTACTAAAGTTGTGAGGAACTTTAATAAGCTAATAAAATATAGGATAGATGATAGGAAAAAGGCATCTCTATTCTTTGATAACTGGAGTAATATAGGTCTACTATTTGACTCCTTAATACTAAATCACATTTATGACTTTCTAAGGAACTTAAAGGTAAATATCTGGATAAACTCTAACTAATGATCAAATTGCATTATATACATAGTTCAAGTTATTCCCAATTAGAATCCATAGCTTGGAATAAAATATTGCTATTTCTGGTTAGGAAATTCGAATAGAGTATTTACAAATAAATCCTATAAGGAAGTGTTAAGATCTAAAGGTGTAATAGTCGGTTTTTCAAATTGAGGAATTAGAACCCTAGACTATTGCATGGAAGCTATAGCATTGAAATTTTATGAATTGCATTTCATTCACATGCATGTCAATAGCATACACACGTGAATTATGATTTAGTACACATTGCAAAGAATGTATATACAGTCAATTGACTTATTTCGAGGTATGAAAATGTTAAAATGATCATGATGTAAATTATGTATTGTTTATGCCTTGCATTTTGGTTTGATTGATTACAAGTAGTAAATTTGGAATTAATTTGGTATAATTGGAAAATTGATGAATTAAAATGTACATTTTTTCTAGGAAAAATGGTAAATGGTAAGATAAATAGATATATGGAAAATTAGGATGATTGAGCTTATGAATAACTGACATTTGGCATAGATGAATGAGTGACATTTGGCATAAGTTAATAATTGATAAATGACAGTAATGGTTGTGTGACAAATGGACTAAGTAATTAAGTGACATATGGCAGCATATATACTTGACAAATGGAGAACATGCCTATGGACATATGTCTAATTAAGTTGGTGACACCTAGCACCTTAGGTGTTAAGCTCTTGCAGGAGTAATATCAGTTATGTTCATTCTTCACCTTTCTTCTTCTCACAGACCACCGAAATCCTCTCAACCTTTACACCCCTGTGTTTTGCTATGTTTATGTCCAATTACTACATCAATAATCCAAACTTTTACCCTTCACAAGATAGTTAAAGACTCAGATTATTGTTGTCTCTTATCCTAGCCGAAAATCATCCTATTGCTACCTTGAACATGTGTTGAATCTTACATGCATATAAGGCAAAGTTGACCTGTGAATTGAGCTAGAATTGGAGCTAAATAAGTAAGTGAAAGATTGTTCTTTATGGCATGTTATAGTGGAAAGTTTATGTTGTTTTTGGGGATAGATTGCATGTTATGTGATGAAGAGGTTGTGCTGGAATTTGATGGAAGAACTTAGATATGTTATGTTGTGTTCTTGATGTATGAACTGTATGCTATAATTTGTTTTTATGAATGAATTAAATTGAAATTTGAAGTAAAAGAAAGGTGAATTGATATTAAAGAAAGGTGCTAATATAGTGATCTTGAAATAGGAAAGAAATAGGACTACATGTATGATCAAATGAATGATAGATTCTGTTTTGGTTTTAATACATGGAAGACCATGATTTTTTAGTTGTCTAATAAATGAATTTTGAATTGGATTTGGACATAAATTTGATAAGGGATTGAAGCTTGAATAAGTTAGAATTGAAGTGAAATTGATAGAATTTTGTGAAGATAAGTTGGAGGAGTATGAAGGAGTAAAAATTGGAAGCAAAATGGTTCACTCATCCCATAATCATGGAATTATAAGGCTCTGGTTTTAGGCAAAGATTGGACTATATAAGGTTAAGGCAATTTACAATGGTGTAATTGGACTTAATTAATGTCTAAAATGAACCTAGAAAGTTGCTTGATTAAGTGATTAAGTGTTTGATAAGTTTAAGTTGTTAACTGAGGTTATAAATTAAGAAATGGATTGATTGATATCAATGTCTACGAATATGGGAAGTATGAGTTGTTAATGATATAAAGATGTTCTTATGAATGCAAATGTAATTAAAAGGATATAATTAATGAATTAAGTATGATTGAATGAGAATTTGGAAATTGTGTGACTATACAATGATAATAATGAATTGAGGAATTTATGAATGATGAACGGAAAGTGATCAATTTTACTTAAGGCATCAACCTAATTGCAAACTAAATGTTGTACACGCCATGATGTATAAATGATTAAGATTTGTGAATAAGGTTACATACCCGGAATGATCAATTGAGAATGCATTGAACATAACTCATATATATGTGTAAATTTGATTATTTATCTGATTGATAACGTAGTGATGTGTACATGTGTCTATTGTTTGATTTAGAGGCACAAATCGACCGACACCATTTAGACATTGCCAGTTCGTCGAGGCAATAACTAACTGGAGTATATTGTGAGTAACCTAGATGTGTGACCTCGATTAGAAATATGTTTTGTTCATATTGTTTGATTAAACTTGATTTCTCTATATTGAATCGATATTGATATAATTGTGACATTGATGATTTTGGACAATTAATTGTCCGAGGAGTTTGATATTGTTTGGGAGTGTTTGTGATTTGAATATAAATAAGGAAAAAGAATTCATAACTATATGTTGAATGTCAGACATAGATATGATGAATTATGGTAATCGAATGTGTTTCTTTACTAAAAAGTGATTGATGATATATTATGTTAAAATGTTGCACTTCATTACTTGAATATGCATATTCATATAAAGGAGTTGTGACCGGAACAACCAACGTGAAAAAAGCTTTAACCTCAGATATGTGCACACAGAGTCTCAAGCTCAACATTTAATGAGCTCAGCGATACGAGACCGATAACCAATAAATAGACACTCGGTTACAACAAAGTAAAAATGGATGTGACTCTCATTTGCATTTGCATTTGTATCTTTATATGTGCTTATGAAATTGTTTGCAAATGAATGTTGAATTATATTGAGATAACATTTTGAAAAGTCTATGAAGAATTGTGATAAATGAGTGAAATATTCTGAGATGATTATATGAAGTTTTTGGCATTCAGAAGATGCTTATGAAATGATTAAGTAAAGCGATTGTATTGTTAAGGTGCTTGTTGAAGCATGATGAATAATGTGATTTATGAGGCATAAATCTGTATAATGTGCTATATTAATTGAGTTGTGTTTTATTCATGATATATATATATATATAATCTATTTTGAGTAAACACATCGATGACGATTCACTCACTATATATATATAAAATCTGTTTTGAGTAAACACATCGATGATGGTTCACTCGCTGAGTTCACAAAACTCATCAAAATTACAACGTTGATTTTCAGGTATTGAAAGGAGACCTTGCTTGTAAAGCAATCTAGTTGGTGTCTAGTATTATCCATTTTGGGATCAAGATATGGCTCAAAGGTCTAGTCAGCTGTCATATGAGGAGTTTAGATAGAGTGCTTTTGTATAGTTTTTTTGTCTCATATAGAATATTTTGTATAAACATTGTGAACAGATGGTTTTTATATTGTAACTATATGGATGGTTTATAATGAAATTACAATGTAAAACATGTTTTGTTAAGGAAGTAAGTTATGTCAATATTTTTTAAAATACTTATGTTCTTTAAGATGCCATATGAAGTGAATGTGATTGCTCTAATATGCCATTCTCATAGAGTATGTTCTTGAATGTCCTCTGGATGTTTTGGTATATGCTCTATGATAGTGGAGTATTACAAAAGGAGTAAACAAGGTATGGTATAGAGTGATCAAAAACAGATTTTTAATTTCTAAAGTCTCTTTCACAATGTGGTTAATAGTACTAAGCAGATTGCTAATAATGGTTAGATTTAGCTTCTTCATTCTATTAGGCATATGCCTATTATATAAGTTAAATTCTAAAATTCAAGAGCATCTTTTCTTTAGTTGTACATTCTTATTAAGCATATAGAAAAAGTGTTAGAATTATACTTTTTACAAAATTCCAACTAACATAGAATTTATAAAGTGGATGTAAGAATATAAAAGAATTTAAAAGATAACATTTATTTTTATATTATAAGCCTAGGATCTTTCATGTATAGGATATGAAAGGAGAGGAATACTAGGTGCTTTAAAGGATTACAAACTATAATGAAGGATATAAATTTAAGCATAATTTTGTATATTTAAGTGCAATTAATGGCAAGAGAAATAGTTGGAAGCTGTAGCATAAAAGTCATAGAATCTTGAAGACTAAATTGAGAAAAGAAAGTTACAAAAATGACAATTATTGATTCATTAAAGCTCCCTGAGCATGAGCTAGCAGTAAACTTTCTTCAATTCCGTAACATTGCTAGTGTAGTGTAGAGTGCTGAGCAAGTTTTTTCTAATGTAAAATCCCTAATATCTACAAGTATATAGATCGTAACTTGTAGTATCAAAGGTGTCGATCCCACGAGGAAATAGTTAAGAATAAATAAACCCAACTTTGTCTAAGGAGATAAAGCATGATTAAAATAAAATAATAACATAAATTTAACACATTTAAATCAAGCAAATAATCAAATAACAAATGAGCTACCACAAATATGTGAGAAGAATCAAGGATGAAACTTAGGATTTATTCTATCATTATTTTGCTCCCCAACTGCTATTGATTCAATTATTTGTTGATTCTAGAGGGATTGAATACTCTTTCTCAAGACCTAATTAATTAAACCTAATTGATTGCAAAATCCCAGCTTTTGTAACCTCTTGATTCACAAAGTCTACCTAACGTTTTTAACTAGTTCTTAAGTGATCTATCGAATAATTGGGCTCTTACACAAGATATCTCTTCATATAATTATCAATTTAATATTTGGGAGAATTATTAGGTCACTAAATCTTGTTACCCAACCTAATTGAATTATTTTTGACTCACTCTCTCGATTTATTATCAAAGTATTAGCATACCCAAACATCACAAACACCAAAAAATTAAATTGAAATCAACAACAATCAAGTCACAAAAAACTTAAGAATAAATCCAAATATGAAAATTAGAGCATCCTGAATGTGAATAACATATTCAAATCTAAGTTACACATCAATTTTAATGAAATAAATAAAGGAAAGAAAGAAAAAACTTGATTTGAACTCAAACTTGAAATCTGGAATTTTTGGATTGCTTTTCTTGCTCCTCCTTTTTGCTCTCTCACTTTGGAAGATGGTGGCCATTTTTCTTATTGTTTTCTATTCTTAAATAGTTCTTAAGGCTTTCAGGTTTTTTTAGGGTTTGCCCACTTAATTTGGTTTAAAAAGTAGCCTAAAAAAATTAGAATTACAAAAAGGTGCGCATGCTAGAAAAGTTAAAATTCATTGGTATAGCTGTTTGCACTCTTTGTCACATTTATGGCTAGCTTCCATACTTCCAATTCTTCTCTTTTCTTCCATTTGCTATTTTCATACACTAAAACACACATCAAACACCTCTTGAAACATAAAATTAAGGTCCAAATCATGCAAAAAACCATAAAAACTTAAAATATAAACAAACACTAATAATAACATAATTCTAAGCCTATATACATGATAATCATCTAAGAAATACTCAA
>JANVCL010000002.1:30759983-30779064 GCA_026546855.1 Erythroxylum incrassatum | reverse complement strand
CGATAAATTAATAACCCCGTATAAGATAATAATTTTTCAGGTCCCAAAAATATTCATTTATAGAGGTTTTACTGTATAGAAAAGAAAGACGGCCTAAAGAGGGAGCTCTATTTTCTGCCACTTTGAGAAATATCCAAGGGAGAGAAAAAAGAAGAGAGGAGGAGAAAGGAAGAAGGAGAAGAAGGGCTATAATGTTGCTATCTTCCCGATCTATTCTGATCCTTACAAGTGACATTTCATTTCATCTTTATTATTCTTTCTTTTGAATGTATGAGGTGGATTTTATAGTGATAGATTTGGGTTTGATGATGTTGTTCTAAACTCCTTTAGGGATTTGTTCTTGAATCAATGTTAATGTGATTTCTTTTGATGTTACTACATTGGGTATTGTGATTATTTATTGTATTTGCATGCTTCGGTAACAAATTAAGAGAGTGAATTAATAGCAAAAAGATTAGATTAGGCAATGAGAATGAAACAATCTAATAAATCACGCAAATAATCAAATCAGGAATTTATATAAAAAGAGATCTCGTGTGAGGACCTAGTAGTCTATTAGAGGGGCTTAAGATCTGATTGGATTTATGGGTTTTTTGTTAATTGAGAGATTGCAAATTTCATAATTCAATTAAGAGTTATGATTTGGGTTTAATGATTATAACTCAAGAGAGAGTAATCTATACTTTAAAAGTCTAAGACCAATATCGTATTAAATCAAAAGTGATTATATTAGCATTTGATAATAGGATAAATCTCCCTTCTCATAATAGGCTAATATTCCTTGTGTGATTTTGATTGTTCATTGGTTGTGCTCAATTTTGATTTTTTTCGTGTTAATTTTGCAATTTAATTTTCAATCAATCCATATTCACGAATATACTTTTCTGTTTAGTTTTTATTTTCTTTTAATAATCTTTTTAGGCCTTAGAAAACTTAGAATTAGATTAGTTTACCAACTCTTCGTGGATCAACACCTTTAATACTACAAGTTTATGACCTATTTACTTGCGAATATTGGGGGTTTTGTTAAAAGTAAAACTTGCTCAACAATAAGTAACATCAAAATACATTAATTTCTGTATGAGATACTTTGACAATCTTAAGTTTAAGGATCAATTATACAACTATCACAATAAGAAAATCCACAAATACATAAGTAATGTTTCATTTGGGATCCTCATAATTGGGTTAATTCAGTGAGCTTATTCTCTAATAAGCATCCACATGTTTGTTTAAATATCTTCATACATTAATTTATAAGATCAATTACTTTCTTCATAAAAACAAACATAACGTGTGCTAATTTTGCCGTTTCATCAATATCCTGTCTTAATAAAACTATAACTAGGAATAATTTAGAATTAATATATAAATGCAAATTGAATATCAGAATTATGATCTTACCATAATTTCAATTACATAGTAACCTTTAGTATTAAAACATCAAATATAAAGATAAATAATGCCTCTATTAATTAAAATAATAATGTCTTAAATAAAATTGCACATAGTCGATTATCCGTAAGAGCATAAACTTACAGTCTGCATGTAAAATCTATCCTAAAATCTTCCTTCTTTCAAACAAAATAAGAATCAACTGCTGCAGAGAGCCTCAACCATGAAACTCTTTCGAACTCCGGGACATGGATTACCAAGATTATCTGTTGTTATGGGAATTGAACAGACACGCTGCCCAATGCAAGCCTGTAAAACCACAATTCAAATAGGTGAAAGGTCCATTTTAGTAACAAAGGTAAACAAGAATAATAATGCCAATAGCACCTGGCTGAGGTTGCCATTATGAGATACATATTTGGAAATATGCGCTTAACTTAAGAGTTCATAATAGAAACTTAGCTAATGCATGATAGACAAGGCTACAGAAGGTTTATGCCAATGGAAAGAAGATTTTCCAACCTTTTGAACCAGTGGTAACATGTCGGAATGGCAATCCCCTGGCTTTAAACTACCACAACTTCCTTGAGGAGTTCCAAAACTGGCAAAGTTGATTGAGGTAATGTGCCAACCTAGCTCACAGGACAACTGAACTTTAGGACCCTGAAACATATACTCCATGTTTGGTTTCCAAGAATCAGCTGGTGGAGGATCATCCTCTGACACAATTGAGCATATCTCTTGTCCAGTTCTTGTTAGCACAGAGATCTTTGAAGGGTCACCTCCAAGCTCTTCATGCAAGACTAGTAGGTTCTGACCGGGATGAACCCATGTGCGTGGGATATGGTACCTATTGAACATATTTTATTGTCAATCCCCTTTTCTTAAGTATATAATGGAAAACATCAACAAAATCAAAACAACGATCTTTAGTGTAACCTATTACAGAACTATTAAGCAATGAATTAAGCAGATACAGAATAATCACATGTTTGGAAGCCAGTTAATTTTCATATCTCATGCACTCCAAGAGTATTGGACCCTGAAAACAAGAATTTTTGTCAAGACCTGAAAATATTTACTTGGAGGATTATGTTGTTTCGAGAAGAAATTGAGATCCAAAATTCCAGGACTTTTAGATGATGGCGACGCAATTTGTCTAATGATAAGAAACAGGAATATATATGTATGATTCTCTTAGAAGAGGAAGAGACATGCTTATAGGATAATGAAAGAGCGAGTATGTCAACATGATACAAAACTGCCCTTTGCAATAGAAGCGTCTTACAGTGTTTGAGCTGGTTGCCCACATTTCCTCTGACATTTAAATGCATTATAAGTTCCTCTATAGTTGCAGGTGTTATTACAACCTTTTGATGGTGAGAGATAGGCAGGCCAATACCGGCCTATGCTCTGCCCATTAACCCATGCTTGACCCTTCCCCATACTTGTGAGATTCAAAGCTAGCGGGCCTTTCCCCTCAGGAACGAGGAATGCTGTCTGAAGAAGAGAAGGATCATCAGAACAAGGAAACAGAAATCGATCAGGAAACCCACGGAAATGTTTTGCAGAAATGTAGAATATTTTTTAATGTACTAAAGAAGTAAGAGCAACGTCATCCACATTGTATCCATGGTTTCTGCATGTTTCCACTTACTTTGTACCATATCAAACTCTTATTTACAGGTAGATAAGTCCCCTGAGTCCACAGTGCACTGTTCTCTTGAGTCAAGTTATCCAGCCCAAGATATTCCCCTTCAAGTCCCACCTGATGAGAAGAAACGCAGAGTAGTAAGTAAGCGTAGAGCATGAGACGCCAAAACATACAGGACACCTTGCTTTTAGCTACCTGGTAGGTCCAAGTTTCACCAGAAAGAAGCTTCTCGTTGTTACCTATGTCCATTAGAGCCACATTATAAATTCCTGCACCTTGAACGTCGAACCATGGTCCAAAATTCTAGAGAGGACAGAGTAGAAATGTTATTCACCCTCACATTTCATTGCTAAATTTATATTATAGTAGGGGCCATGGTGTTGCTACAGAACAAGAAGATAGCATTTGTCCATAGCATCTCGGGCAGATATTCTTAAGGACAATGTGATAATTGTCCCAAACAAATTTATTGATGATGAATTGCATAACAAAAATTTTACTGATAATTGATTTGTTTTTGAACTATTAGCAGAAGTTCTTCTGTTTTCTACTGACAGTTCTATAAATCTTTTCGAAGTTCGGGCTCTTATGATTAGATAAATATAGCAGGCTCTCAAAGACTGAAATATTATCATCATCGTCAATATAGTCTCAGAAAGTTCAAGTTACGTAAGGGAGGTGTTTCAATAAATGCTAAAAGTTCAGAATGTGATCACGAAACATTTTGTGAAAGCAAATCCATCTTTTACCTGCACACCAACAATCATACTAAGAATATCCACCGTATTATTTCCTTCATTAAGACTGATTTTCTTTGTGATTGAGAAGCTTTCATCATCATGATTTCCAAATCCGAACCCTGAAGGTAATGTCATGCATGAAATATGAATCATCATGTGGAATCAGACAGATTCAAAATCTAATGTGATTTGTTTTGAAAGGAACTATAATCCAACTAGTGAACTGTGAAAAAGAAAATGGGAATCCCTTTAGCATGTAGAACAATATTTTCTGGAAAACCTAGTTCTAGTAAGTAGAAGAGGCTGGCAGGTGTAGTTCTTTCTGGAATTGCACATACTCAACTCGTTCAGCAATTACAGAACACATAAAAATGGAAATAAAAAGGAAAATTTAGTTAAAATTCAGTAAACAATAAAACTGAGGGCAATTCAGTGTTCCAACATGAAAAGCAGAAGCAAATTCTTTTTAACAATTTTCAGGCAGTAAAGTTTGAAAGAAATGATTCTTTTTCTTTCTGATATGAAATGGTGAAGTGATAAAGAGAAAGACTGAGAGAGTAGTTATCTGAATCATGCTTAAACGGCTAGGTTACCAACTGAAAGCACATAGTTAAGCAAGTAACCTTAACATCTATAACACATATAACACAATAGAGCACCTACCTACAAGATCTTTGTTTACAAAAACAAGTGCTGCATGCCCCAAGCTCTCTATTCTCAATACACCATTCTCTTGACTAGCATTCACATTAATACTGCAAATTGGAAAACCAAATAGAGAACTTAGAAACATTCAAGATTCAGATGAAAAATAGTTGAATACTGTCAAAACCTGGATCACTAATTCTGAAAGACATACCTGGTTGAATACCACAGAAAATCACTGGTATCTTTTGTAGTGTTAATCTGCTCCAATAAACCTTTGGCTTCGAATGAATTATTTCTAGAAGGACCCACTTCTTCTTCATACCAACTCCACACCGATTTTGTTAGTAAAATCTCACTGGAAGTGGTGTTGGGAGCAAACGGTGCATCGCTGATATCTCTTTGTGTGACTATCTTCATTTGTGAATAATGCAGAAACAAGGGATTGGAATAAACATTCATCAATAGTTACCAATATCATGTTATATACTTTGTCTTTTTTTGTTTGTACATATTGGATAGTCTTTTGTATGTAGTTTCTAATTTAAAGATATAATGCAGTATTGCAAAATCTGTATGCATCAATGAACTTTTTCTGCTTTTCATCTTGAACTACTGCACATAGGAAAAATAACAAACAGTATGAGTATATTCATTATGATAAATTCTACAAAATAAGTGCCATGCTTTACCTGAAACTTTCTTTTTAATTCATGTTTGAAATGAGCAAATAAACAAACAGAAACATGAGCTCTTTAGACAGATCAATTTAGTCAGCTATTGCAATAAGGAATATGATCAACATTTCAATATGAAATTATAAGATTTTTATTATTTAGTTTAAACTATCATTTACAATATGCACCAACTTGAAAGAAGGAGTGATAATGAGCACTGAGGGAATTAAGGATTTATTTTGTGGTCAAGTGCTATTTCTGGAGGGGTTACCTTTGCTGTGTTGAAAATGACATTCTTACAATCTGGAAGAATGCTCACTGACCAAGCAGGAAGGAAGTAAGAATTTCCATTGAATGTAACATTTGCATCTGAATTGCTATCATAGTTTGCAAGAAAGGCTGCACAGTCAGTAGTAGACTTGTAGTAGATATGCGCCTGACAAATTAAAACAAATGAGAGATGTTCTTTGTCCTGCAGGGCCATAAGTTATTCTGACCAAAACCAGAGATACCTCTAAGTTGATGCCAAGCTGCTGGTGGGTTGGTTTTGACGACCTTACCAAATAGTCTTCACAGAGCTTTATAGCCTTGTGCAAGTCACGTAGGTGACCCCATTTTGGCTGTCTAATGTAACCTGCATCATACATCCCCTCGTAAATGCCAATTTAGAGGCAAAGATTTGTATAAATAGCTTCTTGACTTGAAGTCTGTTAAAGATTAAATATCTTGAAGACTGCCTGTTACAATGTGCTCATATTCATCCCAGAACCTTATGTGTGACAATGCCAGAGGGGAACACTCGCAAAATTAACAGCATGATTTCTTCTGTGACGAATAGAAGGCGCAAGTAGATTTAGTCAGGAGGTTTTTACCATATTCATCGATTGGCGCATCATAATCATAACTCGTCGCAATCAGAGGACCTCCAGCCGTTCTTCCAAAGTTGGTTCCACCAAAATACTTCAGATAATAACATAAAAGCATATTTGAGTTGCTTCTGAAAATGTATACATAAGGCAGTCTTTATGATCTTATTTGGTAGAAGGGAAATAGAATTACCATATAATAATTTTGAAAAGTGCCACCGTACTCAAAGAAGCGTGCAACAGCAAAAGCAAGATCTTCCACAGGCCGATAAGGAACTGGATAGCCAAACGAAATAAACCTGCAAAAACCAACTTCTATGATTGATCAAAACCTAGAACCAGGCATTGGAGTCTTCCAAACAAAGAAATAACAAGGATGAATTGGGTGTAGGGGATCACCATCCACTATAATTTTCAGTCCACATTTTGGGTTTTGAATCTGAATTTGGTACAAACTGATCGCAATAAAATCCATTGCATGTGTTTATCTGCATGCAATTATGGAAGAACGCATATATAAGTGCTCCTACAATTGAAATAATATATATAAAAAAAGAAAATACAACTCTACAGATAAAAGGTGAGCTATCAAGGGATAAACTGGGTGCATCTGTCAAATTAATCCATACAATTGGATCTGGAGCATCTTCTTGTTGACACATCACCCATGGAACTGTTGTATTCAGACCAACAGCAGTTTCTGCAGCCCATTTGGCATACAATTTCCCAGCTGTACCGTATGCCCCTTCGACATACCCATATTCATTCTCAACCTGTTAACATGTGATGGGAATCCACATTATGTTATCTCCGCTTCAGGTTAAACAGAACTGGTCTAAGCATTTGTGTAGTTCATTAAAAAACCTTTTGTTATTTGTATCTAAAGAATCACACTTCAATCACCTGAGCAAGAATGATGGGTCCTCCTTGTGATGCAAACAGATTCTCCTCTTTCATTAAATTTACAATCTTCGAGATAAAACGTTTCATTTCCTCCTGCAGTCACAGCATCAGTTCGTGGTGTCAAGATTCTGTACAAAGTTGTTTATACTAATCAATCCTACCAATGTAAAACTGAAGTTCTTGAGAGAGCTTCAATCAGAATATGCCTTGAATAAGTTATTTGTTGTTCGAAACTGAATTCCGGGAATGAAATGTAGCCACATTGGAAAGCCCCTGCCACAGGAACAATGGGATCAGAAAATCATTTGAATGTTGTGCCCATTGATGACTAATCTTGAAGCATCAGCGATGCACTAAAGCACACCACTTGTATCTTCTTTTTATTTTTTTTTTCTTTAAGAATAGTCTGCATATTGGTGGTGGTAGCTAACTCAGTCCTACCACAGTCAGAACTAAAAGAAAATGTTAGTGAATATATAAAACTAATTAAGAGAACATTGTGTTGAAATGATCATTTAATAGAACAGAGACAAGAGATATGATATGCATAGAATAGCCATAAAACTTTGAACAAGAATAGTAGTCTGCTGTGTCTCAATAGAAAACATGGAGTCTGATCAAACCCATAGTTCCATTCTGCACAGGCATAGGGTCCAATCCGTAAGTGAACAAATAGACCAGCTTCCTTAACTGTTTTGATAAATCTGACGAGATCAAACCTGCCTTCGAAGTAGTACTACGAAAAGGAAACCAATTTACATCAGCACCACCAACAAAAACAACTCGAAAAACACGTGAAAGATTTAAAAAATGAAATTAAATGTCTGCATGTGTATTTTCCAACATACAACATACAGAAGAGCCATCATGTATATACAACCTGTCCTCTCACAGGCTCATGATAGTTCCAGAAAACGTAAGTCTCAATAACGTCCAGTCCTCCTTCCTTCGATTTCTTAATAATTTCTGGCCAAACCTGTAAGTTTATTTTCCAATCAATAAACGTAATCAATGCTATATCACTATGCTTTCTCCAAGAGTCTAGTAAATTGATGAACCGAGAAAACACATGCATGCAAGGAGAACAATGAAAACCCACATCAGGAGTGGTTCTAGGATAATGAATAGAACCAGACTGCAAAACCCTTCTGTTTCCATCAATGACTATCGCGGTGGGATCATAAGTTACATCACTACAGTATCCTTTTTCGAAACAATAGCATCCAAAAGTGAAAGCAAGAAGCAAAGCCAACACTAACGAATTCTTGTCTCCCATAATGCACGTCATAACACAATGGAGCTTTCAAGGAACCACTTTGGCCCTTTATAATTGAGCGGGACATCAGATACGATCAAACAGAAAGTCAAACAAGGTCCTCGTTTTGTTGTGTTTCAACTGTTCTTTACGAAAATGAAGAATATGTAGTATTGCCGGCAGAAATTCTCGTCCTGAATTTCCGCATCTTAGTATTTAATGTCCAAAACTCCATATCTGCAATTAAAAAGAATATGTAGTGTTGCCATGTCGCATCAAATATTTAAAAATTAAGAAAACCTAAAATGCTAAGACCTAAAGTCCCTAACCCTAAAACACTTCCAACCTTAATTGCTCTCTACTCTGTTGTGATTAAAGAACAAAGATAGCGTCTCCCATTGAAGTTTAAGCCACCTCTTTGTCTTCGCACCACTTTTGTGACACTACTCCCACACTATTGCCACACTGCATCGTCTCTATCGTTGTACCACTGCTGCACCATCTTTGTATCCTATTTGTAGTTATTGTTAGCATGAGTATCTATTTATTTGTAGTTATTGTTCATTCGGGCCTTTCCTTGGTGTAGACCCTGGGCTACTGAAAAGTGATTGTAGAAGTTGATTCTCTGGAGGTCATTAACATTCTCTCCTCTTCCAGCTCCTTTTTTACTGATGATATTTTGTTGGTGACAGATATTCGCGGATTCCTTCACAGAGCTTGGGAGGTGCAACTCCGACACGTGTACCGCGAGGGCAACCAGTATGCCGACCGGCTAGCATCGCTTGCAGTAGCTTACAGGCTGGGCTTGCATATTCTACACGACTTGCCGGCGACCATTAGGGTCCCATTCCTTCGCGACCTTCATGGCGTTTTGTACGGTAGAATTCTGCGTTAGTTAGGGTGTTTGATTTCTTCCTTTGTAGCAAAAAAAAAAAACAAAATCATTGTATCTGTTTATATACTTGAATTTAGGGATGAGAAGTGAGAAATAAATATCCTAGTGATGTAGCAACATTCGTATTGATTGTTGTTAAGTCCTAAGATGCATGTTAGTTCTCGAGTATTGATGGCCATATTGATAGGCTTTTAATCACACGCACAAAGTTTAGGAAATGTTCAGTTCACTTTATTAAACAACTACAGGCTTTAACCCTAGGGCGTAGGTGAGTTGAAAAGGGGCTTTTCTGGCTTAAGTGAGGTCGTGGGTTCGAACCCCCTTATGTATGCAATCGTTTAAAACTTAAGACCAGAGCTTTGCTTCCCGCAAGAGACTTACCCAGCTCGAGCAGGAATTAGTCTGAGTGTGGGTAGCTTAAAAGTGTCTTCTCATAGTTGGGACTCACCTAGGACACTTTGTGGGCAACAAAAAAAACTACAGGCTTTTATAGCCTTTACATGATAAGAATACCAGTAATAACTACGTACAACTCGTGGTATTTGTTACAGACTAATTCAAAACTAATTCAAACAAACTCTATCTACTTGACTCCCAATAAATAGGAGCATACTAACAACTTTGAAAATAGTCAGACCTAACAATGCCTCCCCTAAACTAAACACAGTAGCATTCAGTTTAAACCTAGTGGTACTTCACACACTCCAAGCTCTTCTCGCAGTTTTATGAACACATCAAGCTTTAGGGGCTTAGTCATTATATCAGCTACTTACTCCTTTGTGCCACAATGAACAAGCCTCACAACTTCCTCCTTCATAAGATCCTTTAGAAAATGGAATCTAACATCAATATGCTTACTCCTACCATGTAGAACTGGGCTCTTGGACAGTTTAATTGTTGAACAATTATCATATAGTATGTTGCTGTAGACAACCAAGTTGCTTCAGAATTCTTTGCATCCAGACACATTGACATGTACAAGATGTTGCCGTAACAAATTCAGCCTCTGTAGTTGAAAGCGTCACCACCGACTGCTTCTTTGAAGCCTAGGAAACTGCCGCCTCATTCAACAAAAACACATAACCACTCGTACTCCTTCTATCATCAATGTCCTCGGCATAATCACTATCTGTATAGGCAACTAATTCTGTTTCATCACCTTTCTTATAAAACAAACCCAAAGACACAGTACTCTTCAAATAATGCAGCACCTTTTTGCTGCTTGCATATGCACCTCTATGGGATTGGCCATATATCTACTTAACAAACACGCCACATACATTAAATCTAACCCTGTAGCAGTAATATACATGAGACTCCCAATTAATTGTTTAAATAAGAAAATAAGCCTCAATTCTACTATACCAAGCATGTGGTGCCTGCTTTAATCCATAAAGTGCCTTCCAAAGCTTGTAAACCTTCTGTTCTTCACTCTTACGAACATATCCCAATAGCTGCTCCACTTATACATCCTCATTCAGTTCACCATGAAGAAACACACTTTTAACATCAAGTTGGTATACACTCCAACCTTTTTGTGCTGCTAACGCTAGAATCATCCGAATCGTGTCCCATCTTGCAACTGGGGAAAAAACCTCATTGTAATCAATCCTATACTATTGAACGTAACCTTTAGCTACCAACCGAGCCTTGTACTTGTCCACCTCACCATTCTCGTTCAGTTTGGTCTTGAAAACGCACTTTACGCTAATTTTCTTTGCCCCAACTGGTAATGGTGTAAGCTGTCAGGTCCCATTCTTCTCAATGGACTCCATCTCATAGTCTATAGCTTTTCTCCATTTTTTTCTATTCCTACTTCTTCAAAAGAACAAGGATCTTCGTAGGAAGCAAACATCGCAAGATTGTTTGACACGTCATCTTCTTCTAAAAGACCTTCTCTTGATACGTAATCTTGCAAGTATGGAGGAGCTCTCCGTGATCTATTTATTGCCGAAAATACGTCACTTGGTGCTTTTTAATTGACTACCGGTACAACAGCTTCGTGGTCTTCATTATTAATTTCAGTTGCAGCTTCTTCTTCATCCCCGGACTCTTCAGCTTTATCTTCATCACAACCTTCCCAAACCAATACATCTTGTCTCACTTCTTCTGCCGTTTTTCCCAAGTTTCAGCCCTTATCTTCTTCGAAGCTCACATCTTGACTCGTCAATATTTTCTTAGTTACCGGATCAAACAACCGATATGCTTTCGATTCATCGCTGACTCCCAGTAACACACAGGGGAAGCTTTTATCATCCAACTTGTTTCTTTTTTGGTCTGGCACGTGAACATGGACTAAGCATCCAAAAACTCTAAAATAATCCACTTTAGGTTTACCTCTGCTTCACAATTCCTCCGGTGTTTTCTCTTTCACGATCGACATCGAGCTTCTGTTGAGAACATGTGCTGTCCATCTCGCAGCTTCAGGCAAAAATCTCTTTGGTACCTCTTTGTCTATCATTATACACCGAACCATATTCATAATAGTCCGATTTTTGCATTCGGCTACCCCATTCTGTTGTGGAGTGTAAGTTGCTATGAGTTGCCTACTTATACCATTATCTTTACAGAAAGTATTGAACTCATTGGAGGTGAATTCTCCTCCTCTGTCAGTGTGTAAACAACATATAGGTACTCCAGACTCTTTTTCAACAAGACTTTTGTAATGTTTGAAAGTTGTGAATGCCTCATATTTTTCATCAGAAAATATATCCACATCTTTCTACTATAATCATCAACGAATGTTAAAATGTACCTTCTATCATTGTTAGAAGATGGTCTAATTGGTCTGCAGATATCAGCATGTATGAGCTGCAATTTCTTGGAAGCAAGCCACTGAATCTGTTTCGAATTCACCTCTGTGTTGTTTGCCTACCAAGCAATCAGTACTTGACTTAGTTATAGCTTTCAGAAGTGGAATGGCCTTTACCATATCTCTATATATTAATGTCCATAGACCCTTATAACTCAAGTGTCCATATCTCCGATGCCACAGCTATGATTCATCTTTTGCCATTGTTTGTAAGCAAGTAGAGCTTTCTGGTACCACATTAGCCAACAACACAAACATCCTATTCATCGTCATCCATGTCTGAATAATTAAACCCCTTTTTGGATGATAAAGCCTGCATACTCCATGCTTTATAAGAATAGCTAATCCTCTTTCTTAAAGTTGGCCTATACTGAGCAAATTATTTTTCAAATCTGGCACATAATAAACATCTGTAATTACCTGAGTTGTGCCCTCGATTTTCAACCATATATTTCCCTTCCCCATCGCTTCCATTTTCGTATTATTGCTCAGTTTCACTAAATGTCTATATGTACCATCAAAATCTAAGAAGCACTGTCTCTTCCCACACATGTGGTTACTGCACCCGAAATCTAAGTACCACATCTCTTCCTTTTTTGGATTGTCAGTTTCCATAAAAGCCATCACAAGCATCTCCTCTTCCTCATTAACCTCAGTATAGTTGGCTTTCTTGTCCTGACTAGGACATTCGTATTGAAAATGCCCTAGTTGATAGCATTTATAACATTCCATGGTGCCCTTGTTAATTTGCCTTCCTCTGCCTCTACCTCGGCCTCTAGTTGCATCTCCTCTACCTCTGCTTCCTCTTTCGTCATAACTAACCTTCAGTGCTTGCTCCTCTCCACCACTCTTTCTAAATTTCTACTCATGAACCAGTAGCGAGCTTTGTAAGGCATCAACCGAAAGACTATTAATGTCTTTTGACTCCTCAATCGAACACACAATGTAATTGAACTTCTCAGTGAGAGTTTGTAGAATCTTCTTAACAATTTTGACATCTGGCATATCTTCACCACAATTTCTTATGTCATTGGACACCACCATCACTCTTCTGAAATAATCATTGACCGTCTCTCTAGGTCTCATCTCCAGTAGCTTAAGATCTCTGCGAAGAGTTTGAAGCTGAGCACGCTGCACCCGAGAATTCCCTTGATACTTAATCTTCATTGAGTCCCACAATTGTTTGATCGTTTCCTTTTGAGCAATTGTCTTCGAAATGGTCTTGTCAATGGAACTGAAGAGATAATTCTTAGCTTTCAAATCATTCAACCTCGTTTCTTTTAGGGTCTTCCTCTGAGCTGGTGTTAATGCATCTTCATTGGTTGGTTCTGTATAACCTCCCTGGATGACACTCCAATACTTCTTTGATCTAAGGAGATTTTCCATGATCAAACCCCAATGATCATAATCCCCATCAAACTTAGGAATGCACGCTTGTGCGAAACTGTTAGTTTCATCACACACTGACCTACGCTCATAGTGTTTCACTCCCCTCTTTCGGGCTCTGATACTAGAATTTGATAGGCTCTTAATCACACGCACAAAGTTTAGGAAATGTTCAGTTCACTTTATTAAACAACTACATGATTTTATAGCCTTTACGTGATAAGAATACCAGTAACAACCATGTACAACTTGTGGTATTTGTTACAGAGTAATTCAAAACTAATTCAAACAAACTCTATCTACTTGACTCATAATAAATAGAACCATATTAACAACTTTGAAATAGTTAGACCCAACACATGTAATATGCGAGCATCACCTCCCATATTGTTTAAACTCTAGAATTATTGATCCTAGTAGGAAATACCAAATTTTTGATTAAGCTTTCTTTTCCTTCAAAAAGAATGTTAAAATAGTATGTAGTTATTTCCTGTTCCCACCGATGTATGCTCGAAAGACAACATTCATCCCAAATTTTAGACAACATCTTGTATCTCTTTGTTTGTCACTCAACTATTAAGTTGATACTAGGTTTTAGAATGCTATTCCACTGAGGGAATCCACATTACACCTTTAGAAATAGAACTTTATATTGCAGAGTACTCACTACAAGAAATAGCTAGTTTACCGATGGAAATTACTGATGGAAAACATTAACAAACCGTCGGCAATTAAATTTAGCGACAATATCTACTGACGGAAAAATTCGTTGTGAAATTTACTGTCGATAAATTTTCTGATGGAAATTCAATCCGTCAGAACAAATACCGATGGAAAACAATATTTACCGATGGAACAAAATGTTACCGTCGGTAACTATACAAATGGTTTGTGATAAACCGTTGGTAAATATGGCTCAATTTACTGACGGAAACTAAAATTCCTTCAGTTATTATCATTAACATTTTTCGATGGTTTATCACAAACTGTCGGTAAATATGACTCAATTTATCAACGAAAACTTAAATTCTGTTGGTAAGTACCATAAACATTTGCTGATGGTTTATCGCAAACCGTCGGTAAATATAACTCAATTTACCAACGGAAACTAAAATTCCGTCAGTAAAGTATCATAAATTTAATTTATCATAAACCGAAAAATTTTCTTTTTTAAAATCCCGACATTAAATTTTATTTCATAATCTTATTATTAATTGATAATTTCAATAGCTATAAATTATTTTGTTGATTTTTTATATAAGTAATATGTTTAAACAGAAAATTAATTGATCATATAAAGTTAAAATTTTCTTCATTGATAATAAAAACATTAAATTGTACTTAAATTCAAACCAAATGACTACAACAATACTATTGTCCTAGTGAGCACGGATGGCCTGAGTCTCTATCCCTCCCCTTTAACTGTTCCATGTCATTTTGGAGCTTAGTCATATACTCCATTATCAGTTGCAACTGACTTGTCAATGTCTACATTGTGCTCTCAAGCTAATGGATATGTTCCATTATCAGTCGTCTAGTTGATGCTGTTGTACTGGACATAGAGGAGTGCGAATAACATGTGTTCGCAAATGAGCCTAGTCCGAAGATCCTTCTACGACTGTCCCTACCACCCACTGCATCAAAATATGCCTGACTCTCATCAACAGCTTGTTCTCCTTGAGACTGTCACTGAATTGTGTCTGTATTTAGTCTTATTAGGAGGCAATGCTTATATTAGTAAGTGATAATTATTAAGAATGAATATTAAAGAATAAATTTCACATACATTCGGTTCTCTACATCGGCTGTTGACGAATGTCACATCGTCATGCTTCTTAGTGTGAGTATTAAAAAACAACTGATGGGGTGTAGGCCTTATACCTATAGACTTTTCCTGCATAACAATAATTTTTTTAAGTTAAACTAGAATTTATAAAAATTTCAGCAGAGTCTCCTCTATTTTTATGATATTACCCCCTGTTGAACAAAGAAAATAACCCAGCACAACCATTTATGGCACCAGACATTTATACCATGAACATTATCCATAATACACATATTTTCATAACAACATTCACACATCAATTTAAATTGAAATATAGCAAAGTAAAAAATGAGAATATAAGTGTAATAGTTAGATACTTACAAGTCTCTCTGCATGCTCGTGGTAGGTAACTGATCTTCTCATATGAATGGGAAGACTGTCTCCGCTTGGGCCTCCACGTCTGTTAATCGAGTTACGCCCTGAGATGAACATGGCCTCAGGTGATGTCAAGTACTATTGCCAACGACTCCATATGCCCTCAGAAATATAAGGCAGTCGTACACCAGCCTTGTGTATCGTACCAATAAAGTCACGATAGCGTGTACGAGCTCGCTTCTCCTATACACTATGTATGACCCCGTCGATAGCATAATTCCAGTAAATTTGTTTTTGAAATTAAAAGGAATAAATTTGATAAATTATAATTTAATAATATTTATGTAATTAATGTATACAAATAAATGAAAAAGAAAATTATTTGCATATTGTACTTAAAACTCCTGAAAGTAAAATGCCTTTGTGGCCTCAGAGATCTTCTTCCATACATAACCCTCATGATCAATCATCTCCTTAAATGTAGATGTCATATATCTAGAACACGGTCCAGACGAATTCAACCTAATATAAGAACAAATAATTTTATACCATTTGCAAAAATTTTAACCTATAACTTAATTATAAACATATATAGTGTTTCATTCGATTTTAATTACAGATTATTGACTATTATTATATACTTTCTTCTATCAGGTCCCTCAACTCCAGGCTGACGGTCGACTCCTTCATCCGCTATAGGGGTTGTGGATGATGTATGAGTGGTGGATTGTGAAGCATTAGGAGTAACAGGTGATGCTTCATCTACAACTGTAGGCCCTGGAGGTGGAGGTGGTGATTTAGTTGCAGCTAGAGACTGTGATGGTCCACCCTCACAATAAGTCCCTCAGAATATGCCTTTGAGCCTAGGCCGCATGAAATCATGTTGTCTCTTTGGTCCCATATTTCTACCTGAAATTCTTTGTTTATTGAATTTTGTAGAAAAATAAGAATTTGAATTTGAATCCAATATGTTACACAATATATGTAAAAGAAAATAAGGCGATTTGTTTAATATCATATTGAAGTACAAACTTTGAATTCAATGATGAGAATAATTGTTACAGTCATAGAATAACAATATAATTATTTTAAAGCAGAGTCTAGTGTATTGCAGAGATAAATCACAATGATATACTTATTTTCTTATATTCCAAGTGACATGAGAGTCGGTAAAGGTAAATGAGTCTCGAGAAGGGTCCTGGCATGTTCGAATGCACCAATGGAAACAGTGAAAGTTCTTCCCTCACGTATAAGGTTTTGAACACCTTCTTGCAATAGCGTTTCTGCTATTGCTAAACTTGTAGATGAAACGGTACGAAATAGTTTACCTACAACACAATAGGAAGGAACTTACATATTGTCAAATTAGATACTCGTTAAACGAACCTATCCTGAAAACTCATACGTATTAATATGTCCAGACAAGCTTTGTGGAATTGCTAACTCTTTTATCGCTACCGATTTCCCTAATCCTATATCGACCGTTGTGTCATTACTCCTGCCTCCTTCGGCATACATGTCATCTACGAGATTCAAGCAAGCTTAAAACAACATGTATTATATATCATCAAATGTGAATATATATAATAGCTTCATAAAAGGAAATGAGATTTACATAATAAGGAAAGTGATGTTGTTTAGATGATAGTATACACCTTGAAGCAGAAGACCGGCCAGGGAAGGCAAACGATCATTACTTAAAGAAGTGAAGATTGTTGCTGCATTGTTTAATCCTTTGGTAGAGACAATTTTTCCACGTTCCTCCCAACGGAATGAATTATCCTTAATCTTAAAGAAGTGAAGATTATATCCTTAATCTTAAATATTTAAACTAATTAAATTGTTTTACCTAACAAAATCCGTAATCCTAATTTCACAATCCCCATCTCTATTTTTCTACAATTTTTCTAGATTTATGTCTATAAAAGGTTATTTTATGGATATAAAGAAATTGAAGATTACAATATTGATTAATCAAGTACACTTAGACAAGATTTTTGGTTATTTCTTGTATTTAGAGAAACTCTTGTTTTAGGTTCTTTAATAACTTATGATCTTATCTACTTTGCTAACGGTGATCAAATCCTAAGATTTTATCACTCTCATTCCTATCTTTGTTTTTAGTTTGGCAATTTATACCATTATTCCTTTTTGTTAACTTTGAATACGTTCTTCAATCAAATTTCTCGATAGAGTGATTCTTATTCCTACTCATATTATTATGGAATCCCACTCACCATAATGACGATGGTCGTATCATTATAGGTCTTTATATTAGTTATGATTTTAGGAATAATTAATTTGATATAAATGGACTCATTTATGAGAGATATGTTGAAAATTTAGAAGTAAAGTAGAGCCACTTCAAAAAAGAGAATGTAGACTATGATTTTATGGTTTTGTATTGATATGGATTTCCCCGGTTAAACTAAGCTAGTTAAATCACAAAGTTTTGATGATAAAAGAATACTAAAGTGTCAATAAAGTTGTTTAAGTGATGATAGGTTTGCTTAAAGAGCAATGTTGCAAGATAACTTATAAAAAGCTTTATAATTAATGCTTAAAGCTTTTAGTAGATGAACAAGCTTTGACTAGAGTTAGAAGATTTGTTTAGAGATGTTTAAGAGGTGATTTTAGGCTTGGATAAGTTACTTAAAGTGCATCAAGTTTTGTTTAAAGGTTTCATATTAAGCTGAGAAGGTACCAAGTTGTTAAGAGTATAAAAGGAAGCATAAAAGTAAGGATCGAAAATGCTCTTTGGCGAGCATTATCTTCAATTGACATAATAGTGCACACCAAAAATTGTAATGCTTAAAAAATGTGCAGTGACTAGAAGTTTAAAAATTCCTATAAAAAGGTTTCAAAACTAAAGAACTTAAAAGAAGCAATAGTAACAAAGAGAATTAAGCAATATAATGATCAAAACTTTGATCTTTAATTGAGTTATTGTCAGACCCCGATCCTTAAGTGACAATTTCGAGGTATGAAATGAGATTGAATGAGTGTTTTGTAAAAGTAATATGTTCTTGATGAAGTTATGCTTTAAGACATTTATGAGAAAAGAATTTTGAGTTTTGATGTTTCTTGATCATTGTGGAAATTAGTAAAGATTAGGAAAGTTGCTCTTCTGGAGATAGAACGTTTGACTGTTTGTTGCTAGAAAGTTTGTAATATTTTTGATGTCAGAATCGCAAGTTATGATCGATCGAAGTTCTGATATTGTTTAAGTTTGATAGTCCAGGTCAGGTCAGAAACTTTGCTTGAAAAATTGACCTAGTTAGAGGTCAAATTGAATTTGAAGTGCTTACTGAAAGTTATAGATAATGTCTTGATCTTTCCAGCGAGGTATGATATGCCTTATTTGGAGTTCTGAGTGAAAAGTTATGAATTTTAGAAGTTTTGATACTGTGTTAAAGTTTATAAAGAGTTTATCGATCGGTCACGAGGGTTAGAGATCCCTCGGAAAAAGAGAGAACTATTCGTTTGATTAAATGATTATGTTTGGAAGTGATAGAGCTTCAGTTGATCTGTTAATCGCTACCGAGTTTGTAGCAATTGAAGTTTGGAGTCAAAAGATATGAGCGTGAAAAGTTGGGAGATCGACCGGCCTCACTTTGAAATTCTTTGTGTTAATAACTCGGTCATTGAGATCGACCGACCGACCTTGCTTTGCAATCCCGTGTGTACATCGCTCGGTCATTGTGGCCGACCGA
>JANVCL010000002.1:30727412-30740579 GCA_026546855.1 Erythroxylum incrassatum | reverse complement strand
TAAAAATACAACTATATTAATATTAACAACCAAACAAGTTTTTGTTTGTATTTGAAAGAAAAACAGAAACAAAAAAATCGAAAACGGAAATCGAAAACTACAACAGAAAAATAAAAGTAGAACCAAACGGCCCCTAAGTGTTTATCAAAACTTTGCCAAAAGTCCCTTAAATAAATTTAATAGAAGTATTTATAATTAGGGTTACAAAATTAGATCTGTAGATCACTTGAACTTGAGAAATAGCATGTCTTGGTAAGTTATGCTAGAGAATTGGAATTGAACTAACATCAACATTATGTCAGTTTTGTTCTAGGAATTTATCCCTCACGAGTCAATATATAAGCAACGTTTGACACTTAGTTGTAATTGGTTCCAGTTTTCTTCTGTATCTTCTTGAGTAAAACCATGACAAGTCTTATGTTGGTCTTATCTTGCACTTTGGTGCCGGTCTAGTTCTCTTCTCAAACACTTTAAGCTTTACGAAATATGGGCACCTATCTCCATACATGCACAGTGTCAATTATGTCTTATTCTGCCACCTTCTCCAATTCTCAACATCTTCAAGTTAAAATTGACCTCCCACATCTTCTATAAAGTTTTTGTCCATCTTCTTATCTACTTCCAAATAACTTTGAAGTCTCCTTGATTAGAAAACTCTGAAAAAGTTATGCTAAAACTCATATTAATCTCTCAACATTATCCATTTGCTTCTAATTCCCGTTAATAACTATCCACAATTGTTCTTTTCAAGAATGTATGACTGCAATTGATGCATCTACCTCCTAATATAACTCTTATATTTGATGCAACAATCTAGCTACTACGTGTTGTGCGCGGCCCACACCGTTCTGAAAATCAACCCCTATGCATGTAAACCGTGAATCATGTCAGAATTAACCCAAAAACAACTTCCAATTTGTGATCCATTTGACTCACACGCCACACCAAATCGTCAAAGATGAAGCTTAACACCGGTCAATCTTGTTGTCGGATCAAAATGGGTAGAAAACCAGGAAACTTCAAGGAAGTTTCATGGCCCTGGAAAAGCCAATCTATCTTTGTCAAGTCTTTTATCTTCTTTTTTATTTTCATCCTGATCTGCACTGAGTAAAATTTTCTCCCGTCTATCAATCATTCATCAGTTAGTCTATGCATGCAACTATTATATAAGAGACTGGAGATCGGTTGGGTCAGTTGAGATGCGACTAACTTACTGCCAATTCTTCTAGTTGGACCTCAAACGTTATCATGTCTCAATGGATGTGCATATATACTTGCTACGTACCCAGGCATGGTTTGTGAAATATTTTTTTATTTCTCTACCGACTTTAGCTGTACTTGGGTTGATTATACTGCGTTATTGATTGTTGTTCACGTGGAGTCGTAGGCATAGCTGCGTAAAGACTCAATCTTCTCATCTCTTGGTAAATTTAAGGATTAGATTTAAAACAGTTAAATAGCATTTGACTAACTTATGTTTATCTATTAATTCATTCATAATCTTCTAGTATCCATTGTAAATAACAAATCTAAATCGTTTCATATTTGGATTGTGGTGATGTGATACATATTCATGCACTTTCTCTTAAAACGATTTAATCCCTTCCAAACACCTCGATGAACCCAGAAATTGTTTCCACCTCACAGTTCATCCTCCTAGCTAGACCTACAACATATACACGTATCTTTCACTTGTTCAGACCTCCTTAATCCTGGTTTGCCAAGAACTAGCTGAACTAACGGCTCTAATATGACCAGAATGCCAATTTGTAGATGCTGGTGATCAGAAGTTAAAATGTCAATTTTATTACTTAATTGCTGATAATAAGCAAACAAACATGTGGCATGGGATATCGCATCAAACAGTAAAACCCATAAGTATGATGTAGTTTTTGACCGACTGCTTTAAATGTTACCCATTGTGTGTACACATGTACACGAAACTTCTGCTGCGATTTACGTGTGTACGCATGTGTATTCTTCTAGTAAATTATTAGGTGACTTTAGCACTAAGGAGTAAGGACCCTCCACGCGTATTAACGAGTAGGGTTTTCACACGTTACATTCGGATAGTCAACAGGAATCTTTCATGAGGGATGCCCACCGGACGAAATTACTCACAATTAGATTGAACAAGCAAATAATAAAATTCCCATTTGTATATATAGCGTCACGTAATGATGCAAATGGTCAAATAATTTGGTTATTGAATCTGCTTACTCACCTAATTGCAAAAGTCTATACTTCTTATAGTAAGAGCCAAATAGTTTATAACAGTGTTGTACTAACTTATGTAAAGAATTTGCATTGTATTTTCCGTGTATTAATGCTGTCCAGTGTATGCTATGTTTATAGCACCAGTGAGATAAGATGAATCAATTTTATCTAAACTAAACGATAGCATAAAATAAAGATTACAACAAAATGAATATTTACATGTGAATAATATGAAATGATATAGTATATTGTAGTTAAGTTGTTGAGATGTTATCAACTCCCTTCAAGTTCATGGTAAGAGGAAATTGTGAGCTTGTCTTGAAGTCGGTGGAAAGCTGGAGAGGAAAGAGCTTTACTCATAATATCAACAATCTAAACAGAAGACAAAATGTGTCGAATGATTAGAGCTTTGCTGGTGACGAGGTCACAAAAAAATGAATATCAATTTTAGTGTGCTCGGTACTAACATGAGAAACCAGATCTGAGGCTAAAAATGTAGCACCAAAATTATTACACTAAAGGTAGAGAAAGGGTAGTAAAACCTAGTTCATCAAAAAGAGCAGTAATCTAACATAATTATGCAGAGGTAAGAGCAATATTGTCGTACTCAGCTTCAATACTGGATCGAGCAACAAAGGGTTGCTTCTTGACGCTTTAGGAAATGAGATTAGGGTTAAGAAAGATACAATAACCAGATGTAAAGCGTCAATTATCAGTATAATCAACTTAGTCATAGTCTTGTAAAGAAAGGTGGAGAGATTTGGTGAAATGAATGTCATGAGCGGGTGTAGAGCAGAGATATCATAGGATCCGCTTTATCGCAGAATAAAGAATGCCAATAGGACACTGTAAAAATTGGAATGCCTTATTGACAACGAATTGAATATCAAGGTGGGAAAAACAAAGATACAATAGTGCTATGATATTTAATAGGATTAGAAAGTGGAACACCATGATTTTTGGACAAAGGAAGAGATGGAGTGATGGGTTTGTGAATTGGTTTAAATTTATCAAAGTTAGTTCGAAGAAGAAGATCGTTGGTATATTGTGTTTAGTTAAGAGGAATGCCCTAATAAGTAGTGTGAGCTTCAATACAAAGAAAGTGATGGAGTGGACCTAAGTCTTTTATGGAAAATGCAGAGTTGAGATCATGGATAAGTGTTGTGATGAAGGACGGTGAAGGGCCGGTGACTAAGATATCATCCACAAAAACTAAGAGAAAGGTTATGTGAGAGTTGGTTTTATGAATAAGAGAGAGGTATCGGACTTTGAGGGTTTAAAGTGAAGATTAAGGAATTTTTGTCTTAGGCGATGAAACCAGGCTTAAGGGACTTGTTTGAGACCATATGAGGCTTTTAGAATCTATAGACAAAGTGAGGACGGTAGGAATCAGTGAAGCCAAGAGGTTGAGACATGTAGACAAGTTCTTGTAAGTAACCATGAAGAAATGCATTATTAATATCAAGTTGGCATATAGGCCAATTATGAAATATGGCCAGGGCAATGATAATGAAAATAGTTATTGGTTTGACAACAAGATTGAAAGTGGCAATATAATAAACTCAAGGGGTTTTATGATAACCTTTTCTACAAGACGAGCTTTGTAAAGCTCAAAGGAACCATTGAGATTTTTTTACTGCAAAAAACTGATTTACAGTCAACAATGTTTGTGTTTGAAGAGGGAGGAACAAAAGTTCATGTGTTATTGCAATGGAGAGCGTTTAACTCGTTAAACATAGTTTGGCACCAATGAGGAAATTTTTTGTAACACCTCTTATATGGAACTTGCAATCACCCACATACATGGCAATCAAATTCCTATACAAACAGTCACGACATACATTTTTATTCATTTATAGGGACTGTCATAACACATTTTTCTATTCAATGCTACACATATATATATTACAAAATTTCATATCATTTAACATTATCATTGAAAAATAGTATTACATCTCTGTATTTACATGTTAATCCAGAAGGAAAATATACAATTTCCTTTATTACATTTACAACCATTCTTTAATCAAAAGAAACATCTAAAGGTACTTTACTTGTAGCTGTTGGCCTTGATCCCTACAGATGTTTCGTGTACCTCGCTCTTATGACTTGTACCTACATGAATTAACATCCGTGCTAAGCTTGAAAGCTTAATGGAGAAAATACTTAGTTTGGATGACCACTTACAGTAGTCATCCACCAAGCACACACATTTAGAAATATCACAACTCGCATACCATAAATTCACATTCATGAACCAAACATTGATATTCAACACTTATGAAAACAATGATGGCATGCTTAAGCAAAGTACATATTGCAAATATGTTTAAACATATTATCCATATACCGAAAATGCGCATTTTTTAAGCCAAATATTGACATTCAATGCTCATTGACACAAACTATCAATACAAATACAAATGCTCATCAATACCAATTATTTATCTTGTTATGTTGTATTTCTTATTTATAAACATTTTCTTTACTTTTTGTGTTAGGCCTGCACATTTCTATGGGCGTGGATAACGAAAACTATGGATATTCGAAAATATCAAAACTATGAATACCTGAAAGTATCAAACTGTGGATATCCGAAGGCATCAAATTGTGGATACCTGAGGGCATCAGACTGTAGTTACCTGAAGGCATAAAAATGTGGAAACATTATAGTCTCAAAATGAAGAAACCATTGGTGTCAAACTGTAGCAACTACAACCCTATAGGCATGCCTATCTATCCACCACCAAGACAATAGAGCAGGCATTGTAACATTTCCTTTAACCATTTGCCAATTTCACAATTCATAAATTGACAATTCATATGATATATATTTGAAGTCATAAAATATGTATCTATGATCATACATGCAAGTTATAACTTACCACGTACTATTAGAAGGGTGTCAAAATCACACATGTATAATCATACTATACATATATGAGCAATAAATATGCATACAAATCATTTAAGTAGTTGTAATTTTTTTTGAAATGCATTATGCTCAATCTTAAATTCCAATGTTTAATTATCTAATTCACCTATAGTAAGTCCTATTTCATTTATTTCTAGGTTTTTGAAAAGTTTTATACACATTCAAAAAGGTTCAGATACAATTCGGTAAAAATAAAAAATAGAAACAAACACAAAATAGTGTAATTTAGGCTAAGTCCTTTATGGTCTAAAAATAGGCAAACAATCAGTCTAGAAGCAAATCATATGACGGACTCCAATTGTTCCTTAATATGCATATAGAAAATGTTTGAATTAGGTTTTGAGATCTTTTATACATTTGTTCCCCTATGTATCTAGTTTCGATAGAAATAACAATCAAACCATTTGAATTCCCAATCATGAGATATAAACTAAATATCACAAGTTACTCTAAAACAAGGGCAGCATTAGGTCACCATTTTTTATCCCAATTTCAAATGTCATAAAGCCAAAATTAAGTTAGAGTATCTCTAGATATTTTTATTTCTATGTCTTATATTTCATATGAAACTGAAATCACCCAATTTAAAGGTTTGTAGGTTGAGTTATGACTCAAACAATATGACAGATTCAAACAAACCTAAGACAAAATTCCACTACACAATACTCTTGTCATATACAACCATTTCCATGTAAAGTAACACCAAAATAATAACAACAATCATCCCAAAAACCATTCCATATCCAAATGAATTTTTATATTCATTCAAACATACAAACTAAGAGGAATTAAACTATATGTAGTCCTAAAACTTAAAATTGGCAAAGTAGTTCTTTTAATGCCTTTCCTTCACTTCCTCTTTGACTTTGCTTGACTCTCCAACTAGAAACACCACAAATACACATTTCAATCCCAATTTCAACCTTATAATTTCATTTCTTCATAAACAAAGCAAGAGAAGGTAAAGGTGAAGAGAAAATCCCTAACTTTTATCTTGATTTCCACTAAGATTGTCTTGATTGCTTACGTGAAAAATGATGGGATGAAGAAGGTGAAATGGAGAGGAGAAAATATGAAGTTAAAACCCTCAAAGTGCCATCTATTTCCCCTCTCCATATGCCTTTTCATGACTTTTCTAGTCTTAGACATATGTTAAAATGCTATTAGACCATTTTTACAATCTTATTGGACTATGTGTTACAATCCTATTGGACCACGTATTACAACTATATTGGATCATGGGTTACAATTCTATTGGACACACACAAGCTTTAATCTTATTGGTCACACATGCTTTAATCTAATTGGTCCACGTGTTAACTTTAGAAAAAAATTACATATTGGTCCTTCTTCTTCCTTTAGTTCCCACATTGGCCTATGATCTTATCAATTAATTTCATTCCCTTATATCTTAATTTTCTAATGGCACAAATTTCATGCCATTTGGTTAATTATATTTGGAGTTATACCCAAATATTGTAGGTTGTTCGAAAATAAGTACAGCAGATGGAACTCAACTTCAAACCAGAATTCAAAAATCTTAGAGGCAGAATAAAATTTCGGTTCCTTCATTAAAGTTTTAGACCTATGTCTCTAGTTTAATCTCAATTAGAATTATCCAATTTGGAGGTCTACATGCCAAGATATGGCTAAATTACAAAAGTCTGTTTAATGAAACCTATCCATCCAGTGAGGTACACATCCTAAATCAATTAACTTCGGTCTTATCACGTAAGAACAACATAAAAACACATCCAATTTAACCAACAACATTTCATAAGTAAATGGGATAGTTATTCTACCAATTCCCCCCCACATCACGTTCATAAATCCAAGCAAACATATCAAAAATTCTAATACATATTTCACATCTAAGTATGTATGTCCATGTTGAAATGAGCAAATTACCCATTTACCTATGTCTTTTACATTAAGTACCATTATGTCTCTTTCTATACTTAGATGCACTTAATTTGATATCTTCACTTCTTAATATACCCTAAACATGCTATAATATTTCTAGGGTATATGATGGGGCCTTACATTTATTAGTTTGATTAAAAGATATAGGATTGAAAAGGGTATTTAGGGTGGTGACAATGTAGGTGATGTAATCAGAAAAGTGACGAGGAGTACAACTATGCCCTTAGGTACTCGTGATTATGCGATAAGAAGGAAGATGTGATGTGCTTGTGGGAAGAGAGGAAGATGAAGTAGAAAGTAAAGGGGGAAGAGGTAAAGGTAAAGAAACAAGAGATCAAGAAGGTGAAGTGAAGGATGACACAAGGAAATGTTTGTAGAGAAAAAGATGTTCAAGGAAGCAGATATGACAAGAAATGTAAAGTTTAGAGGTGATAGGATCAAAACATCAATAACCCCTAAGTTGGGAGAGAAAGCCAAGAAAAACAAATTGGGCAGATTTTGGTATAATTTTGTCTAAGTGAGTAGAGCCTAAATAACGAAAACAAACACAACCAAAAACTCGAAGATAAGTGAGGTCAAGTTGAGTATAGTATATGACTTTATATGGAGATTTGTGATGAAGAACAAGAGTGGGTCATAGATTGATAAGATAAACTGTAATAGTGAAGACTTCATACCAAAGAAACTTAGGAAGGGAGGCATAAAAAGGAGGGAAGAGTAATTTCAGTGATGTGACTAATTTTGTGATCAATAAGACCATTTTACCAAGGTGCATAGGGATAAAAAATGTGAAGAATTATTCCGATAGAAACAAGGTAGTGAGCAAAGGCACCTTTGGTAAGTTTAGGAGCTCTATCGCATTGAAAAGTTTGTATGGAGGTGGAGAAGAGATTTTCAGCAATGGCTTTAAAAGATTGAAAACAACGTAACGCATGATTTTGTAGATAATAGGAAAAATCCAAGTAAATCTACTAAAGCCATCTTTACAGATAATGAAATATTGATTCTAAAGGTTTGTTAGAAACTCAAGAAGACATAAGAAATGAAAAACGAACACTTTTGCCTTGAAGACAAGAAGTTCATAGATTTAAAAGACAAACTATAACCTAATCTAGATAATGTAGAATGACAGGGATGACCAAGATGTTGATGCCTTAAATTTATTAAATTTGAGGTGGCTGTAAGAGCAACTGGATTGGTAAAGTGTGTTGGAACCTTTATATGATAGAGCTTGTTACGAATGTGACCCGTGAGAAGCAGGATCTTGGATTTGACATCCTTCACAATGTAAACAGATAGATTAAATTTAATGAAACAAGAATTATTAGTGACAAATTTAGCAATAGATAAATATTAGTAGTGATGTGAGGAACAATTAATATATCATGAAGGTAAAGATTATGAGAAAAAGTGGGAAGTGTTAAAGTACCAGTAGATGAAATAGGAAGAGTGTGGTCATTACTAACAACAACTTGATTGGAGTTGTCATAAGGTGTGAAAAATTTTAGGATATAGAAATATGGGCTTAAGTAAGCAGTTGCACCAATATTATGAAACCATTCAGTAACATTATTATTGGTGAAAGGAGCAGTGTCATGGTTGGGAAGAAAAGGTGGTGGCGATAACCAGTGGAGTGGTTCCAAAATTCATAATACCATAAGCAACAATAAGGAGCAATATGTCCCCATTTCCAACATATTTGGCATTGGGTAGATGGCTTTGTATTGAAATTGGGCTTAGGATAAGAGGAAGTATGTGAAGCTTAAGTCTGGAAAGGAAATTGGGCTGAGGTTTATTACCGGTGGGCTTCCTGAAGCTGCATGGGTCCATTATGTGATTGGTCGTGAGTTGGGCCATTAAGATTACTAGGTCTAAAACTTGATCCAACTACCCATCACTTCTGCCCAAATATGTTAAGGTTGCTAAAGAAAAATTGGAGATGCTAGATAAGTGGTTGGAGGAGTGTTGCCCCCGGCATCTTCTGCCACCACCTTAGCCATAAAAGGAGTGATTTGTGGTGGAGAGTGCGGTAAGAGTAGAATCCAACAACGGTGGTGCATGGAAGGATAGTAGACACTGCTCATGAGTAAGAGTTTTGCTTTAAGCTCTCCAAAGATAATAGGGGTTGAATGATTTTCAATTTTCATTATAAACAACTCAAAATTTGTGGTAGAGATGTCGTTGAGATAATCGACGATGGCGTCAAAGCCCTTCTTGACAGTGTGAAGCTTTCAACAGAGGAGGGATCATTGAGAGGTAAATTAGAGCATGAATTGGTCTTTAAGACCAACCCAGAGAGGCTAGCCATGTTGTGGCTGAGGGAAAGTCTGACGGTAGAGCTAGAGAGGAAGCTGGTGAGAAAATAGTACATAAGTTGATCATGTTTCTTCCATTTCATGCAATGCAGTGAATGCAGGTTTGCTTCTACTGGGGATAAAATGGCGCTATCGACAAAGCCAATAAGATCTGAGGTAATGGAGATGACTTTAACTTTATTTCTCCATACCAAATAGTTTGCGGAATCTAGTGGTGTAGTCATAAAGCTTGTGACTTGGTTGAATGGTAATATGGGTGGATTGATTTCTAACATGGGTGTAATTGGGAATTCTTCACTTTTTAAGTTGATTCTGGTAGTTTTCTGATGTGTGTGAAGGTTAGTTTGTGTCTGAAGATGTTGGTAGGTTACTAAATATTGGCTGCTCTAGTTGTGCGTAATTGAATATGAAGTGTTATATATGTGAAGTGGATAGGATTGGGATGGTTTGTAATTGAGTTTAAGGATGTTTCTGCGAAGATGTATAGTTAAGTTAGTAATTGGCTAAATGGTACTGTTTATGTGTGTATAAAAAGAAACTTATCTTTGTTATGATTATGGCCGCAGTGTTGGTTGACTGAAAAAAAGAAGTTATTAAGAGTTGCCCGTAAGCTCCCATACCATGAAAGACAAGGTGACATAAAGAACTTGTATTATATATTCTATGTATTAATGCTGAATAATGTATGCTATATTTATAACACTAGTGAGATAAGTTGATTCAATCTAAACATAATTTTCTGAAGAATTCATTTATGTTTATTGTTTCTACAATTATACATAGTTATTAAAACCGTACAGGCCTCAGTGAGACCGTGAAGAATGGGTGGGCGGGGCCATCCCTCACCATCACTCATCATCATATCAGATCCCATTTATGTTTTCATTTTTAAGCCAAAGTTTTAATAAAACGTAAAAGAAATAGGCAAAAAAAGACAACATGGGATATGGTCGGCTCGCGGTGTACCCACTAGCAAGCTGTAGCGCACGTGCCAGCCCACCCTGGCCCCTGCTCCGAAGCCTCGGTAATCGTGTAACTGCGACCTGCGCCACTAACGGTCAATATTATGACCGTTGGGAAAAAGAATATTCAAAAGTTCTTTTTCTTTAATCTAAAAGCATAGATAATATAACCATAAATCGAGTCAGATCTTCTGTTTAATATTACGATGTTTTATTGTGTCCAATAAACCTAAGCTATTTATTCATGTGGAACCCGCATGAAACTTACGTGAGGCCCACAAAATAAATGGTTAAGATTTCATTAGACAGAATAAGACAAAATAAAACTGGAAAGAATATCTAAACTCTTCATATTTACCATTGTATCTGTGCCGGGATGAGATTTGGCAGTCTCGCTTTACAGTCTCTAGAAAGATTAGATTATAGCTTTTCCCTCATTAGTTCCAGCTTCCATAGACTGAAAAGGACGTCAAGAAATAGGAGGAGCAATTTAAACCTCTACGACGCACAAAAACTACGTTTCTCAACCATCCACTTAACCCCCACATTAAATCTAACGGCTTATATTACACCATAAACCGCGTCCCCACAGTCCGCCTCTATATACGCTCATCACGTTCCATGTCCTGTACCCACCTCCCTCTTTTCTCTCCTTGAACACCCGCTCTCAGTCTCGCTCTCACTCACTCACACACACACACACACACACACTCACGCTCATTCTCTCTCTCTCGAAGGAAAAAAATATGGCGTCTTTCTCAGTTTCAATACAGGTTGTGTTGATTTCAACGAGTGTACTGTGCATAGCTTTGCTTATGAAAGTCTCTGTTCCATTGGTGTTAGATTTCTCTGTTTCTCAGGGCCCCCATATATGGGGATCATTGTCTTCCTGGCTCAAACCACCTTACCTATACGTTATCATCAACTGTATCATCATCACAATCGCTGCGTCCTCACGATATCACCGAGACCATGATTATGAGGCTAGTATACATGATGAGGTAGAGCGAATGCCAAATTCCAAAGTAATATTGAGCCATCGTTCAGATGAGTTCGAGCATCAGCCGACGGCGGTTGATGTTGCATGTGATTGGAAAGAGGACAAATGTGGTGTCCTTGAGGAAGTGAGTGCTTCTGTGGAGGTTCAGGAGGCCTTAAGAGACGAGGAGGAAGAGGAAGAGGAGTTTGTCATCTCCAAGTCCACGTGGGTCCCGCCGAAGAGGGCCAACTCTTACGAAAATCTGTCGACCCCAGCGACTCCCTCTCCGGCCGAGAAACCTCTCGTTTCTTCTCGCTTTTGTCACCGGAAACCGCTCAAAGCCAGCCCCGAAGGTATTTCATTTCATTAATGGCTTGATTATGAAGCGGGGAGGACAAAATGGTCATTTGATGAGTGATTTATTTATACGGTTAAAATTTTGTAACTGTTCAGGAGGGAGGGCTCTAAGGGTGTCAAAGCCAAAACGACAGGAGACGCTGGAGAACACGTGGAAGATGATAACGGAGGGCCGTCCAATGCCGTTAACGAGGCACTTGAAGAAGTCCGACACGTGGGAGAATCATGGCCGTCAAGGATGCGTTGTGGATCAACGCCTGGTGAGGAAATCAGAGACGTTCAAGGACAGGACGAATGAACAACTGGCACCGGTGAGTTCGTCGTCTCCGATGTCGGGAAAGTTGAGGAAAGAGCCGTCGCTGAGCCAAGACGAGTTGAACCGGCGAGTGGAGGCGTTCATAAAGAAGTTCAACGAGGAGATGAGGCTACAGAGGCAGGAATCCTTGAACCAGTATAAGGAAATGATTGGGCTGGGAAGCCAATTAGGTTAGTTAATCAATCAATATATACTAAATTTTCATTGATGGTTTTGGTTTCTGGGATGAGATCTGAAGATGGTTTGTTTCTTTGTTTCCTTTTCAAGTCAAAAACTAAATCTTGCAAGCTCAAGAAATAGTTACGTTCTTCTTTTTTGGCGTCAATTTTGGGTGAAAAAGGTGTTTGATATAGCTGTAAAGAACTAGGGCTTTGATTTCATGTTTCCGAGGAAACGACAAATGTGTTGTTCTTGTACCAAAGAAATTATTATATACTTGTAAATATCAGTAATGTTTCTTTTTCTTTTTTTGTTAACAAGTATCATAAGTAACTCCTTAACATTTAAAAGAGAATATAACAAGTGAGTGGAAGGAATACCATCTCCCAACTACTTAATTATTCCAATAACGTAAACTCTACCATAATGGAGTACAATCCATACCTCATCTATGTATAGAAGTTTCCATAATGCATTAAGACTAAGTAACAACAATAAAAAGTAGGAATATCTGAGTGAGTTAAAATAATACAAATTATCACCAAAGTGGTACACAACCACATGCCAAAGTGTGTTCATTAATGATTTTTTTAAAACATTATTTTGTTTAGAATTTTTGAGGGGACAATGAGTAGGACACATAATGTCAATGTTTATAAAAGGTTTGTTCTAACATGGTTAATCACACGATCATGCATCAAATTGTGTACACTAACACCCTGTTTGGAAAGCAAGGAATTGAATTGAATTCAATTCACTTGTTTGGAACACTCTTTGTAGCATGAATTCAACTCATGTGTGATTTGAATTCCATCTGTCTATGTAAATTGAATTTTTGCCAAAAAACACGCGAATTGAAATATGAGAGCAGTGGGTTTCGTCTTCCAGCAATAACCGACCTCTTCTCCTCTTCTCCCACCAACGGCCGACCCTCTTCTCCGACGCACCAGCAGAGCACACCGCCATCGCCGACGCACCAGCGGACGAGCTTCGTGGTCACGAAG
>JANVCL010000002.1:30710848-30724253 GCA_026546855.1 Erythroxylum incrassatum | reverse complement strand
ATATGTCTACTAATTATTGGTCCACATGTCACACATTAATTGGTCCAATTGTCATTTACTTACTAGTCCATTTGTCACTCATTTAACTATGCTAAATGTCACTCAATTTTAGACTTAATCATCCAAAATTTTCATGTATCAATTTATCCTCCCATTTGGCATTTGTCTTACTCCAAATGTACCTCAAATTCACCAAAAATTCCAAAATAATGCTAATGGTTTCCAAATAAACTTTTAACACAAATAACTCACAATTCACACTTTAATCCCATTTATAAATCGATTATACCTGAAAATGTCATGAACGCATGTATAGTCATATTAATGTGCAAAACTCATTATTCACGTGTATGAGTATGCCATATTTTACATAAGCATGAATTGTACTTTCTCATTTTTCAATAATTTCTCATATTCACTATTCAAGTCTTATCATGGGTAACGAGATGTTACAATTCTACCCTCCTTAAAGAAATTTCGTCCTCAAAATTCTTATCTGATTGATCAGAAAGGTAGGGGTATTATCTCCTCATAATTTCTTCCATTTTCCATTTAACTTCATCATCCAAATAAATTCTTTCACTTTACTATAGTCAATGGGATCAATCAATTTTCTAGTTACTTCATCAGATATCACACAATCTTGTTTATTTCCTCAATATATTTCATATTACTCAAAATTTTCACTTCTAGTGCTGACATTACATCTGGGTGAGATCATATCACTATCTCTTATCACACTCACATATCATACTTTATGCATTTAAGGCGTCTTTGTTGGTAATACAAACTCATATGTTAATGGTACTATTCTTACAAGAATTTCATGTGGACCATTTTATGTCAGGCTTAGTTTATACCTTTTTACATCCTAAGCACACCTTCGCAAGGTGATACTCTCATTAACAATTCATCCTTTGCTTGATAATTCACATCTCTTTAGTGTTAATACACTTAAATAATATATCTCACTTTATTCCAAATCTACAATGTTGCTCCTCCTAATTCTTTCGCCTTTCTTGAGTCACTTAATTTCTAATACACATCAATTTCACTTATCATCAACATCTCCTATCACTTCTGGCCCCTAAGCTATTTTTAGGCCTTATTCATCCAAATATAAAGGCGGTCGACCCTTTATGTCGATAACACCTCATATGATATTCTAATGATATCACTGTAATATTAATTGTTATGCTTAAAGTCAATTAAAACTAAACATTGAGCTCATGTTTCTATGAACTCCACAATATAAGCTTTAAGCATATCTCCCATAGGTAAGACTGTTGGCAACAAATACATGTAGTCACTTGTTTTTACATCCATAGTCATCAAACATTATTTCGTCGTATTCCTACTAGGATGTATAGCATAAGTTGTTAGTTGTGCTATCTCTAACAATCTTTTACTCAATCATCTATATTGTGTACGCAAATTTCATATCACAATCACAAGGTATTATTTTCCTATTCAAACTCAAAATTTGGATTCATTATCAACTTTCAATTTCCTTGATAAGATTGATCTATTATGAATCCTCAGTTTGGGCTTCGCTAATCTTTTCATGCGAACCTGATAATGTACACTAGTTTTACAAAGATAGTACTCATTTGTACAATCATAGTCCTTCAATACTTCTATCCATTGTCTCAGTTTCGTATCAAAATCTTTCCAACACAATAAGTACCTCAAACTTAATTGATCTGTACATTGATACATATAAATCTGAAATGTTTCACTGTACAAATAGTGTCTCTAAGCTTTCAAAGCAATGGCTATTTCAACAAATTTCAAATTATGTATCAAACATTCAACTCATGAGACTTTAATTATCTATATGCATACAAAATCAATTTATTATGTTGTAATAAAGTGCATATTAATTTCTAATGCAAAACATCGTTATATATTACAAATCTCCAAATTCATTATTATTTGTTGTGATCGAGTGCCTTTCAGATACAGATACAGATACTGGCCATTAGGCTCAGTTAGAAACAGAAATCACAGAGCAAAGATCTATTATAATCTTAAAGCTCTTTTAGACTGGCTACTCTGATCACAACACTTTTATTTGAACATGCATTATATGAAATGCATCAAATAACAAAATATGCCACGTATAGCTTTCACTTTTAATGCACAGACAGGATCACATATTCTTTCGAAACCGTATATTTTCTTAAGTAATCAAAATATTCTTTTAAACTCTTTGAATACATTTAAGATACCATCTTTGAACATAGTCACTATTTGATCCAAGAAAAAATGGGTCACGTTATTCTTCAATACCATGACACTTTCGAGGGTATTGTTAACTCTAACAAATATTTCCAAAACTCTATGTGCCCATGATTAGTACTCGTAATTCCTAAAGTAATTAATACCTTAATGACGTAATATTATCTCTTATTATTATCAATTTTCAATGGACTTATTTTCTCAAATGATTTTTTCCATTCGTACGATTTCCTCTAATTTCACATTGACTTATCACAATGTCGAACTATTTTTACTAATTTCTCCACTCATTCCAATTTATTCACAATCTTAACTTCCTGTGTTGGTAACACATTCATCAAGTCAAATTTATATCCCCTGAACATATCACATTTATCCGACAATCATTTCAAATCCAAGTTTGTCCCCTCAAAGTCATAGAAAAATTTTATTTTCTTTCAACTTGGCTTGTACACTATAAATCTTGTCCTTCATCTTTATATCATTACTTTCCTTAATCAGTCCATGACAATGTATTCATATCTATATCACATTCGAGGATATATTACCACAATATAATATTGATATCGTATATCATAATATATCCACCAATACAAATACATTACATCATTATTTGTCATATCTAACCATCTACTATTTCCCATTTCTAAATATCCACAAACTTTCATTTTCTCACATTCAGACAGATCATCATTCGTTAGACTACTTCCATCAATTGAAACACTTAACAAGTGCTCATGTATGTGACTCATATAAATGGAGCTCAGACTAGGGATCAGTTGCTACTACCTACTATGACATGATTGAAATGCATGTAACTTGACACATATGTTGAAAAATGCCTATGTAAAATACTATGTTGGCCCTTGAATTTTTTATGGAAAATAAGCATAATTAAACTAATTTTGGGGTCTTGCCAAATTAATTTACGTTAGAATTAATTAGCATGTTAATGTGGGTAAGATAATATGACATAAGTTAAAGGGAATTGAAGTATTAAAGTAGTAAGAGTGTGTAAGGGCAAATTTGGCAAGTCACATAAGTTTAGAAACCTTAAGGCATTGAAGGAGGGCCAAAATGGGAAGAGGAAATTGTTGCCTTGCATTTAAGAAGCCAATATCGTGATTGAAGAAAAGAGAGAAGAGAGAAGCACGAGAATAGAGAAAAAGAAGAGAAAGATGAGAGTTATGCTAAGTTTTGATTTTTCTTAGTCTTAAAGAGTGATTTTGAGGTTGTACAAGAAGGAAAAAAGGTAGAGGAAGATAAAAGTTTTCTTTGAAACCAAACATCTCTTCATTTGGTGAAGGTTTAAGGTAAGAACTTTTGAAATGAAATTTATATCAAATCAAAGCACTTCCAATACATGCCCATCTATTAAACTCCTCGAACTTTAAGTTTGAAATTCATAAACAAGTCAGTAATATGGAAGTTTAACAAATCAATTCAATTCAAAACAAATCAATCCTAGGAAATCATCTAGGTTGACTCACAAAATGCTCCAATATGTTATTATCATAGGGTATGTACTTAAATGTCCTTCGGGGATTCAGGTATTTACCTTATGGTAGTGGGATGTTACAATTTTTATCATTCTAAAGTTGTAATTTCTTTTCGGATTTTTGTGTTGTTGGTATTGATTTGGATGGTTTTAGGATAAATGATCTTAATATGTTATTTTGATTGTTTATTTCAAACCTATTGCTAAAACATTGATTGTAATTCGTAATCTTTACTTTTGATGTTTGTAAGTAGCATCTAATGATTGTTAATTGTTTGGAACAACATAACTTAGGTTAGATAACCCGAACATGTGAGGATACTATCTATATTGATCGTTTTGCAACTGCCAAATTGAATCTAGAGATCATATCCTAGGTTATTCGGTGGTTAGGTTTAATTAATGATCATATATTGATTAAATACAACCTAAGGAAAAACCGAGATTTGTAGAACGTTCTATTAGTCTCAGATCAATAGTTCGAAAAGAATTGTAAAGACTTTAGAATGAAGGAATATGCTTGATTGTGTTTAGGCCAAGATTGACCCTAGAACCGGATCTTACTTATACTCAAGACTTTTCTCATTTTTTATTATTTGTTTTAATTTGTTTTCGAGAGTTTACTTTTACTTTAATTTTTTTTAAAATTGTTTGAAATCCAAAAGCCCCCCATATACTTTTCTTGCATCAATTAATTTAATTACGAAAATCAACCAAACATTCCCTATGGATTAGATCCTGACTTACCATAACTACAAATTTTAGTGTGCACATCAGGTAAATTTTATAGTGTACTCAACACGCACTGTCACCTGTCCTTCATCGAGCTAATTGATTCCTAAAGGCAAGTTGGGAAGTCAAGCAAGGAAGAGATAGCTAGCTTTGTTACATATAACATAAACCAATCATTGGGTAATAATTTAAAAAGGATAGGGAAGAGAATACAAAATGATTTATAATGGTTCGACAAACAACCCTTACCTACATCCACTACCAAGAAGATGAAGTATTATTACAATCTTCCTTCATGACGAAGAGGAACCTCAATCCTACTTTGAACACTCCCAAGTTTAATATATTGCCCCAATCAAATCTTATAACTAAAAGTAACTCACTTTATCACTTGATAATTCCAAAGTCTATAACCAATAAACTCAATTTAAAATATATATATATAAGCCAATCAAAGAATTGGGTAACAATTTAAAAAGGATAGGGAAGAGAATACAAAATGATTTATAATGGTTCGACAAGCAACCTTTACCTACATCCATTACCAAGACAAGAAGGATTATTACAATCTTCCTTCACGAAGAAGAGGAATCTCAATCCTACTTTGAACACTCCCAAGTTTAATAATATATTGCCCCAATCAAATCTTAAAACTAAAAGTAAATCACTTTATCACTTGATAATTCCAAAGAGGCTTACTTATACAAATTTGAGATAATGATGCTCAAATAATTGAAAATTACTTAGAAATGTGTGTGAAAGACATCCAAATGCTTATTGATATAAGAAACAATGAGAAAATGAGTATTTATAGGGTTTTTAGGGCCCTTATTAACCATTAGAGCCAAAAAACTAGTTATTACAATGTTTACTTATAGAGCATTGGTTAACCAATATAATATATTTGTAACATCTCGTTTTTCCTATATTAAGGGTTAGATCCCTAGAATATTGAATATGAGAGATTTTATTGAGAAATTAGGAAATGCATTTCATGCTCATGCATAATATTAGCATACATACACGTGAATTTGATAATTGCATATGTTACAATGATTGTACATACACTCATTTGACATTTATCAGGTATAGTTGATCTTAATTGATTTATAAATGTGATTATGATGTGAATAGTAAATTTTTGTCTTGAAAATTGATTTGGTGAGTATAATTATTGATTTAGAATTTTTGGTAAAAAATTGGAATATTTTCTAAAATTATGAGTATTTTTGGATTAGGAAAATGTCAAGTGATAAGACAATTGATTTATAGTAGTGTCAAATGGCAATTGAAATGTTTGGCAAATGGTATTAGGATTTTTTGAGAATGTGACATTAAAAATTGGGTGACAATTGGATTAGAAATTGGGTGATAAATGAACTAGAGATTAAACGTTGAGTGCCATTATTAAAGGATGTTAATTTGACTCTTTAAGTGGTAAGTGTTAAGACACATGTCATGACATCCTCCAATCAATTTTTACCTTGCTTTTGACCTACCCACGACATTTGCTTCTTGAAAGACCATCTTTGTTTTTGTCTTTCACATTTTCCATATGGTCTCTTCTTCATCTCTTTCATTTTCTTCACTCACAACTATCTAACTTTCACCCTCATCACATTGAGTTCTTGCTATCCTTTACCTCGTTTCTTCAAGATATTTGCTATAGCTTCATCTTATTACTAAAAACCTAATCTACCCACCTCCATGTTGATGATCGTATGAGACATGGAAAGCTAGGGTTCACGTGATTTTAAAGAGTTTGGAGTTTTATCAAGTAAGTTATACTTTGATCTTCATTGGTAGTAATAAATGAATCAAATATGATGAATGATTTGAGATTTGATGACCATGATCATGGAGCTTCATATGCTTTAACATGCGTGTAAACATAAAAAGATTTATGTTCTAAATTTTAGTGTGTTAATGTTATTCATGAGTTGTTTAATATAATAATTTATAATGATTATTTAAGGATGGATTGATTATGATAATGGTGTTTGAAGTGTGTTGGACGTTGATGAAAAGATGAATACATCATGTTCTGTTTTTGTGTAAATGATAAATAACAGTTTATGAATTGTAGTATGGATGATTTTGTGTTGAAATTGAGGTGAGAATGAAGAGGATATGATGTAATATTGATGATCTATGCATAAGATGGCTTGAATGTAACATATAAGAGTTGAAAATTTGGAAAAGAGAAAGAAGAATTGCTGGAGTATGTTAGCTGTAGTGTTTTCCTGGAACATGCATAGGTATTTTAGCCATATCTTGACCTGTACATATCCAAATGAGATGATTTTAAGTTTAGATTAAACTAGAGACAAATGGATATATTTTTCATTAAGGAATCGAATTTGAATTCTATCTCTAATGGTTTCGAAATTTGGCTTAAAGTTTAGTACAGTGTGTTGTCATGGTGTGAGAATAGTCTGTAGTATTTTGAGTATAACTTGTAGAATACTGAACTAAATTGCATGAAATTGATGTCATTAAAAACTTAAGACATATAGGAACATTCCTTGTCAAACTATGATTATTGCCTAAATACCTCATTTTGCTTGTCAAACGCATGATCGTGCACAAGTACGATCGTGACAGAGAATTAATTGCACAATTATGACGGTGAGGAATCATCAGGTAGTTACACGATCGTGCATTGCTGTCTTCCTACCCTACTTTGGTGTTTTTAGACTTAATCAAGGTTTGAAATGAACCTAGATGGTTGCTAAAGTAAGTAGTTAAATGATTGATGAGTTTAGGATGTTGATTGACATTAGAATTGAAGAATAAATTGTCTTGATATGAATGTATCTCAATTTGGGAGATTGTGTGGATGTATAATGCTAGGAAAGGATTGGTAAATGTATGTTTGATGAATAGTTGATTGATAAACTGAGGATAATCAAGTTTCACAAGATATGATATATGGATAATTATAAGATGTGAATTAAGGAAATATACCCGGGATTGTCATTGAGCATGCATTATACATATCACATATACATATGTATATGATTGAGTATTTATGAAAATGTGCAAATTAGTATTGTGTAAATGTGTATGTATTGCATGATATAGAAGAGCAATTATAGTGATAACATCTAGACATTGCTGGGACGTCGAGACAATAGTTATCTGGAGCATACTGTGAGTAACCTAGATGGTCTCACATTGATTTATTGTTTTGTTTAAATTCTAAATTGGATTATTATGTGATGGGAATGTGTTAATTCCACACATTGAATGTCTGAGGAATTTGATGCATGAATAATAAATTGGAAGTGCTCATTGTATGTGAATTTGACAGAATATGTGATACTCAACTTAATTGTTGAATGCTGGATTAAGGTCCGATGGTGAAAGTGAATGTGATTGTGAATACAAAAAATAATTGAGTACAAGTGAATGATTGAATACATATGATGCATTTCACTATATGAATGCATGATAACGTAAAGGTAGTTGTGACCGGAGTCGCCAGTGAAAAAGAGCTTAAAGCTCAGAATGTGGTAAGAGCCTTGACTCACTATGTATAATGAGCCTTGTATCCCTAACGGATAAGGGACAATTATTAATGAGCTCCGTATTCACAATGGATATGGGATAGTGAAAAAGGCACTCGGTCACATTATAGTAATAAATAAAAGCGAGTCTCATGAACATTGCACGTATAATTTAATGTGCATTATATGAATGATTGAATTGAAATGTATGAATCGTTATGAATGAAAAAGGTGTATATGTGAAACAAGTGTTACATGGTGTTATTTGCTAATTGGTGAAAGATGTGCATTATATGATGACATGAACTGTATGTGTTATGTGTTATGAATGAGCCATTGATGATGGGTAGCTTACTGAGTTTGCAAAACTCATCAAAATTGCAACGTTGATTTTTGAGGTGCGAGAGAGCAGATTTAGCTTCTAAGACAACTTAGAAGAGATCTAGTACTGCTTTTGGGTAGAAGAAATGGCTCAAAGGTTAGTCAGCTGAGACTAAAAGATTTAGATAGAATTTTGTATAGTTCCTCATTTAAGTAGCATGTAGTATATTTTGTAATAGAGCTGTAGACTCTGATAGTTATTTGATATTGCACATAAGGATGTGAAGTATGTGATGCTACAATGTATATTCGTTTTTATGAAATGAAAATGAGGAATTAGGTTTTTAAATTAATGTGATAGTTATGTTTTAATGATGATGCCATGAGACGTGATGTGACCGCTCTAGCATGCCATCCTTGTAGGGCGCGTGTTCGGATATCTTCCAGAATGTCGGGTATGTGTTCTATGAGAGTGAGATACTGCAATATTACTCGATTAATACTAGGGTGAGCATTATTCGGTCTAAAATTCGGGTAATTCGGGCCAGCCCGAATGTTACCCGAATTATTTTCGGGCCGAAACGGGTAGGGGAAAAAAAATCGGCCCGGCCCGATTACCCGAATTAGGTTAAAAAAATTTGTGAAATAGGGTAATTAGGGTAATTCGGGCCGGGATAATTCAGGTAAATCGGGTAATTCGGGCCAGGTAAATAGGTAATTCGGGTAAATCGGGTCGGGTAAGTTCGGGTAATTAAAAGTTTGTGTTCGGGCCGGGTAAGGCAAAAAAAATTTCAGGTAATTCGGGCCGGGCCCGAGCAGTGAAAATTTGGCCCGAATTACTCGAATGCTCACCCCTAATTAATACGCATTGAATGCATAGATTAGATTTCGATGCCATTGAGACACTGGTCAACCAGTAGGCATATTGGTCGATAAATATAACATATTGGTCAACTAATATATCAACTTATATTACTACAAATTCTTGGTACATCAAAATTTGATAACTTTAACATACATTGTTTTTTTAGGGGTTTTAACATACATTGTTAACCACTAATTTATATAGGTTAACCAATCCCTCACCCAAAACATGATTTTTAACAACTTCAAATGTTCAAACTCAATTTGTTTAATACAATTATGATTTAACCACTTCCCAAAATGTTCCTTAATGAGTGTTTGAAAAATTGAGAGATTTTTCTATTAAAATAAAAACTCCAATTCCTTTTAATGAATGAAAAGATTCATGTAATAAAGTTACATTAAATATTTATAAATAGTGAGCCTTTTAAAACATTAAAGTAACTAAATAAGATTATAATTAATATTATAACTAAAGAATGACCTCGATGTTCATTTTCCTTCTTTTGTTCTCGAATTAGTGTTCAAATTTACAAACTTGATCTTACCTTTTATCAACTTTATACAATATCTTCTTAAATTTATGATATCATCTTATTCTCATATTCATTCTCATCAAAATAATAAACCCATCATTAGTATTTATATTTTTTTATTATCAAAAGGTCAATTAAAACCTCCCTTAATTAGTTCTATTCTAAATTCATCTTGTTCGCCTCTTTGAAGGTTTCTATTTGTCTCCTCCACCCCCTTTGAAGGTTTCCCAAATCAAAATCAGTTTTTTCCTTTCAAGATCTGCTTTTGATTCATGCGAGCATAAGAACAAAACAACTCTATATTTTTAGTTTTCTTCTTGACTACTTTACATACCTATAAAAGAACACTTCCCATATTTTATTCAAATTAATACAAAAATATCTGGGCATTTTTCATTCGTTGGAATACGCAGTAGAAAGTCAACTAACTTTTGTTGGGAACTAGAGACATGAAGACATTATAAAGTTATAACACAATAGATGAATAAAAATAAATAAAAATTAAATGCAATTCATCAAATATTTGCCAAGGATATATATTCAAAAAATTAAAATATTATTATCAAAATTATATATTACGATCTTTTACATCGATTTCTTTAACAGTTATTTTTATTTTGTTTCATCGATATATTTTTTTCATAAAAATCATTCATAATTATTTAAAAATTAATAAATTATTAAAATTTTTGACTAATTAGTTGCAAAATAAATCATATAATAATTAAATATGAGTAAAAATTATCATTTCAGTATTTATTATCAAATATTAACATAATTATTAACTTTATTTAATATCATGTGCATTCCTATTTTGATTCCCACTTTTTATTTCTTTTCCATATTCCTAATTTGATTAATATTTATTACTATGAGATTAATGGTACAAGAGTTATTCCTAATTTGATTAATGGTATTTTGATGATGATGTATGTATGTATGTATGCGGGCGGAGATTGGTACGAAGGCATGCGAGCCCATGAAAGGCGATGTAGCGTCACTTCAATTCAATTCGGTTCAGAGGAGAGAGAGAGAGTAGAGAGGGAGAGAGACGTACAAGTTACAGATAATGTCATCTGGTGACCCCAACTGCTACACGTAGATGCCGTAAGCACGTAACTCATCCTTTTATTTCAGTTTTAATTCATTATTACTCTAAATCCACTTCCCTCCCCATCGGAGGTACACACACAACAAATTCAGACGCTTCACGTTTTCCAAAGCCGCGTTCTTTTTTCTGTAATCATCCGCCCTCCCTCTGTGTGTATATATATATTTATAACGAAATAGGCTCAGTTGCTGTAATTTCGAAGGTTACGGTTTTTTAGATTGGGGATTATCGAATTTCTGAGATGACCTGAGGTAAATTTCAATCTTTTATCTGGATTAGGGTTTTATTGATCTGTACTAATTACTCTTTGGTTTCTGAGAATCTTGGTGAATCTGGGAAGAGAAGGGTTTGTGCTATTGATTGTTGTAAGTGGGTCTTTCAAAGTGAATGGTTTGATTCTCAAGATTCGCCCGTCTCTTTTAATTGTTTTCCTTGGCCCTTTTGCTTCGATTTTGTTCTCGTTTCCTATAATCCCTGTTTTTTTTTTTGGGGGGTTTTGTTGGTTTAATAGCTTTGTGTTGTTGAACAAACTGTTTGGTATTTTGCATATTCCGTCGGTTAAACAATGCATCTGTTAAACCTTAACAACTGAAGGATATGTTATTCCCTTTGGAGGTGCGATTTATTTTGTCTGGTCTTTTCTGGATTTTGGGTTCTTGCAATGTGTTTTTACGACCAGTCCCTGTGATTAGTTATGCTTTCATGTTGTTTCTCAACTTAATGTGCTTTATTTGTCATATTGGCTCGTTTTAACAATGCGTCTCTAATCACTTTTTCATGTGCTTGGATTTGGATGTATTATTGTTCAGTCAAGAAGATTAGTACTCTTTGCGCGTGACCCGTTCTCTTCTCCAATCCTCCACCCTCAGCTGCATTTATCCAAACCGTGAAGTGTCTATTTTACGTGTTTTCACTTGTATACTCAAATGGAGGTCAAGCTATGGAACGACAAACGCGAGAGAGAAATGTATGAGAACTTCGCTGAGCTCTACGCTATTATCAAGGCTACTGAGAAGCTTGAAAAGGCCTATGTTCGGGATATTATTTCGTCGTCTGAGTATGAAACGGAATGCCAGAAGCTCATTGCCCATTTTAAAACCCTAGCTACAACGTTGAAAGATACCGTGCCTAGCATTGAGCGGTTTGCAGACACCTACAAAATGGAGTGTCCAGCTGCCATAAATCGCCTTGTGATCTCTGGGGTGCCTGCAACTGTGGAACACCGAGCTGCTGCAGCAGCCTCAGCCTCTACCTCAGCTGCCATTGTGGCAGAGTGTGTGCAGAACTTTATTACAGCAATGGATTCCTTGAAACTGAATATGAAGGCAGTGGATGAGGTGTATCCTTTGCTCTCAGACCTGTCAGCTTCACTTAACAAGTTGAGTATTTTGCCACCAGACTATGAGGGGAAGACTAAAATGAAAGAATGGATTTCAAAGCTGTCTAAGATGGGTGCGGCAGATGAGCTGACCGCTCAGCAGGTTCGACAACTTGGCTTTGATCTGGAGTCTTCGTACAATTCTTTTATGGCAGCATTGCCTAATACTGGCACTTGATTGCTCCGGGTATCAGTTGGTAAATATGGCAATATCTGCTGGCCTAGTTTTCTCATTTCTTTCCTTGTTTATTATCCCAACCTACTGAATGGAGTGATGAGTGGAAAGATATTGATTATGTAGCAGCATATGCATTTTGTCAATGACATGGTTTCAAGCTGGAGAATGACCGATGGGATTATCTTCTTTGGTTGCATTCGGAGAACTGGATTGTACTTTATTTGGTGTCTACGTATTCATTCACCTGCGTTTATGGCTTGTTAGATTGGCCTTTCCCCCCCTAAGACATCCCTTATCAATGATTGTGTATTCCAATGTATAAAACTCGGGCGGCACAAGTTTTTGCAAATGCCTTGTAGTCTCGTACGGGGTTTCTGAAGTAGTGCGTATACATGGATTGGTTAGGCCCATCACTGTAGTTGATGTAGTGATCGTCAAAAGTAGTTGTCGTTCTGATACTAAAAACAGGTTTTCAAACGCAGGAGGTTTCACCAATTGTGTTCTGCATGTTGAACTGTACGTATCTAGATGGTTACTAGAGGGTAAAAATGACCTATGGTTTGTTTCTGATTATTAGTTTTATAGCGTTTAAATTGAATTAGAAATGTTTAAATTGAAATTTACATAGAAAATTTAGCGAAAGTATAGCGTCATCAGTTATTTGTAATGCCGTAATACCTTAATTTTAATTTACAATATCACATAAGTGTTATGTAGTTTTGGGGGACTCAATTATTAAAACATCATTATATAAATTCTTAAAACACTTTATTAAGTTTAACTTAATTAAAATAAAATTAATTAATGTAATTAAATTTATTAACCAATTAAATATTAATGTAAAAACTCCCAAACAAAAAACACCAAATAAAAATAAATATACCTATCTTTACATAGGTCTCCTTGACTTGTATATTTACACTACCATCTTGGCCTTTGATCGTCGTCGTCTTCATTACTAACTTCTTCACCTACGATTTCTTTGCTATAGATTTACATTTTTCAAATTATTCAATTATTGAGATCTGAATGAGAAA
>JANVCL010000002.1:30670418-30689086 GCA_026546855.1 Erythroxylum incrassatum | reverse complement strand
TGTCTTTGACTTGAGTGTCACGTGGGTTGTCTTTATTCACTAGACACTTATGTTTTTGCTTCAGCTGAAACTCAAACCTTCAAGAGCCTTTCTTATCTCCTTCTTCAACATTACAGACACCAACTTCTTAGCTTCTTCACGTCTTTTGTTGCTTCTGCTTATGGAATGATGGAGAATCAGTGATCTTTTCTCACATATGCTAATCCACTTATTTGCCTACGTGGAATATCCTCTGTATATATGGTGGAGGTCAAATGCTCACCTTAAAAAACATATCTTTCCTTTCCTTTTCAATTATGATTATACTAATTTTGTTCTCAATGGGTCTCAGGCCCATGGTCCAACCCCACAATATAAATTTTTATATTCGTAATTTCCTTCTATAAATAATTACCGACTTCCTTGTGATATGGTTATTTTTATATTAATAGAATTCTTCATTGATATTTTTAATCTACGTTAAATAAATTATTAAATATATAATAATTTATAAGTTATATATTTTAAATAAATGATTATTTATCTCTCTCAATCAATCACATATTTTAGAAATATTTTAAATAAATTATATTTGATGCAATACGAATGAAATATTGTAATGAGCCGATTTTTAAATTTTAAGTTTCTTAAATTTACAATATAAAATGTTATTTTAAGTGCCTTCTTTTTATTTTATGTGATTCAGTTATTTTCTCTTTAGAGTTTTACAATGTATGGATATGAAAAGAATGAGATTTTGCAAAAGGTAATCTTTAAGTGCTTTTTTTATGATCTGTAATGGGTTATTAGGAAAATTGTTATTACTATTAGAAATAACCCACCTTAAATGGTCTATGGTTTATACTTGATTGCTTAAAAATGCATCTAAAACTTAAAATGTCAAATTGATCTCTGTGTTAATAGTAATTTATTTTTTAATATTACAGGTATAATCCAACATGTTACCTTTTTGAAGTTAGATCTGCAGTAATTGATCCATATGCTAGCATTATGATTAGAATCTTTTGATCTTTACGGTCAATCGAATTAACAATTAGTTAAGGTACCTTCAATTATCATGAAAATTGGCGATTTGTTTGGAAAACATAATATTGATTGAATTTATCTTTGTTATTATTACGAGATAGTACCATCGAAACTTGAGAAGAAATATATTTGTATCACATTTCTAATGGATTCTAGAAAGAGGCTTAGCTAGAATCCAAAATTATTTATTCTCTCACATCACCCTAAATATTATAGGTGACATTGATTTATACTAATTAACCTTATCCTTCCCTATTGTCTTAATGTGAAAGTAAGTTTAGATTCTGATAAAGTTACACTGTAAACGAAGAAAACATTTCATTCAGCAACTTTATTAATGATGCGGTGTTTACATTTATAGGCATAGAATAGAAGGATCCAGAGTTGGTCCGAAAGAAAAGAAGCATATATATTCAGTATGGGCTTGGGTGTTAGTGTACCCATGACCCATTAGGTCCATATTCTAGAGTATTCTATCCTTGTTGTTGCTGAAGTGTTTGAGAGAAAATATCCAAAGAGTTCTGTGCGTCTCCTTTTGTTTCTTTTCTGCGCGTTGCTCTATCTCATCTATTAGATTCCTCAATCTAAACATTGGCCAATATTCATAATATACACAACTAGGAATTTATATTCGATTGATTTAACTTAAAAATTTTATTGAATTTCATTTCTTTGCAAGAAATTCATAATGAATTGGTTAACCACTCAATTAGCTTCATTCAGCGCTTATTTTGAAACTTTTGTAGGTCATCTTAATCCCTCTTTTGTGCATTCTCTATATAAATTCTCGTGTAATTTAAGTTGAGATCAGATTCTTATCATTTTCACTCCCCTAAATATGATTTGTCCTCAAAATAGTAACTTCATTGACAAAATCAAATAACATTACGTGCTTTGCTAAGATTGTAGCTCTCACATCCTTCACTCTTACTATCAAACACACTCCTTTTTCTTTGCGTTTATCTCTTGTATTTACTCTCCCCAAAAAAGGCTTAAATTACTTCTGAATATTTGTTTCTCGCTTCCTTCCCCTTAATTCCTCCCGCTCACTCACTTCGATCTCTCCCTTTTCCATGCTTAATGCCTTCTTACTGACCAACATCCTTCTCTCTTCAATTTCTCAATGCACTTCTCATAAATGACAACCTCCAAGCTAGACTTATCATAAGCCGCCTCCTATTCATTGAGAAAAACATATTTGAGTTCCTTGATGACCCTATAATTATTATTATCCTCCAAACTGTGCACCTCATTTTCACCTCCTCGCAGGGATGGTAGTGAGTTTTCAACCCGATTAATATCTACACAACTCGACCCGAAAAAATAGACATAGAGGCTAAAAAATAGATTTTAAATAGATGACGAAAAATAATTGCAGATATGGATTTAGTGATAACTCGAACCGATGGATACTCATATTCTATTCGTTTTTTATTAACTCTATTTTTCTGTTTTTTAATATTTATAGTTAAATATAATAAAATATTAATATTTTTTGAGAAGAAACAACTTTAAAATTCTCACTTTACTCCTCTGTCCTCACTTTTTATCATATTTTATTTTCTTATAGGATGATAATAATGAAAATGATATAGAGATGATGTTTTGAATATTATGGAGTTCACGCAAAGACAATTTGAAGCTTTGGATATTTCAGTCTTTGTTCCAGTTCTTGATTGTGAAAAACATATGTTGTTCTTACACTAGACATTATGATTTTTATTATTCCAATTTTATAGTTTTTTAAGACATACAAATCAAAATCTTGACTTATTATTATTAAGTTAATTTTGATTATTAAGTTAATTTTGGTTTAGAGCGTTCGCAAAAATTTGCTTTCCATATTTTCAATTTAGAAGTTATATTTTTAAATGTTATACAACCCGATGGATATCCAAAAACTCGAATAACCCAATGAATTTAGATATGAGTAGTAAATTGTAAAAACCGACAGATATGGATATAGATATGGGTTGAGTCATAAAAAATAGATATGGATATGAGTTAAGTAAAACCCGAACCGAACCCTATCCATTGTCATCCCTAATGTGTTTCTTCATTTTGGCTGTAATAATCCCTTGGCATTGCTCATAGATTTTCATATAATGTATACTGCTTAATTGGCTTCACGAATCGCTACAACTCACTTTTGCTTGAATAAATATCATATTGTTATATTTTAATTTTAAAAGATAAATTATTAATAATAGTAAAAAAAAAAGAATACCGAAGATTGAAATCTCCTTTAGTCTAAAATTGAAACTTTTTAATTTAAAAAATTTAGTTATTTTAAAATAAATGTTTTGTTTTGTTAAAACAAGTTTATGAAGAAACAGTTTCTTCATAAAATGCAAAAGAAAAACTAGATATAATTGATATCCCTCTCCCGACCTTCACAAAGCGAAGAGCTTTATATCCCGGAGTTATTGTTTTTAAAGTTCTGAGTTCATCATGCTACGAAACTTGAGAATCACTACCCTATTTTTAGTTTTCCTTTCATACATGAAACTGAGCCGAATAAAGTTGAGATGTACAAGAGTAAACATCGATTAACGGTAGGTATAACAGAACAAACATGGTAAACGAATTCCCTATTACTAAAGAGTAGACACAACTTAATTACCTGTTCCCATTTCCTCCAGCGGACAGCAGTGAGCTCCTTAACATGAAGTACATAGCTTCAGCCAACTAACTCCACATGCTTGAATATAGTATTTCCCCCTAAGTCACATCAGCCTCCATTATCTTTACCCAGAGAGAGAATCAGATACAGTATGCAAGTCAGCAAAATTATTGGTCTATTGACCATATTGTCCACTTCCTTACCCTCTACTTTCTATGTACAGATACCATCGATGCACAATGCAGTGTGGACGGAAATACAACGAAAGTTATCCTCGTACTACTTCAATTAACATTGGATGATTGAGCACATCTATCTCAAATGATTGGACCAGATGTAGATGCGTTCATGGAAAAAGCTACAGGGTGATCCTTGTCAGCACCTTGATGATTACTTCCAACTGTCAACTTATCACTGATGTTTTCGCCTATTTTTCCTCCCACCAGTGTCTCATTCCCTGCTTGTTTACTGTCACCATCAGCACACTGCTGCCTCAGGTACCTCTCAGTAGCATCTTGAACCATCCGCATCATCGTGCTTCCATTGTCTGAACCGGGAGATAACTCTTCCTCTCTCTCTGGCTGAATGTTTAGGTCAATTTGGCCTTTGAAAGGAGATGTTGAGGATTTCACTATGTATGGATCATCATCAGACACGTCACTGATCAACCTTTTCTGGTTTGGACTACTACATCGAGTACTAGAGGACGGTGAGGGGTCATCAACAAGTAATTTATCAGGTAGTGGTTGCTGCTGCACCTGCTGCTGCTCTTTCCTTGAAGTTTCCACTTCTTTCTCTGATTGCTTCTTTTCACGCTTCATCATAAGGGTTTTAAAACGGCGCTTCACTGTCAAGCAGACATTACAAGTGCATGTCTGCTTATGCTTGGGGCCCTTCCCACTGGGAGGCTGAATGCAGACAATGCAGGAGCAGCCAGGCCTATGCCTAGGGTGCTTTGTGGTGGCCTGAGATGGAGGGAGTACTTCACTCTCTCCCAAGAGTGCTATGTTGGCAAGAGTATCAAGCCCCTCCAGAGCATCCATGTTATCTGTATCCTGCTTAGCAGCTTTCATTTTCTTGGAAGAATCTAGTTGTTCAACCATAGAACAATTGAAAATTCGCCAGTTGTGAGGGTTCAAGCATCACCATTTGAACATGAGATGCCATTTCAGAGTCATCAGTATATACAGCAACAATAGTAAAAGAGCAGTACATGAATATGATACTAGTACCATGCTCAATAATAAGCTTATCTGCTTCTCTCGAGTATGTTACTAGCATATTCTGAATATAGCAATAAGACAATGATTATTTGTCCCAAGCAATTTATACCTAGGTTACACGATCGTAGGAGAACTTCAAGTTGTTCTAACGTCAATTCTTGAGGTGCTGAACAGGATGACCTGGAAGCAGAAAAACAAAGATATTAGTAATGCACAAGGATCACAATCGAGGTAAATAATACAAATGTGGAACTGATGCATGTATTTGTCTGCTGACAGGGATTGATTTAAGCTCACTTCAGTGCTTGTTACATTGGAAGAATAACCAAAAGAACAGCAAACAAGAAATATTCAATCTGGAAACAACATTGAACTCCTTTCCTAATAGAAAGGATACCATGGTCAAAATTTCTTTGTAGATCTCTACCATAAGAAATAGTGTAATGTTGTGGATTACCACAATGACAATTTCACCTCCAAAAGTCTAAGCTTCCAATCTTACTAAGAGGATGCGATTTTCATCCCATCTAGCACTTTATATTGCAGGGTCTAACGCTACAATCCAGATGTTAAAGCCTAAGATATATGTAGATAGCGAAATGACCATGAGAAGGAAATTAAATGAATGCTCGTACCTTTCTGAATCCCAAGTGTTATCAGAACATGTCCATTTGAAGGGAAGCAGAGCATTGACAGGCAATTTACGCCACTTTAAGCAATCTTCACAGTGAACCCATTGAACCTTTTGACTGACAAGAGAAAGACAGCATTAGAATTTTCTCCCCTAAAAGATACAATGGGACTGAAGCATATATCAACACAAAAAACCTAAAAGCAAAAGATCCAAAGAATGGAAATATTTATTTCAGAATGCAAGGAAATTAAGGTGTTCTACTGATTGAATGGGATTATTGATTAAAAAACTGGAGCAGAATTTGAAGTATGGTTAAAGTAAATGAAGGATTTGATTGATAGATAAAAATGGTCTTGGGTTATGTGCTGCCAGTATATTTTGGAGACCGCAGAGGATAATAGACAGAAGACAAGGGGCTACCTTCCTCAAATATGAATCAGTATTAAGTATAACACATAACAACTGCAAACAAGAATCAAAGCCTCACTATTAAGTTTTTCTTTTCAATAAATACTTTGACAAGAATCAAACTAGTTTATGAACATATAGTATATCTATCAGTTTTTGCAAGATAAATGCACTACTTCTGCAAGATAAATGTATTACTAGTAAATTATAACTTACACACATTAGATCAAGGAGGTCTTAAGTTAAGCAATTTACCCCGTATCATCACTGGAAAAAATTGTTGGTTTCCCAAGTATTGGTGCATCCTGTTATACTGCATGTCAGTACTCTGAAAATGCCCCATACCGGGGAAAATTGGGAGAAGGGGTGTTGGAAAGAGAAGAAGTGAAAAATACTAGAGAAGAAAACTGAATGAGAAGAAAATAACCAATATTCACATGAAGCACCTCAAACTAGTACTTTTCGTCCTGTTATTTTTCTCCACCATAACTTCCATCAAAGCTAAAATTTGGCATTAATCATATTCCTATGAAATCAAATGTTTTATAGTCCTCAAGTGTAGATAGGATCACTAGTTCACATTAGTTTAGCAGGAAACATTCACCAGTGACGCTGTAAGGATCCTAGCCAATCTCATTGCACCTAGGAAACTAAGTGGAAACATATATCTACTTTACCATTAGGGTCAAATTTACCTAATACCCAATACCCTCCCCAGCCAGCTTCTAGACTACAACAACCAAAGACCAAGTGGTTAGAAGAGAAAGCAACCACTTGGCCAGGTGTAGATTGATTTTTAGATCTTCTACTTCAGATGGTTTAAAGTGGGAGAAACCTGAACACAGAAGGTACCCAGTATCACCAGTTTATTAGGTCCATTCGGGCAGGTAAATATAAGTGTTAAAACAGTTGAATCAGATTGCAGAAATGCCTATTACAGATCCACAAGGAGATCCATAATTTAAAGAAAACAATGTTTAACATTGGTTAACCCATAAAATAGTAAATATTTACAATTTCCATCTATTAACACAACCAGAGACAAAGGGAAAATACCAACAAGATTTCTACATGACTAAAGAGAGAATAGAAACATGGATGTGGTGTTAAAGGAAATAACCAACCTCATACTCCTCAAACTCAAAACCTTCAATCATCAAAACACTAGGAACACGATCAGGAGGAGGGCGGAGTAGTCCCTGTGCTTCTTCCCATGTTAGCTTCAGCTCTACCATGTCTTCGTTATCAATTCTTAAACGTTTACTCTTTGAACCCAATGTGCTACTTTTCCTCTTTCTGATAGAAGATTTGGCATCAAGAACTTCTTTTGCGATGTATCCTGACTTGTCAACTTTGGACCAAGGACTATGCTCTGCCAGTTCAGCCTGGAAAATTGATGAAACTGAGTTATCTTTTGAATGAAAAGTAGATTAATGCTTGAAGAAATTTCATCAGTATAAATTTTTATAATGCTGACTTCTCCATTGGCAGAAATTCCATTAGCAGCTTTACTTGTCTCATTATCCTGGAAGGGGAAAAAATGACAGTCAGTACATTGGTTTAATCAGTACACTAGGGCAACTGGACTCAGTTTATCCGGATATAGAATTAGTTACACATGATTTAGACACACATCATGTCATCTAAATGCTGCATTTCTTGGACAGTACTTGTTTATTTTTCCAAATACTATGACAATACAAAATTGAAGATCCTCCATATGAAGCCTCTTAAAAATTAACTGTTTATTGAGCATTAACAGCAAAACAATTTCTAGGGCGTGCCTTTAAGATCCAAATAAATACCAATTTTCACACCAAGACAGATTACTCATTGTCTGAACTTGGGGACACCTTGTGTTCCAAAACATAATTAGTTGAACAGAACAGAAGACAAACTATTTCTCAACCAGTCTGTTAGTTACTGTCCTCAACTCCAGTGGATACAGTAAGGTAATCTGAACAAAAAATCAGAAGAATACATAAAGGTAACCTGATCAGAAGATGGAGCAGTAGAAGCCTTTCTGAATCCCATAACCAGTTTTCCTTCTGGTTCCATTCTACTAAATGTTACTGTAGAAACATAGTCAAATTTCAGTAACACAAACAAGAAATAAATACAAAGACTGAAATTAAAGGGAGAAAATGGCAAAGGGTAAACCGAAAGACACATTACAATACTACCAGGTGAAAAAGCCATATCATTGAGGATGATTTAAATAGTGATAAACCAATATAAGCAAGCAAATGGCCAATTGTGCAAAATAGTTCTTGACAATTCTTCCCATTCTTGTTATCTTACCTATATCACCTGCTTGCAATTTCATACTCTGTATGCAAGGAGTAACTCCCTCCAAAACATACATTCTGCTATTATTATTTGGCCAGAATCGGAACTGAAAAACCCAATCCTTGCCTTTAGAATCCTGGACCTTAAGAGGTAAACCTTCAGGCTGTGAAATTGGTGGGAAATAAGCCTGTCCCAATATAAGCAAGATAAGTATAGAGAAGAATACATCAGACGATAAAGACAACAAGAAACTATGATGAAATCGCACAAGAGAGTTAGAAGAATGATATGAGATTTGAAGAGTTTCATATTCTATTGTCTAACTGATATAAAAGATACTTCATTGACGTGAGAACAATATTTTCTTCAAAATAGGAGGTTCCACAGCACTCAAAGCGTGCTTGAATTGAACAAATAATGCATTTTCACAACGATATTCCCTATTTGTAGGTTAACATAAATCAAGTACCATTTAGTTGACTATTATATATTAATAGCTAATTAAACTGAAGTTCATATCACACTTTATGGCTAGTGCATGTGTAACTAGACCATTCAGAGTGCGTCATATCATAGTTAGACAAACAAAAAAGCCTACAGTGACATGATGTGGTTCTTTCACACTAATCCTGAATATATTTTACTGAAAATAAAGTTTATTCTAAGCACGTCAAGCAAGCAATATAATCAAGTGGTCTCAGACAACTTTAATTTAAACAATTCAGGAGGTTCAATTAATTGTAAAAACAACTTTCAGGTGAGTAATTGACAAGCATATGATATTCTTCCAGTCAAAATAAGACAACTGTTCATCTGTATTTGCCAATACATGGAACTTGAAGAATAAAAAGCAACAACAAAGTGAAACGTAAAATTTGGATTCGTAAAACATACCTCAGCGCATTTCTTAGGTAGCACTAAGCGTCCAATTCGCCCAGCATCACTAGCACTCAACATTTTCTCAAACAACGGGGTGATTACAGAATTCGAGCTTGAACACAATTAAGGCTTTAGTATTTGAAATTATATCTCACATCAGAATCAACATAGATGCTAGTCAATCCCCTACAACAGCTCATCTGTCTATGTACCTCATGCTTTGAATTCAGGAAAAGTAAGCATTTAATTTGTTTTCTATATATTTCTTCTTCGCATATAAAAAATTCACAACGTAAGCAATAACCAAATTAGCTCAGACAACCATTAACTCCATGTTTTTTCAAAGGATACTTTCCAGAGATTTGCTGTAGCTCTTCATCAGTAAACCTAGGCCAGTACCGAGGAAGTAACTGGTTTCTTCCACGGGCATCCGCTCGAGGTCTTCCATTGCGAATTTGAGCATCTCCTGATGAGTCGGCTCCATTTGCTATGTTACTACCATGAAACTGTTTTGGCAGTGTGGTAGGAGGATTTGGCCTCAAGGTAGCACTAGAGCCAATATGACCATTGGTTTCATTTAGAGATGCATAAGAAACAGCCATGCCAAACTGTGGAGTCATTGGATCTTTCCTTAAGGAAGAAGGCCGATGTGATATATTTGAACTTGGTCCAAGTTGCTCATCTTTTACATCTACCAAAAATTTTCAATCCATCATGTGAAACATTAGAGAAAGTAAGATAAAAATGAAGCAGGATTGCTACCTTCATTTCCATTCTCAACAATATCTCGTGCACCAAGCTTTGGGTTTCCATTCACTAATCTATCAGAGACATCTTCAAATTTCACTTTTTCCATGGAAGGAGTAATTAGTCTTTCACTAGCAGTAAGCCTGTCCATTTCATACAGCATCCTCGGATGCAATTCAGACTGAGAAATAGAAGAGCTGAATAAACTGGGTGCTTGTCTCCATGGTACAGGACCTGATCCAGCTAACTGACACCAACTCTTGACAGGGATGTCTTTAAGTCTGTCAGGCAGAGATCCATGATAAAAAAATGAAGATGGCCATGCAGTGTTTGCTGTCTGAAATTCAGGTTGCACAACATAAAGTTAATAATATCAAAGCTAAAAACAGAGTCATATGTAAAGTCTTACTAGTGAATTCTCATCTCAATTAGCATATGTTACTTTATTTTTCTAATCCTTCCTTTCATCATTTAGAGTGACCAGGTAACCTCTAAATAAACTTTTTTTTTTTGGGGTTAAAAATAGTAAGGAACTAGTGTCACAGTCTTCCAAAGGAGAACAGAATTGGCACTTCAGGATATGTCATAGTCGTTAAGTTAAAATCACAAGTTTCATAATCTAATGTCAATGTGTCAGCATACTGTAGGCACATATGTCCATTCACAAAAAGACTATTATAATCCTTCCGCATTTTAGAACAACTTTAAATCCTCAAAAACATCAGCAGAGGTTGAAGCAACAGAAAACATCAGAACAGCTTGCTATAACCCGTTTCTTCAAACAAACAAAAAAAAGGTTGCTACAACCCGAATACTCAAAATAAAAGCCTTGATCATGAAAACTACTCATTTTCAAAGCAACGATATGGTGTTAGCAACAACAAATTAAATGTATATACATCTGAGGTCAACAAAACTATGAAATAAAGAACTCGTAAAAAACCATGATAAACAATCATCATCTTTTATATTATGAAGATCAACATTTTGCTTACCAAAAGAGCATTTTTTCTAGTACATGCTATGCACTCAATTCCTCCAGCATCCAACAAGGCAAAAGCATTATATGAAACAATACATCCACAATGTACACGCTGCAATGAATATGAAACTCAAGTTGATTATAAAATTAATTTTACAGGCACTAAAACGCACAAACCAACCAGATAATTTACACTGACCTTCCCACATAACTCACAACACCTCCAACCTGAAGCATTCAAATGGAAAGTCTCACAAAATCTGCCCTCCTCATAAGCGGAGCTAAGTCACATAAAATCAGTTATCAAGTAGTGTAAGGTAAAACTAAAATTGAAAGAGACCAAATTAAAAAGAAAAAACAAAAGGAAATTTTTCTTGTGAACTATTTCAGAAAAACTTGTGATCCTACGTAGGCTGTATTCAGCTCCTTAAGACATGCATCTAAATTTCAACCAAACTTCTCGTTGTTCCTTCCAGAGGATTGACAGCTTCAGGGTCATATTCTTGTAAGCACCAGCATTTCAACTCGCTGACTATCTTATCTAACTAAAATAAAAGTACAGAAATCCACTCATGTCTTTCTGCTAATTTAAGCATGATTTCTTTCATTACAGGCGTAAGTTGCTCGACCTTAACCAACCGCTCACTTACGCTTACAACCAAGTAGTCAGAAAAACCAGCCATCATCACCAGCTAGATTCCAGAAGACTTGTTAATTGCAACGGCATATTAATAGATTTTCAAGCAGGCCCACTTAAGATTATCCCACCTAGCATGGGAATAAATAACAAAAAATGGGATATGCACTCTAGTAAGTTCGTAATCACTTAAAAGCCATTTTCGCCGACAAATACCCAGATTTCCGGATTCGAGACGATAACTAATCCCAAACTAAAACACAAAATCACAAGGAAATCACCATTATATCCCTAACACGTACACAGCCAAATTCCCTAACATACAACATCAAACTTTCGTAGACGTTCAATCCCAAACACAAGAAAAACAAGAACAGAGACCTGAAGTATCAAAAGCTTCTCCATTTGTGCACTACTCCAATGTTAAAGGGGTAAAACAAGTAAGGAAGAAAAACAGACTTACGCGCATGAATCGCAGAGTTCAGCCAAGTCGCCCGAGCGCAGCCGCCATCCCTTTCTTGATTTGAAGTCTGTACAGTCGGAATTGAAACATTTTTTTGAAACCGCAGAAGAAGAAGACGATGAAGAAGCCGCCGTCACCGCCACCTCCTGGGGCGGAGCAGTTGCAGAAATAGTAGACATAGAAAACAAACTTTTTAACTCGAAAACCAAAAAGGGAAAAAGAATCTCTCTTGAGAACTCTAAAGCTCAAAGCTCAGAAGAAAATAACCACCGGATCTCTGCAATCATAAGGCTCGCAGAAAGAAGCAGAGACATAGGCATTGATCAAGAAACAATAAATGCGTCTGCTTATTCTTGTGCATATATGTAAAGAGACACACGCTTGACGAAGCGCGTGTGTTAAAACTTTACGGGGCCTTTAGAAACTCGTCCGATTTTGGCCTTACTTGACTTGCAATGTTCTTTTCTTGCTTTGCGGTATGTGTATCTTTGTACTTGTATGTCAATTCGAAAATTTTCTTCTGGGAATTGTTAAGATAACCGGTGGATTAGAGGCTGGGGAGGGAAAGAAATTGATTACGTTGTCTTACGTACAAACAAGACCCCGTAAGACTGTTTTCTTAATGTTTTACCCGTGTTCGACTCACCATCAATAATTATCATTGACTAAAGATATTTCTCATTGAATAGTACTGAAAATGGACAAAGTTTTTTACATCAAATTAAACTTAAATATTTAAAAATATTTTTTGACTAATTTTTTATATAATTCAGCCATTTTATTATACAATATTTTAATTAGACATAGAGCATAGAATTAATATTTACTTTATTTAAGTCTAATCATATTAGTTCTCTACCGTTAGTGTTTGATTTTTACTAATGATATTTATAAACTATTTTACAAAAGTTTGATTCTATCTTGGCCAAGGATTTTTCAAATTAATATTAATCGAGAAGAACTAAAAATTCTCTTAATTACTTTAAAATGATGCATTACATATTGATCCTCTATATAATTCATGATATATCTAATGACTATCGATTAAGCTATCTTTGACTAAAATATGTCATAAATAGTATCAAAATCCTATATAAGATGCTTTGGAGATGTCAAATTAAAGCATTACTTATACAATCATTGCAATAAAAATTTTCTTGAGCGTACAAATAATGTTCCAAATAGAATTTTCATATAAGATTAGTTCAGTGAACTTGTTTACTAACAGGCACTCACATATCTATTGAAATATTTTCATACTTTAGTCTATGAGATGAGATTGATTACTTCTTTCCTAAGGAAGAAATATAATATGTACTAGTCTTTTTACATAACATATACTGGTCTCAATAGAGTAATGACTAAAAATAATTTAAGGATAATATATATATATATATGCAATTAGTGTTAGACGTACTTGTCAAACATATTCAAGGAGAGGTACCTTGGTGTATGTTATTTGCGGGCGATATTATCTTGATGGATGAGACCAAAGAGGGGGTCAATGCCAAGTTAGAATGTTGGAGAGAAGCATTAAAATCGAAAGGTTTTAGAATGAGCAGATCCAAGATGAAGTATTTAGAATACAACTTTTCAGGTAACCAGATGGTACAAGAGACGACGATAGCAATTGGAACTAACATTATACCTCAAAAATTGAGTTTTAAATACCTGGGGTCTATCATTCAGAGAGATGGTAATATTGATGACGATGTGTTACATAGTATTAGATCTGGGTGGGTTAAATGGCGAAGTGCATCAGGTGTTTTATGTGATAAAAAGATCCCTTCTAAACTCAAAAGGAAGTGCTATCAAATGGTGATTCGGCTAACAATGTTAAATGGGGCAGAGTGTTGGCTTACTAGACGTAGATATACACGATAGTTAGTGGTAGCAAAAATGCGTATGCTTAAGTGGATGTGTGACAATACCAAAAGAGATAGGATCTGAAATCGCGTGGTGAGAGACAGAATACAGATGGCTAGTATTGCTAACAAGTTAAGAGAGACAAGGCTTAGGTGGTTTAGGCATGTATGCAGGACGACCTCTGATGCTTCCGTATGACTGTGTGAGAAAATAACCCTTATTGGCTACAAGAGGAGAAGAGGGAGACCCTACAAGAATTGGAGAGAGTGATCATGAATGATATGTCGACCTGGTCCTTATTGAGGCCATAGCTAGAAATAGGAAGGACTGGCGTGAGCGGATCAGGGTAAACAACACCCTTTAAAGTCCTCGCGCCTGACCTCAAAATCCGAAAGCCTTAGCCAAAATATACGACTCGCAGATGTAGAAATTTTTCATTTTAAAACTGTAGAAGTGTCATACCCTCAAGGTCTCTTAGTGAAGACTCCTAGCATAACAAGCGACAAAAGGAGCCGGTCTTTATAACGTGTAAGGTACTAGCAGATCTGCTCTCCTTCAGGTATTTTCTTTATTTATTGTTTGAAACTTTATTTACTGATTGTGGTAAAAAAATTAAAATTAAAAAAGTACTATTTTTTAGCATCATCCCCTTTGTACATTCTGCATGTGAGTTTAACAGAAACATCCTCTCTACAATATAGGGATAAGGCTGCGTACTATCAAACCTCCTCAGACCCTGCTTTATTGCTGGACTTCAGATTGGGTGTGATAATGATGATATATGCAATATGAATATCATAATTATGATCTCATTATAATTTAATTTGTATTGTATATTTATTGTATGGACTTTATCATATACATATGAATATGTATAAGATATATCTTATACCATATCACTATATAAGATTATGCTACTGAGGCAGTAGTTTAGTGAGATAATTTAACAAGATTCTCTAAAGTAAACACATGCTTAAATCTTAAAATTTCATCTATATCATCATCATAATTAAGAGACAATGTCTGAAAACATATTTAGATATTTGGTAAGACCTTAGTTCTTTTCGCATGCCTAACGGCTCTAATGTTCTACAATATATTACATTGTTTAGCTTAACAACTCTAATGTTCTACAATATATTACTATCTAAACAATGTAAGGAATTATACCAAGTTCATTAAAGAACTTATTAATCTAAATAATCATTTCCACTAAATAAAAAATATATTATGACTTGATTAGTGTTCGATGCTATATTGGAAAATTCCAATCCCAAACTAATATTATTTTAAGTAAATATACCTTAGCTAGGATTTACTTATAAAGTTATTATTTGTATAACCTTGAACTTAAATATCAACTCATACATAGAATAATGGATATCTTTGATACTTTAGAAGTATTACATATCTTAAATGTTAAACACTTTTAGTATATTATCTATATACTTAGACTAGACTAGGTAAACAACTTTCATAACTATCTATATAGATCCAATTCATATACTTAAGTTATCACCTTTTTGATATCCAATAAGAGCTTTTTCCTGAACTATCATAAATTCAACAATTGAAAATATGAATTGTTTTATGAGAAAGATGTTTGTACATAATCCAATTGAAGAGGACAACTATAATCCTATTAAACTTCTTATAGACACGATAAATTCATAATTAAATCTAAAAGAAATCTTTGAATTCATCATGAAAGTAAATATTTTAAGATTTCATTACCTTCCAACTATACATCAAATGTATCAACAAAGGCATCAATTTCAATTAGATGTATTATTATAAGATTTAAACTTTTCAAATTTCTCCTTACTTGCACAACTTATCTTAAGAACTAATTCTCCTTTAAGTACAAATTGAAAAAAACACTTAATTCAATGGGTCTAAAAAATTATATATAATCTTTTAGATATCTCATAACCATTTATTATTGTAACATCCCGTTCCAATGGGAAAGGGTTAGAATCCTAAATTGTGGTATGAGTGAGCTCAAAAAAAGCATGTGAAACTTTGGAAGGGTTTGTGTGAGTCATGTCCGTTTAACAGACATGCAGGTCTGTTTAACGGACCTTCTCGGGAGAATTGGGACACCTTGGTTGTATCATGTAACAGACATGAAGGCCCGTTTAACGGATCTTCTCGAACGAATTTGGATATTTGTCCAGTCTATGTCCGTTTGAGTGCGCTAGCATGCTACCTTTGCAAACACGGACCCGGATATTACCGTCGATGTCGGGTTCGGGTCTTGCAGGAGTGGGATGCTACAGCGGCAGTGTGGAGTGTTGGATTGTCTCCGTCTAGGGCACCCAAATGGATGTAAATGTGTATGTGTATATGGAGTGTTGGTGTCGGTGTGTATGAAGTGTGTCTGTCTCTGTATAGTGTTGGCTCCTCCCATGACCTAATTCGATAACAATTTAAAGAACCGAGGCGGGCTGGGTCAAAATAGTAAGAGAAATTTCCTTTTACGGTCCAGGTATCCGACTGCACGTTGCGACGTGTGAATTAATTCTCGTCGCGACGTGTGATTTCGACTGCGACGTGTTCGCGGCTTGTTGATGTTTATGTCGCGACATGTGATTTGTTCTGTTGATGCGCTGCGACGTGTGATGGCTCACGACCTGTTGACTTTTTGGTTGACTCCTTTGAGTTCTTACAATTAAATCACAATTCGCAGCATCAATTGTCCTTGAAAAAATTATGATGCAATTAATACCAATTTGTGACAAATTTACTAACAAATTGCAAACAGTATGAGTACATCATAAGGAACTAATTTAAGCACAAAAGTCGCAATTAGGAGTCAAATAGCACTTTAACAACTATGAAAATGTAGCCAATTAATAATGTAAACTTGGGCTCAATCACATGGTAACTTAAGTATTAATATGTTTGTGTGACATTTCTAAATTAATTTTAGGAAGAATTTTATAATAGAATCCAAACATTGTTTATTGTCTCACACCATCCTAGATATGGTTAGTGACTATGATTTGCAGTAATTATAACCTCATCCTTTCCAACAGTCTTATAATGAAAGTGTTTATTTATAATAATATAATCTTCCAATATGAATCATCTATATACAATAAAGGACTTTATCTTCTTGGAAATTAAAATTAAAATTAGGCTAAAATACATTTAACCCCTTTGTGTCTTATTCCTTGCCATGGCATGCCTCCTATTTTAAAAATGGACTTATTACTTCCTTTGACCACTGGTCAAAAAAGTTTAGAATTCAAAAAGACTATTTTGCCCCTATATTATGATGACATTACCACAAATGCATATGTTGCATTTTTTGGGGAAAAAAATCCTTTTTTGGGTAAATGAAAAAAAAACTTTTAGTCTTTTTGTTGACTAAAATACATTAAAACCCCTATTTTTTATTTTATTTCATTATGCCCTCTATTTCAAAAATAAAAATTATTTGAAGCATGGATCACATTTTGACCGTTAATAAATAAAAAAGGGAAAAAATATTAAAAATATCATTGTTTTCGCAATTATACTTTATGACTGTTAATTTATGGAAAATTTTGAAAAAAGAAAATTTATTTATGAAACAAAATTGAAAATAATTTAAAAAATATCACCATTTTTATGTTTAAATTATGTAAATATGTACATAATTACATACCGATTGGCTGGTGTTTTTTTTCAAAAAAGATAAAACGGGATTGAATTACATTTCCACTCATAAGGAAGAGAAAGCGAATAACTAATCCCTCTTTTAATGGGAGTTGCTCTTTTACTTACTCTTAGTGTTATGCAAGCCTCAGTTTCATTTCTTCTTTTTCTAAGGGGCACTAAATACTCTACGCCAAAATTGGTGTTCCAACCTTGTTCCAGTCAATTTTAACTACACATTTATATAAGCTCCACATAAATATATGAATGAGATTTACTAAAATAGGGTAGGAACTAGTTAACTAGAATAGGGGATCTGTTGTAACATCCCACCCTCAATTGGAATGGTAGAATAGTAATTGGTCATAGGATGAGATGGATTGGGCGTCATTAGGACTGTTCATGCATATTAGTATTGGTAAACAGAAAATTTATGCACATGAAATAACTATATATGCATACATGACATTCCCGGTTTTTGTGCCTAATACAATTTTATTGTGATTAACATGGTTACTGTGTTTAAAAAATTATTTGGAGTGAGTCCATTGTGCGTTTTACATTTCAAGGGCTTTTTAGGAATTTTTCTGAAATTTTTCGAAGAAAATTCCCGGACTGAAAAAATCTCCGAGTGGCGAACCAATCGATTTTCAGAACCAAAATTTGCTGATTTCATGGACTTGGGCTATTGGGTTTAATATTTTGGAATTGTCCGAGGGACCCTTTGATAATGCATTAAAGATGTAATTATTAGAATTTATTAATTAAGTTCATTACTTGAACTTTGACTTTTCTTCTTTAATTGTATATTGACACCTAGCCTTTCATTTAATGCAAATTGTTGTGTTTATCCTTGTGTTTTCGGCTACTTCACTTTTTAAAGAAGGAAAGTTCATTTATTCTTGCTTAAATTCCTATCCATCCGAAAACTCTCTCCACTTTGTTTCTCCATTGATTTCTTCATTCCTTTAGTTAAATTGTTTCTTGTCTTCAACCTTCCTTTCATGCCATACAAGTTTAAGTCTACTACCTCCTTATTTTGGTGAGAACCGTACATGGGATTGAGAAGGAAAATAGTAGGAGAAGTTGTTCTTAGTTGAAGCAATTAAGAGGAAAAGCTTGATTTGGTAAGCTTTAATTATGTATTTAATGAATCAATTGGTTGTTAGATACATTCAATGGGAGTTATTGTTCATTAATGATGACTTATGATGCATTAATTCCATGAAACATATGGTTTGCTTGGTTG
>JANVCL010000002.1:30650656-30662646 GCA_026546855.1 Erythroxylum incrassatum | reverse complement strand
ATGATTTTTGTTTATAATTGAACAATATGAATGCAAGATTGTCCAATTCAATGTAATGGAAGCAAAGAAAGGCACAAATAAGAAAGTAAACTAAGAATCAAAGAAAGACACTCAATCTATTGTAAAACTCAACAAAAATCCAAGAGCTCAAAGAACAAATTTCAAATTTGCCCAAGGTTTAAAATAGGCAACTCAACGTGTTTTTCAATGGTTTTTTTTTTGCAACTGTTCACGTTCTTTTTTGCAAAGTGCTGCCTCCCAATGCTCAACACAAGGAGAAGTCGTGAACTTACTCACCACACTAACAAGAAAGGCGATGTCTGGTCTTGTGACAATAAGATCAAGAGCTTCCCAATAAATCTTCGGTAGGATCAGAATATGGCTCCCCTTGATTAGGTACAAGTCTAACATTGGGAGTTCCTTTCTTGCTTTTTTTTTGGTATTATTTAGTTTTTTCTCCAATACTATTCTCTTTTTTCGGTATTATTCACGATTTTTTGGGCACTGTTCACATTTTTTAGGTACTATTTACTTTTCTTTAGTACTGTTCACGGTACTGTGTCCGTACTGTTCACGGTTTTTTTAAAGAAACAAATAAGAAAAACACAATAAAGATATGTATGAGTTCAATAGAATTAAGCCAAAGCTCTGATACCAAGATCATACGGAAACCCTAAGAAAATAAGATTCTTGAAACCCCCTAATCCTATTGAATCAAAACCTTAATCTTTTTATTATAAGAAGCATACTAAATCAAACCCCAAATCATAAGTTTGAAACCCAATCTCAAAGAAATCAGAAATCAATTTAAGTTACAAGTACCTACTTATTGATGCAAATCAATTTCTTGAAGTAACCATGAAAACATTCACAACTCACTTGAATAACTCAATTCTGAAATTTTATTAATCATCTAAATCTAGGGTTACAAGGTTATAATAAGGTATAAATACCCTTGACCAAGTCCTAACCCTAATAGGAATGGGTTTGCAAGCCTATTTAATAGAAACTAAGTTAATCCTAACAAACCTAGGAGTATCTAGCTCATTGAACATAATCTAATCCAAGTCCTTTTAGGAATGGGCTAAACACATTAAAACAAATAAGTCTCAAAATAGCCCAAACAACAAGGAACATGCTACTAACTAAAAGAACAACCCATAAATAAGTCCCTGAGCCTAAAATAAGAGATAATAAATAATAAGCCAAAAAAATGCGCCCCAAATATGACTTGAACTTGTTTCCCAAAATGGCTAAGTACTAGCCTCTTCCAATGCCTCCTCTAACAAAGTCACAAGCTTGGGCATGCCTTGGTGTTCCCCAATGATGTTTTGGCCTCCTCATGTACTTGACTTGTGATTTGGGCTTGAACAAAAGCTTGCATTGCTTGCTTAAGACCTGAAGCTTGTTACGCTGTAATTTGACCATTTGGCATGTGTAGCTTGTCAGGTTGATGTGAAAGGTGTGGAACTCCATTGCGAAGGCTGGTTGTATCAAATAACCTACCAAAATTTCAAAAGCTCCAAGGGTATTCGACAAGGAGATCCTTTATCTCCCTAAATATTTTCCTTGGTTATAGAGGCACTTCATAAGATATCTTGAGAGATATTCAAAGAAAAAAGGGCTTTAAATATCATTCAAATTGTAGGAAACTTAAACTAACTAATCTTTGTTTTGTAGATGATTTATTTTTATTTTCCAAAGTAGATACAATCTCCATTTCCTCCCTAATGAAAGCTCTAAAAATATTTCAAAGAACTTCTGGATTGCTAGTGAATTGTTCCAAAAGAAATATTTATCTATTTGATAGAATTCAATCCAGAATATCATACTACAGCATTAAACATCTTTAAATATTAGGAAAAGCTCAACTTATAATCTCAATACTCAATTCCATCAACATTTATTGGGCAGATCATCTAGTTTTTCCAAATTCCATAAGCAAATCAATTGACAAGTTGATTTAAAAACTTCTTGTGGTTAGGTAGCAGTGATAGAATCTATAGAAGCAAAGTGAGATGGAGTGAGGTGTGTAATCGAAGGAATCATAAAGGACTTGGTATTTGTTCCATCAAAAACATGAACACCATCTTACTCACAAAGAGACTTTAGAGACTTTTGAATGACAAAAAATCATTGTTGTGCAAATATATCCATACCTACATCATCAAGAATAGAAGCACATCGGCTCTTAACATCAAACATTTTCCCTCTTCTACCTTAAAAGTTATCTTGAAATTGAGAAACATATTTCAAGATGAACTCATTGCCTAGTAGGGAATGGTGAATCTCTCAACTTTTTGTATGATAATTGGCTTTAAGTAGGGCAACTTATCAATGTTAATCAAGCTACTTCTCTCAAAGCTTTAGCTCCACTAAATGTTTCAGTTGCAACTAGCCTTTCATATAAGAAGATATTCCGAACGTTATCATTATCTAGTCCTCTCTTAAATGAAATTCTTCAAACATATATTAGTGAAAATGAAGACAAACACATATGGAGGCACACCAATGATGGCATATTCACCAATGAGTCTTATAAGAAGTTTTTCCTTAAGAATCTACCTAAGACACGCTGGACCAAATTTATCTGGTGCAATTACATCAATCCTCGAGCTACATTTACACTATGGATTACAGAGAAAGGTAAACTAAAATCTACTTACAAAATTGCCAAATATATGCATCTCACTAACCGATGCTCATTATTCCAAAAAGCTGAGGAAAATGTTGAATATTTATTCTTCAAATGCAACTACATCAAAGGCATTTGGAAAGAGTTTCTCAAAAGATGTTTGATAGTTGGAGAATTAAATAGTCTAAATAGTGTCAAATCGTGGCACTCAAATAGAAAACACACCAATAGCACTGCTAACAAATTTTTTTGGTTAATTCTCTCATTAATAATTACAACAATTTGGGATAAAAAAACTATTGGATATTTCAAGACAGATGCCTCTTTAAGGAACAACTCAAAAACCAACTTATGTAACATATAAGGCTCTATATCAGCATTCAAAACCATAGATTGCAAAACAAGCAATATCTCCTTTCCTTTTGGAATATCTAGTTTTCTTTTAATATTTCCTTTAAAGTTACACTTGTAATCCTTGATAGTAATTAATCTTTAGTGACATTTAGCATTGTATTTTATATGTACAACTACTTTGCCTTTCAAGGCTTAATACATTACCCTTTTTTTAAAATATTGCTTCTAAGATTGGTTTTAGTATTAGTGGTTGGATAATGGGCCATCATTATGGTTGCCTTTATTTGAAAACTTTAGATGTCTTGATGTATAAGGTTTTAATGATTTTTTTCATATGATTTTGTATTTCCTTCTTAATATTTTGATAGATAGAGAGTCCATAATGACGAATATAATAATTGAGGATATAGATGATTCTTAATGTTTACTTAAAGAAATATTCATTAATGATGAATGTATATTTATTTGTTAGTAATCATATATTATTTTATTCAAATTAATGCATACTTTGATATTTCTTCTTTCTAATAATTTTTTAAATATAGACGAAGTGTTGTAAGATGTTCATGATATAGATCATAAAAAATATTAATAGTTATATGAATTTTGTGTATGTTTAAAAATATAATCATTTTTGCTCTTGCTTCCTTCTCAAAATTACATTATTTCTCACTTGCAAAATTTAATTCTAAGCTAACTAAAACTTTATCTTTTAATGGTGGTTGGAGTTTTTGGTTCTTATTTGAGTTTTTTTAGACCTTAGTACTAGCTCTTTATTAAGGACAATCAGTTGTCACTTTTGCTCTTTGTCATTTATTTTCTAGAGCTAAAATTTTCGAATAACTTGGTCGACTAATGCATATTCTACAAGAAAATCAATTGTGATTTGTGAGCACTTTAAGAGGTTATCTTGCATGAATACAACATCAAATGTGACTGCATAGTGATAGATAGATTAATTCATTTAGTATCATCAAAGTGTTAGTTACATGCACTTAAACACTTGGATTCCATAACTATATAGCTTAAACACATAGTTTTAGGAAATTAAAATGTTTGTGCCTCATAATTTAGTGCATATATTCCTTAAACATTAAAAATGATATATTGTTGTGTATATGCCCATTAATATTCTAGGTTGATAATTATTAAGTTCTTATGGATAAACTATTAATATGTAAACTTATATTGAATATTTATAAGCATAAGGATTTACATTATGTAAAAAGATTTGAGCTTATAGTGTCAAGATGTGCACATCTTCACTTGTGGTCTTTTTTCTGTTAAAATGATGAAATTTTATTTTCCAAAAGTGTTCTATTTTTTAATGTACAATGATTGATAATTTGATATCTAGTAATACTCCATAAATGATATAATTTTGAGCACTGAATGCATATTTACTTGTCTTATATCATTAATCTTGACATTATGGCTATTTAGATTATATTATCGTATGTCTTTTTGGGTTAAATGTTTTAATGTTATAGTTTGATTAGTAATTAGTTTATCAATTGTGAAGGATGCAATTCAAGAATAGTACATAGAAAATATTTATAACATAAGAGCTCATTTTAACTATGACCTTTTTAGTATGCGATTGATTATTAGAGATTTTATAATTAATAATGATTGATATAATTTTTTTATATGTTGAACTTGTCATAGATATTAGTTTCTTATTTTTTCTATTGTTTTTGTTCTTGAAATTTACTATTTTTTATTAGTGCGAGGATACAAAGGATTTTAATGTTTAGATAAATCTTTTGGTGTTGGGTTTTGATCAATCAAGCTTTTATTCTTTCAGGTTAACTTATAGGTCCAGTTTAAGGAGGAAAAATCCCAAATCCATCCCATTAAACATGCTTGAACTCAAGATCTCTTTTTCGAAAATCGATCGAGCTTGAATCTATCCATTTTTTGGGCTTAGGCATGGGCCTTAATGGCTTAAATCTACTCCCACACATTGTCCTTACTAGTTGTTTAAAATTCATGTTGTTTCTTTCTTTCCAAAAGTAATAAACAAAGTAGTTAAGTGTTGACTTGATAAATTTGCATCCTTCTAGATCCTATTGATATAAGATATAATTCAAAGTAGATAATTTTTGAAGAAGATCATATTTAGTGAATGTTTCATAGAAGTAGTAAAGATTTCTAAATGGATTGAATGAAATAATAGTTAAAAAAAGATGGTTAAAACTTCCACAACGTTTATGACAAAACAAATAAAACTAGTAAAAGTTAAATTTATGAATGAGAGCTAATCTCTTATCCTCAACTTATGTTTGATTAGTAGCCAAAAAAAGATGCTTACCTTTGGAATATTATAAGGGAATCAAACAATAATTGATTAAGTAGTAACTTGACATCAGGGCTTCAAGGTATAGTTTTATATGAGAAAGGGAGTGATGCATTAAACTTCTTTATCTTTAGTGATGAGTAAGGTGGTTAAGTTGATATTTTGGCATATTATCTCTAGTATATAAGAAAGTTTTTAATGAGAGATTAGGCTAGCTCCATTTTTTTTTGGCTTATCAAAATACTAACTTTAGTACAAGTAGCAAGTCCCATTATGGATGATTAGATATAAAGTAAGTTTTCTAAATTATCGAGTCTATATTAGTTATTAAACTAAAATGAAGTTACTTTTCCATTTAAGTTGCATCATGTCCGTTATTGTATCTTTAATCTTAAAGATTTTCTTTCAAGTCCAAGATGAAAAAAAATATTTGGTTTAATCAACAAAAAGCTTTTGTGTTGTAAGTTCTCAATGTATATCCACTATACCCATAAGAATTTTCTTATTTATAAAAATGTTTCTATATGATTTTGTCCATTAATATTTTGTTGTTTTATCTAATTCTCCTAATCCTCCCTACTATTTTTTGATAGATAGAAATATTTCCAATTAATCTTGACACCATTGGATTTGTTTCTTGTTGATTTACATATAAAATAATTTTATTACCTTTTTATATGTTAAATGGTTTTTATTGGAATCATTAGGTGGATAAATTAAAAGATATGAAGTGCAGTTATGATGGCTTTGATGAGAGCTATCCTTCCTACAAAAGAAAAAAGTTTAACAATCCAAAATAAATTTTATTATGAACTTTTTGGATGAATGGCAAGTAGTTTTTGTGTGTTAGTCTAGATGTTATAAGTAGTATACCAAGGTAATTGATAGGAATTATGTCTTATTGGAATCCTAAAAGCTTATAAAGTTCTTTGGTGACTTATGATGGTCCAGTTGAGATAAAGATGAAGGATTTATTTTTCTTCACTTATAGATCTGATGAAAGTTTGAAATCTTTGAGGTAATTGATGAATAAGGAAAAGAAGCTAAAATTAGTATGGGATAATAATAGTAAGTCATATTCAAATTCAATCATGAATAATTTCTGCTTTGAACATTTCCAATGATATTTGAAAGATAAAAAAGTAATGTCTCTTCTTATTTTGGGCTAATAAGAAAAAGGTATGAGAATAGAGGTTATTTTTATCTCACACATTTTGCACCATTGAATGTTTTGGTAAGATCATGATTAAGAGTCTTCAAGAGCTTTCCAACTTTTATAGATTTATGATCCCTTAATTATTTAATGGATTTATTTATAAAATTAATGGCATAGTGTTGGAGTCCTTTTCACATTAATGAAATATTTTGTTCATCATTAAGAGTTTTAATATTTTTTCTAATTCTTTGTTAATTTTTACCATAAGATGTTTTGCTTATCAATAAGAGTTTTAATATTTCTTTCAACTCTTTATTAACTTGTACCATAAGGTTTTAATTTGCATATAGAACCATGTTCGCAAGCATTAAGGTAACAAGAATGTTGCTAGCATTAGATGTTAATGTCCTTTTGGCAAATTTGAAAGTCAAGATTTTTGGATAGTCGCAAGGTTAGATATTCAATACTTTTGCTAACACTTTCGTTAAGTGAAGCCTATCCTACTTCGATGAAACAATTATCACTTGTAGGACTTTAAAGTTTTTGGAAGTTAATACTAAATATAACTATTTTACTTAGAAGCAATAATTGTAATCACAGCCTCTAAAAACATAATAAACCTAAAGACTCATTTAATATTACTTCAATTGTATTTGTTACCCAAAACTCGAGTTAAAGGTACGGTGGAACCAAATTACTTAAGTCCACCACGCATCCGCTTGAGTGCGACACTCCTCCGTATTGTAATAACGGATTCACAGTGGTTCCATTCCCAGTTTGTTGCATTAGGATTCAAACTCACGATGTGGGGTTAAGCCTCAAGCCCATACCTAACCTCTGATACCCCTTTGCTACCCAAAACTTGAGTTGAAGGTAGGGTGGAATCAAATTACTTAAGTATAGAGGGTTCGAAGTACTCTGACTACAAGCTATAACTTTTAGTTCAAGTGGTATCAGAGCTCCAGGTATGGGCCTGGTGCAGTCCCACGTCTTGTGTTCGAGTTCCAGCACAACCACTGGTTCCAATCAGCTTGAAAGTGCACAAGCAAAAGTGTGGTGGTTATAGAGGGTTGGAAGTACCCTGACTATAAGTTATAGCTTTTAGTTGTTTTCAGTTGTATCTCCATAGAATCAGGTATGAGTCACATGCCCCTGACATGTTCAACTTATGCATTATACTCTGCGCTTTGAATGTGTAAAATACGACTGCGTTTTTGTTGATAAAGCTTCTAACATATTCTTCTCATATGAGTGTCACATGTCTTCACTTAGGCATAACTTTACTCTTCTATTCCTAATCCAAAAGCCTCTCCTTCTTTTTTCTTCAATGTTCATACACTTCTCCTCCATATACCACATTGAATCTTCTGTTTATTGTATCTTCGTTGAAGATTGATGGAGAATTGGTGAATATCACTACATTTATTCCCTCCTTCTCCATTAATCTTTGTGAAGATCATTAATCTGCGAGCGTATCTGAAACCTAAAAAATCCTTAGTTTCACTAAAATTGTGAGATTGATAGAAATTAACTTCAATTGTTGTCGATTTCAAGAGGCTTCAATTATCTATAGGTAATCTCAATAGAAAGTGAACTTCTTTGGAGTCATAACCTTCGTACCGAAGTCTTATGGATTTTGATCCCCTACGATTTTCTCCTAATTGAAGAAGCCTTCTGCGATTCTGTCTCTGACAAAATGGAGTCAGATGTCTATATGTTTTGACCTCTCATGCAAGACAAGATCTTTGCTAAGGTAGAGTGTGCTTTAACTATCCGTATATATTGTTGAAGTAGCTAGGTTAGCTTGAATCTCCTTTAAGATGCCTGATAACCATGATAACTCTTTTACCCCTTTTGTGATTGCATAGAACTCTGCTTCTGTAGTTGATAATGATATTATTGACTATTGTTGTACTTTCTAGCTTATTGTGTTTCCTGCTAATGTGAAAAAAAAATATATTGAAAATAATTTTCTTGTGTCTTTTTCTGCTGCGTAATTTGCATCTACAAAACCATGTATGCTTAAATTGTTGTATTTAGTTAGCTTAGCTTTAGAGAAACACAATCTGTAGCTTAGAGTTCCAATAAGGTATCTAAAGATATTCTTTAGTCCTTGCCAGTGCTCATATCTAGGGTTAGCCATGAACTTGCTTAGAATGCTAATTACATAGGCAAGATCAGGTCTAATGCATAGCATTACATACATAATACTACCAACTCTAACATCATAAGGGTAGTTCATCATAGCTTTCTTCTCTTTCTCAGTTTGAAGGCTTTTACTTGCAACCATCTGAAGATGTGAGCTTATAAGAATAGAGTTAGGCTTTGCTTGTTCCATGTTGAACTGAGCAAGCACCTTTTAGATGTAATTCTTATGACTAAACCATAGTTTTCCTTCCCTCCTTCTCCCATATCCTTCATCTCAAAATGTTTGCACAAAGCATTCTTCACTTCAACTATTCTGCCTAGTTCTTTTCCAGTGATGATTAGATCATCTACATAGACTAACATATAGATAGCCTTTGTCTCTCCTAGATCCTTATAGTATTGACAGTAATCATAAGCGTTTCTAGAAATTTTCATCTCATTTGCTACCTCATGGAACTTCTTGTTCCACTGTGTAGGTGCTTGTTTCAGCCCATATAGGTAATTCTGAAGCAAGCAAACATAATCAGGCTTGTCTTTATCTATAAATCTGACTAGTTATTTCATATAGATAGTCTCCTCAAGCTTTCTATATAGGAAGGCTATTTTGACATCCATTTTATGGATTTCTTAGTCATAGACAGTAGCTAGCACTAGAATGAGTCTAATTGTTTTAAATTTGACTACTGGTGAGAATATTTCCTTGTAGTCAACTCCCTCTTTCTGTCCATACTCCTCAGCTACAAGTCTTGCCTTGTATATCTTGGGTTTCAGCTTCTGTTATTCCCTCTTTCATCTTAAACAACCATATGTTCTCTATTAGTTTGGCTTTAGCAGGTCTAGGCACTAAATTCCAAGTCAAATTCTTCATTAGAGAAGAATACTCCTTCTTACAAGCCTTCTTCCATTGATTAGCATCCTTTCTGTTCATGGCTTCTTCAAAGGTTTCAGGTGCCCTATATTCTATAGATTCAGCCACAAGACATGCAAATTTAACTAAGTTGGAGTCAGTATATCTCCTATTGGGAATTCTATGTCTTGGTTGCCTATCTCTAGTGAGTTGATAGTCTTGTAGATCTCCTTAGGGGTCATTTATAGCTGTGTGCGGGGCTCTCTCCTCACTCTCATTTTTAGTTTCTTCTGTCCCTTGTTTATGATTAGACAGGTTCCATATCATGAGATTGAGTGTTACCTCCTTCTTCCGTTTCTGGTGGCACATAAAAGGGGACTGAATTACTTGGTAATCTAAGTTACTCCTAAGCTTCCTTTTAGAGGTCTGATTTTAAGGAGTTCCTACACAACAAAGGAAACTCATTTTCCTTAAAGATTACATCTCTGCTAATCATAGTTTTAAAACCTCCCTTTTGAAGCAATAAAATCTTGTAACCTTTGGCTCCTTCTGGATAACCTAGGAATACTCCCTTTACTACTCTAGGTTCCAGGTTCCTTCCTTCTGATGTGCATAAGCAGCACATCCGAAAGTCCTTAGGTGAGTCAGGTTAGGTTTCTTTCCATTCCATACTTCTTATGGAGTTTTTTATTCATTAGCAGAGGTACGGAGTCTATTAATTATATAAGATGCAGTCTTAATTGCTTCTCCCCGTAGAGTTTGTGAACAACTTGAGGATAGTAGCATACACCTAGTTTTTTCTAGGAGTGTCCTGTTGAGTCTCTTAGCTACACCATTCTACTGAGGTGTAGCTCTCACTGTTTTATGCCTTAGGATGCCTTTCTTACTGTAGTAGTCTTTAAACTCCTTATTGCAGTATTCTAATCCATTATCTAACCTTAGGCATGTTAACTTCTTTCATGTCTGATTTTTCGTAAGTGTATGCCACATTATGAAGATTTCTAATGTTTCATCTTTCTTCATAGGATATATCCAGCATTTCTTAGATTTATCATCTATGATAGACATAAAAGATAGGTTCCCTCCTGCAGTGGACACTTGAGCTGACCCCCAGAGATCACTGTGAGCATATTCCATGATGTCTTTGGCCCTCTATGCTCCCTTTTTAAAACTAGATCTGTGATGCTTTCTTAGCACACACGATTCACAGAACTCCAACTTCTTTAGATCTTGTTCTAGAATCAATCCTTGTTTTGAGAGATAAAACAAACTTTTGTTCCCTGCATGGCCTAACCTTGAGTGCCATTGTTTAGTTGAATTAGGATTTATATTCTCTATAACTTGGTTCACTTTGGTAATGCCTATTACATAATATAGCCCTCCTCTTTCAACTCTTCTAATGATAACTCTACTATCCTTTAGGATTTCTCTAAGTCCATCCTTATATTTAATCTGAAATCCTTGTTTGTCAAACATGCTTTTAGAAAATAGAATTCCTCCTTACACCAGGCATCAATCTGACATTAGTTAGGGTTGTCTTCTTCCTATTAAGCATGTTTATGGAGACATTTCCAATCCCTTCAATCCTTTGCTGCCAAGAATCTTCCATCTTTACTTTGGCAGTGACTGGTTCAAATGTTGTGAACAAGTCTTTATGAAGAGTTCCACGCATAGTGCATCCAGAGTCGAAAATCCATTCTCTACTGAGATCTTCACTCTCTTCAGTGACTGCCAATATCTCATCACCACTGGAGTCATCTGGTTTCTCCACATTCCCAGCGTCTCCACTTTATGTAGCTTTATCTCTTTTCTTCTTTCTGCAGTCTCTTACAAAATGTCCCTCTTTATCACAGTAGAAACACTTCTTTCCTTTAGCCTTTTTCTTCTTTTCATCACCTTCTTTAGTGTGCTTATCCTTGCCACTTCCCTTCTGCCAGTTCCCTTTCTTGCTATTCCTTTCTGTGACTTCTTGTCATGATTATTTTATATGAACATCACTTCTGCTTCCTTCTTGAATGGATTAATATCCACTATTTCTTCCATTAGTGAATCCAGTACCCTCTTAACAGTGAGGGATTCTCCACTAGCATGCTTGATCACCTTTTTGAAAGCGTTGAATTAAGAAGGTAAAGCTTTTAGAATCACTACAGCTTAATGCTCTTCCAAAATCCTTTCACTTGTACCTTCTAAATCTTGCACCAACTTAAAGATATAGTCTAAATTATCGTCATGAGAAATAGAAGTGATCATCTTATAGTTAGCAAGATTATACAAAAGAGTCATCTTGTTAGGAAGACATCTTTTAGCATATAATTGATTAAGTTTCAGCCACAGTTTCTGTGCAGTATTACAGTTCTATACTTTCCTTATCATTACTAGTGATAAGTGAAGCATTAACTTACAGTGTGCAAGTCTTTGCATCTTGAGTCTCTTTATAGGATTGGTTTTTACATCATATTTGTTGGACCCTGAATTTTTGATAAAAATTAGAAATATTAAAATGAAATTAAATGAGAAAGAAATTGGTGAGACAATTTATGAATTTAAGAAA
>JANVCL010000002.1:30618268-30630529 GCA_026546855.1 Erythroxylum incrassatum | reverse complement strand
CCAACAACCACCGGTCGAAGACGAAGGAGGAGGAGAACACGTCGACGGCGAGGAGATGGCGGCGAGACGAGATCTGAGGAGGGAGGGCATTTTCAAATTAGTCCCTCAAAATTTTAAATTTTACGGAATGGTCCCGAAAAATTCCGGTATTAGCGGTACCGGCCGGTACCCACCGGAATCGGCCGGTAGCAAGCGGAATTTATACCCGGTACCACATAGACCGTTCCGGTACCGTTTTCTGGCCGGTACAGAACGTTTTGGCCGGTACCGGCCGGAACGGTACGAAACTATAAACACTGGCTAGCACATCTTCGGGTGGGGTTGAAAAGGCACAAATGAACTGATATAACTACAGCAGTTTGTTCCACATTATTAACGAAGTTCAAGGCTCTAGCGTTCTATTTCCTCACGTTGTTCTATTAATATGACTGGATAGTTACTTTTCCTCGATTTTTTGTTTCAATCTCTACCTGGAACATCTTTAATTTTGTAACTTATCTTTTTTTTCAATTTAATCAATTTTCTTTTTCAAAAAAAAATCCTTCCTCCTAACTATGGTTTATCAAGCTGGAGAGGGACTGACCTTTCATAAAATGGAGAATTCCCATTTGCAACAGCAAACTAGGAGAAGTTTCTAAAATCCAACAAACTAGCATTGTTGAGGAATACCAAAGACGGGTTGAGTAACTAACAACTTGGGCTAATCCTTTGTCTCAAGAACAGGAAATCGAGATTTTCACGAGTGGATTAAAGGCAACATTGATGTAGAAGTAGAGTTACCAAATCCTCAAGACCCTACCGGTGCAATGAGACTATATGAAAGGAGGGGTAGTCCACAAAGGGCTAAATCCATAAACAAGTTCTTTTTGCTAAAATATAGGAGAAAGGCATGCCAAGGAATTATATTTCAATCTCAGTGACCCAGTTGAGTATATTCATTCAACCCATAATTGAAGTGAGCATGTTGAAGGTATTAAGGATGAGCTACCAAATTCTGTTTCTTCACTCACAAAACAGGTTGTTTAAGACTTTCCTGCTCTCCCTGGCATAAGACACAGCTACTGAAACTGTCTTTTATTCTTAGCTTTCTCCAAACAGCTAGCCATAATATTATTTTACAAAGTCCCGTAACCAGAAATCGGTCAAAGGCCTGTAACAACAAAGGTTAACCAGAAATAGGTCAAGGGCCTGTAATAACAAGGTTACCACCATGATTTACAGCATCTACTCATTTTTCGCTGCTCATACGATATATCCGTAACATGAGCACTACATGTTATAGGGCTGCAAAATTCCCATCGCATTGGAGACGGCTCGCAAAACACCTGTTATACCACCAAAATGAAGGGGTTTTGCAATAGTACCTATATTAAGTGACTTGCAGATTACAAGAATACTAGGACCGAAGAAAGAAAATATAAAATAAGATAACATTCGGTATAACTGGTCAAAACTTTTAAGTAGGAACCAGATGATAGAAAGTAAGAATATGGTCAATTTCCATTTTTAGAGAAGATCAAACATAAGGTTCTCATTTCAGAGTTCTGTTTCACCTGAGGATACTATGTGGTAAATTCCCATTTTTTTAAGAAGATCAAACAAGAGGTTCCCGTGTCAGAGTTCTGCTTCGATTGAGGATACTAAGTTATAAGGCACCATATTGGTGATATATTCTGAAGCCCTACAATTGAAAAATACCCGAAACCAAAAGGCAACATAAAATCTACAAAATGTTTAGGATTCAGACACAGGAATTGGCCTCACTGCACTTTGAATTCGTCTAAAGACCGTCCGAACTCTTTCTTTGAGTCCTTCATTTTCACTTTCAACATCTCCGCTTTCTTTGTCAAGATGTGCCATATTTCCATCAACAGTTATCACCAGCTTTCCATTTTCTCCAAGCTTCACATCCCCAAAAAGAGAAACTAGAAGTGCATATATAACTTTCTCTGCTTTCTTTCCATTTTCTTCTTCTGTTTTTATGGACTCTGATTCAACCACCACCTTGGGGATTTCTCTACTGATGTTTAAGACTAAAGCCACAACTGAGTCTGACACCATATCACTTATAGGATCAGCAGTCCAATGAAGCGAGAGGTGCTTATCAGATTCTTGTTTTACTGTCACTCGCTTGTGCACTAGCAATGTTGGAACCCCAGATTCTTCATCAGTGCCAGATTCCACACTCTCATATATCTGCTCAAGCCTGTGTTTTATGACACCAAAGACACCAGAGAATGGAATGGTAATTCTCTGTGTAATATTTGCTGTTGATAGCTGCGAGAATACATGCAGATCCTCGGGGGCCATAATTTGATAAGTGAAGCCTTTCTTAACTAGTATTCCACTTACACTTTCTCCCACTTCTGGGGTCTTCTCAGCAAGTTTTCCAATTGTTTTCGCCATTTTTTCAGAGTTGAAGTACATTTCAACAGACTGGCAATTTTTAGGAGTCAAGATTTTGGTGTTTCCATCAACAAACTCTGATATAAGCTTCTGTTTAAGCCTACCCATCTCATTGGCTTCTCCATGAACAAGAATTATGTTTGGTGGCATTAGCTCTTTCAGGAATGTACTTGTCTGAGCGTAATCTGCATGGGCAGAGAAAGATATATAATGGACTTGCATGTTGAGCGGTGCAGTTAGTCCATTTATGAGTGTTACTTCCTTTGGTTCATTGATAATAGTTTTCGCTAGTGTCCCTTCGACAACGTAGCCAGGTATAACACAGGCATTTTTCTTATCAGAGCACCACATATCAAACAGCTGCCTTGACAACCCGCTCTGCAATCCACCGGGACTAGCCATAACCACTGATGGGCCTACATCAGTAAAATCTTCAATACTATTCAAAGGAGATATGTGTTTGAATTTGAAGGGATTTGAATTTGCAAACTGGTTTCGTATCCTTTCATTCATAGAAAGGATATATGTCTGGTAAACAGACATACACTTCTTTGCAAGTGGGGATGCATAATAAATGGGAATATTATGGAGTTCTGGATGGTTTGACCAATACTCGTTGAGGATCAATAGAAGTTCTTGAGCACGACCAAGGGCAAATGCTGGGATTAGCACGCGACCTCCTTGGGAAATAGTAGAGTGGATAACATCAGTGAAGCGCTTCTCCCTAATATGACGAGGTTGATGGAGCTGAACACCATAAGTGGATTCAATTATGCAAATATCAGGTGAGAATTGTGGCATCTCAGCAGCACGAAGATGCCGATCTTCTTCACGTGAGTAGTCTCCAGTATAGAGTACTCGAACACCAGCAATGTCCACCATGAACATAGCAGCACCAAGAACATGGCCAGCAGTATAACACCAAAACTTAATGCCATTCACATCCACAGTTTGGTGAAAGTCAATAACCTATAATACAAGTATAGTTGACAACTTAGAAACAAATAGAAGATATACTTCACAAATCCACAACTACAACTGATGAAACAATCACGTAAGTTAAAATACAGCACAAACATAACAAAGAAGCTACACTTTGCATTGCCTTTAGAGAAGGAAAGGAGCTAAAAGAAAATCGTGTCTCTTTGGAGAACTATCAATCACTTCAAAGCAAACACAGATATTAAGCCTCATGCCATTAACATACTTTCCTTTAATCTTAAAAGGGTAAAACATACAACACAGCAGTCTCAAAACATAACACAAATGTTACGACTTGGATTTCTTTGGAGAAGAACTCCTAGATGGAGTTAAAACGAACCATGTTCTTATCACAAGAAGCATCAATTACTATAAAGCAAATAGAAATATCAATTCTCTGGTGCTTACCGTAAGTTTTGTTTAATCTTAAATGTTAACTTTTCTAACTAGAGACTTGTACCTGGGGTGAAACTTTTGACAAAAAGAAATATACATGGAAGCACTATCCACAATCAAGCTAGAGCCAATGTGTCTACATACTTAAAAACAGAAGCCAAGCATTCATGGTATCAACTTTTTGTTAACAGATATTATATCAGAAAAGGACAATAAAATGCAGGAAACAATTATGACAACCATATAAACTGCAATGTTCCTTGTCAAAAGCATTGACGTTTGAAACAAGAAATTGGATCATGGTAAAATTTTACCATGTCAAAAACAAATATCGAAGCTGGAGAAAGTTTTAAAAGAACAGTAAACAAGAAGCAAAATCCCTTCATACTGAATCTGATACATCCATCCTCGTCAGAACAATGTGTATAAAAGCTTTCTCATGAAAGCAAAATGCACAATTGCATTAACAAGAAAGTCGGTTACACTGAAGTGGAAATAGAAATTAAATTAAAAATGATACGAAGAAACAAGAAGATTTGAAGGGGATGTACACGAACAAAATCAGAAAATTCATTTGCTCCTATAAGGATCTTCAACACTTCTGAGGTAGCTTTCTGTAAATACTAGATGGGAAAGTCAACTTAAAAGGTCTAAGTAGAAAGATAGGCATGCAAAAGAATATTGTCAAGAATACCAAAATTAATTCAAATCTCTGTTAAAAAGAATTTATATAGAATTATGCTCTTTAATCTAAACCCTTCAGCAATCAACAAACGCTGCCGTGTATTAAGTGCAGGGATCAAGAAATGAGTCGTTTTTTGTTATGAATATGGTTACTAATCGTTGGTTGGCTTTGACAAAGGAGTATAACTCTGAAGGTTGTATAACTATTCCTTAACTCATCTTCGATATATTACTACATTTAATTTTTTTCTAAAAAAAGAATTTATATAGAATTAACTTTATGTTGCCAACTATTAAACAGATGCATAACCCTTGCAGATCAGAACATATCAGGACAAAATTTATCATGTAAGCCATCATCAATCATTGCCCGCATCACGACTTCAAACATACGATATGTATACAACTAAAAGACAAGCATTAGTAAGAGCTGACCATCATTGCAAGCCATATTGGACATGATACCCACTGTGACAAATTACATTCTGTTATTCAGAGACTAATTTCATTTTATGATATTATATCATGGATTCTCTGATGCCAGTTACCACTAGTGCAAGATCTCAAAGAACAATGATAGGGATGCAATAATAAGAGAAGCAAACCTCAATTTTATCCATAGACCGGTTAATGTCTTGTTCATCAAACAACATATCTTCAACTGATACCTTGCTCACTTTTACATAATCTGTCAACATCAACTTGTAGATGACCTTTGTTGCATGAGTCATAAAAACTCGACCCCTAAATGTGGTCTGGGAAAGATTTCAACCGTTAAATTTTGACTGTAAGCAATTTTTTTTTCAATAGAAAAGAAAACAAACCTTCTCCAGAAAATAAGGAAGAGATGCAGCATGGTCCAAGTGAAAGCTGCACACAACAAAACCCGTATGCAACATGAATCTTAGTCACTTCTTTCTGATTAGAATCATCCCTTCTCATCTTAGATAAAGGACATGTGAAACATGTGTAGACAAAGATGCAAATTTTGCACATCAATGCAAGATTCAAAAACCTACCAAGGCAGAGAACTCTAAAAGAATAAAGATATAAAACATCATATTACTCACCACAAATGGAAGAAGGAAAAAAATTATTTATGGATAAGAAAATTCAAACATAAAAATACTAAATAATTACAAGCAAACTTCCAACATCAGACTCTCATCAAAAGTTGCACTTTATACAAGAGGATTGGGAGTTACCAAAAAAGAGTACAATAATCTCCACATAATAGGCCTACAAATGAAAAGTATAAAACACTTAGCAAACTTGCATTACAATCCCCAATGACCATAATAATATGTTATAATTAACTAGTCAACAACCTTTCATTTATGTTCAAAACTAACCCAATTATGAAGCGCACCAAAATGGGATATCTTCGTTCTCAACCCAAGCCGAAAAAAAGAAATCCTAACTTTACAGCAAGGAAACAAGAAAATATTAGGAAAAAAAGGTATTGTGATATAAAAGGGATACCCAAAGAATGCAAAAGTGTTGAACTCCGTGAGGAGCAAAATAAACTGATGAACTAGAAAACATAGTTGTACCATATTTCTTTTCATATAGTAGCATTTCACATTAAATTACACCTAGTAGCCAGTTATCAACCAATGTGAAGTACCAAAGAAAATAAAACTGTTAAAGACCAAAGCAAGCACATTTAGCAAGCCAGGAAAATTATAAACATACTGTGTGATAAGAAGAACATCAATTGTTGAAGGGTCAATTTCATCAAAATATGGAAGAGCAGACATGCCGGAGTAGGCTGGATGAATTCCACAGTCAAACTGCATATGTCAAAAGGAAGTTGGAGAACAAAATATTAACAAAAACATTCAGTTCATACCAAAAAAAGTGTTAAAGAAAAGGTTCAATGTTTACCAACACAGTTTTGCCCTTGAAACACATGTACACGCAAGATCTACCCACTTCATTGCCTGCTCCCAAAGGTATTATACTTAGTTGATCTCCTTCTCTTGTCGTTGGTCCATCTCGCCGTTTTAGAGAAGCTGACTGTCCCGTTGAAGCCATTTCAAGTCCTGCTTAGCCGAAGACAGAGAGGCACAAACAAAAAGGTACAGAAAATAATTATTGTAGGGTTAGCAATAACAAGAGCAATGAGCAAATTAAATTCCAAAATTATTTTCAGGTGGTTAAGGCTAAGATTTCCACACAGGACAATTATTTTCCAGAAAAAGAGATGACTTAAATGAAGAAGCTCAAGAGAATGGGTCTATCAAGTAACACTGGTATCCTTGGTGAATGTGACTCTATAGGAGTTCAGTGAGCATATATGCAAGGAATGGGTAAGATTGCCCACCAAACATTTTTGGAAGGATGAAAGAAATAGGAAATATTTGTAATTGGTATTGTATATTTTAAAGTTCTCGTGTCTTGTATTGTTTCTCTTGTATGGTCTTTGGATTTCGACTCGGTATGAGATTTGGTTTTTGAGATTTCTCTAGTTATGTACATGAACCTTTTATTTCTTGTTTTATAATATTTCTGATTTAACCAAAAAAAAAAAAGGAGCAATGACCAAATTAAATTCCAAATGAAGAGAGCTAAAACCCTGAAAATAAGTATATCCCAGTAGTAACAAGAACAAGAGTAATTAGAAAATTCTACAATGCCCAGATACTGATCATGCAAACAAGATGTCAATATCGATTGGTTAGCTATTTTCAGCACAAAGTTTAATGTGGCATTACCAAGCATCACAGATCGAAGTAGGAGTTAGGCCTAACAATAGCTAATCACTTATAGACAATGACAACAGGAAAGAAAGCTCATCTGCAATGAGTTTTAAGGCCTTAGAGCAATGAAACAAGAAAATAGAACTTAAGGTTCAAACAAGTAAGCCGGCTATATACATATTTGTAACATAAAACAGTTGAAACTGTATATTTTTCTCACAACACCATGGAAGACAAAGTTTAAAGAGGGTAAAAAAAAGGGAGAAAGGTCAGTTTTGGTTGGGACTATTTATGTAGCAAACATCAGGAGTATATACTATATAAGATGTGAAGTAGGAAACTTGAAAGTTACCCCAAAATTCATCAACTGAGTAACCAACTAAAAGCATAATTCTCCAACGATATTTATGTTGGGAAAAACTTCAAGCAGAACTATGTCAATAAATAAAAATCCTTTGATAAACCAATCGACAAACACATAGCAAGATAAATTTTAAATTTTAAAATTTTTACCCTTGGACTTCAGATTACCCTTGATTTCACAGTATTAGAGGTGAATGGAGTCCTTTCCACTAGAACCTATAAGTTCAAAGACCAGAAAAATGAGTGAGCAGCAGTTCTGAACAAAACCTCTCCCTACAAAAGGGTCCGGCTTTAACTTTAACAATATCACTACTTCAAAATCTAAATTCGTTGAGCTAACCGAAACAATTAAGTCAAACAAATGTTAAGCAAACAAGCTAAAAGCACCTCCATTTTCCATTTAAGCCTCTAGAGAAGATATAGAAAAACACGTTTGGCCCTTGAAAATATCAACAGAGGCGGCAGCTTTCCATGGTGGAATAAAAGCTTTCATTTAGGCATTTAATCAAACATAAACTATGGCCGTCTTCCCTCTTTTATTTTTCTCTTAAAGCATCACAAATTCCAGAAAGAAAAGGGAATGACTGCTGAAAATAGAGTAACCAAAGCAGAAGAAAATTGTTTCAAATCATAGCTCTCTATGTTTAAAGGAAAGACAAATCCGAAAAGGTAAAAAAAACGATCACAAGAAAGAAGGAAAGGAAAGAAAAAGAAAAGAAAAAGGTCTTTGCGAAAGAACAGCTTATTCAAACGAAAATCATGATTAAACGAGAATAGCAGAAGCATTCTAATCAGGTATATAGCCCACTAATGGAATGACAAAGAGAAAAGAACAAAGAAACAGAAACTCCAAGTTTCTAACACCGTACATAGACTTTGAACCCGAAAGCCGGAACTTGAACAGAGAAGAAGATGCAGTCTTCAGACAGTAAAGGTAACCTAGCGGAAGCTCCCAACAAGTAAATCTGGGAGACTGCTGTTTCTGCTGCTATTAGGAATGGAAAATATTTTTAAACACAATTAAAAGTATTATTTATTTTTATATTTTTTTTGTTAATTATATTTGATATTATTGCCTTCTTTGGGTTCCGTTCCATACTTTACCGTTCTTGTAACAAGAAAACCGCGTGAGACCTTCTATGATCTATCTTGTGTCAATTCTGTGCTAAAATATATTTTTTTTTTATTCTATAGATTTTACTATTAAAATTGAATATTCTTTTTAAATTCTATATATTCCATATATTTTATCTTTCTATTTTTCTTTCTACTATAGATATATATTTAAAGAGTATATTTATATAAATATAAATAAAGTATAAAAATAAATTCTTTTAGATAATTCCTAGCCAAGAATTGAAAATAATGAAAATTTTAATATCAAAAGTAAAATTTATAAATAACTATTACATAATTAAAATTATGATCATATTTAATTTATAATTATATGTTTTTAGAAGGTAAATGATTATATATCATAAGAAAATGTCTCCAAAAGGATTTATAAAAGTGAGGCCAAAATGGCCCAATACAAAGTGTTTGAAATCATCTAGATAAACTATTTGATACCAGATATACTAACTTGATTAATCCAATTGAATCGGCTTATTATGTCAATAACTAAGTTTTCCGACGGAATGTGTAGATATTCCATCAGTAATTTCCGTCAAGGAAGAAAATCGAAAAAGTACCTTATTAAAAGAGATTTAAAAAGATCTTGAAAAAAATAGTTAAGGGAAGTCAGACCTCGCTGAGTGAATTAATATTATGGTTATGTTGTGCTCTCCTAAGGATTTCAAATGATACATATATATGTATATATTTATAATGTAATACATCCGTAATGCAATTTCATAACACAATGATTCTTTTCATAAACATGCATGTATTTCCTATGATTATATCATGTCACGTAATCATCACAATCACAAAATAATAGTGGAGCTGTGACGAACGACCCTATGGCTGACCCCTTACCCATAGACTGTAGTCATAGGATATCTCTTATTCCATATGGGTCACTTGGTCCAATGTAGTAGACTGTCGTCTGAGAGCCACACTCGACTGAACTGCCACAACCTCACTATAACATGATTGCCATCTGAGAGTGTAACATCCCAATACCCATATTAAGGCTATAATAGTAATTAATGAGAAAGTATTGTGAAATTAGGAAAATGCACGTCATGCATAAGTTAAATGTGACATACACATTTATTTTGCACATTCATATAATTATACATGCATTTATTAGCATTTCCGGGTAAATTTGATTTATAAGTGGAAATTGTGGATTAAATTAGGATGTATTAATTGTGATTTGGAAATTTTGGTATATTTTGGATATTTTGAAATTTTTGATGAATTTATTTATATATATATTGAAATTTGGACCAATTATGGTGTGCCATGTGGCAACATATGTATATGACAAATGGCTTGTATATGTGGTGACTTGTGGCAATAATACATATGTGACAAATAGCAAATTGCTACTATGATAAATGGTGAATCGGTGGAGGCAAATAGCACACGTGAAGGACATGCAATGAACCCATGTATTATTATGTTTTAGTTAGGAAGAAACCACTATAGCTTCTGTTCTCCACTGAAACACTCAACACTGCAACTCTCTTTCCTGTTCTTATTATACTTTTGTGTTGCTGGTTTCCCTTTCAGTGCTGGAGCAATTTTTGACTCAAGTAATTGATTGCACTGTTGTTTCTACTGTGTAAATGAATTTGTGCAAGAGAGGTTGGAGAAGTGTAGTTACGGCGCCGAATGAACTAAATGAAAGATTTGTAAAATATGGATATGTCGTTTTTGCATGTTTGAGGAACAATATGCCATAAGGTAGTGTTGAGGTGAGTTTCGAGCTAATAGAATCTTTGAACTGTGTTTAGGAAGAGTGCAGAAAATTAGAGTAAAATGAAAATGATACAGAAGTCTATGAAAATCGATGAATATACATATACTCTGTTCGGGTTATAAGGTTGTTGCACTGTTCACGTATGATTAAGTGAAGAGGTAATGGAAATGACTAAAATGAGTTTAATGATATGAATGGAAGATTTATTGAAGTCATGGTATGAAGTCGATAAAATGATAAGTTTTGGATGGAAAGAAAATGGATAAAAACATATACTCTGTTGTGTTGGTGAAATACATATATGGCTTAGGCTTCACTGTGTTTTATAAAGTGAAGGTGTAGTTGTTAGTGAAAAGTAATTCATCTGCTAAAAGCTAGAAAAGTGCAGAGAAGTTCATGAACATACTTTGTTTTTATTATATATCTGTGTAAATGTTTGTGTAAAGTTTAGTAATGGATTTTTTGTGAGATTGGAGTTAAAGAGAACTTAGAGTAGTGTAGTATTGTGTTTTAAAAAGGATTAAAATGACAAGAAAAGAAAAGAAATGCAACAGATTGAAGATGGAAGAAAAATACAGAAAAAATGGCTTATGCTTTACGTGAACAGTAAAATTCTTGCTATTTATGTATAAAATTTTGGAATTGGATTTATTTGTGTTGGGTTCAATTGAGATAGAAGTAGATAAAAAATGGGTTATGCAGCAAATATAATAGTTGTGATGTAAAGGAATGAAGCAAAAAAAATGGAAAGAAAGAAGAAGAGGAGAAGTGTAGTTCGGTGAAGAAGACGAAGGTTGGTGTTTTAGAGAGAGAAAAGGTGGTAGTTGTATGTATGGGTTTTGAACTAGAGTATTTTCATTAAACAGACCTAAGTCTTTTGGCTATAACTTTTTCATCCGAGCACTAAATGACTTGAAACTTAGATCAATGGATTCCTAAGACATTTTTTTCTCTCCATAAAAATTTAGAGCTATCTGAATTAAATTGAAAGTGATTGATAGGATGAAATTGTGGAAGTCTGCTGGAATGTTATGAATTGGAAAATTTTCATGAACATGCTTCGGTATTCTAGTTATAACTTGATCTGTAGATTTCCAAATAAGTTGATTCTTAGTTCAGATTAAACTAGAGACAAAAGTATAAAACTTTCTTGAAGAATTTGAATTTGAATTCTATTTTTAAGACTTTCAAATTTGGCATGAAATTGCATCTTAGCTTAGGTTGTAGCATTACCAGGGACAGAAGTCATGCCCTATGTTTATTGAATAAACTGTAATGATATAGGCCGAATTGGACTAAGGTGTCTTCACCAAATTTGTAGCTTATTCTCTTATATTTAAATTGGTATAAAGTTTGTAATTTTTGGATATCTGAGCTGAAAAATATAAGTTGTAAAATTAGAGGGTATGATCATGTACTAGCCAAAAGTTCAAATGTGCACAACCTGTGGTATTTTGTGCATAAATCATTAAATAATGAACTAAATTGAATGATATTGGTATCAATAGAGACTTAGGACATAGGAGAATAATTTGTTAGAAGAAAGTATTACCAAATTCCTTCACTTTCCTGATTAAATTAATTAAGCAAAGTTGACCTAAAATTATGTGGATAGAAATCTGAAGTGGTCAATTAGGTTATGAAATTGATTTCATATTGTTTTATTTTGATCCAAATTATAAGTACAAATGAGATTAATGAGAAATTTTGTTGGACCCCGAATTTTTGATGAAAATTAGAAATATTAAAAAAGAAATTCAATGAGAAAGAAATTGGTGAGATCAATTTATGAATTTAAGGAAATTTGATGAAATTAAGACAAATTTATGAGAAATGAATTGTTTAATTTTGAGGACTTTG
>JANVCL010000002.1:30591104-30602689 GCA_026546855.1 Erythroxylum incrassatum | reverse complement strand
TCAATTAAACCAAGCCCCATAGCTCACATGCACCAAATTTTAGGGCTCTAACCCGAAGTAAGGGGCGGGATGTTACATGAATGATTTGATAAAAAAACCCAGAATTGTCATTGAACATGCATTGTGCTTATTTTATATAAGTACATGTGTATAAAGGAATACTTATACATTTGTGCAAAAAAATATGATATATTGTAAATGTGTTGTGTACGTTATAGAGGAGCACATTGGACGCCAGTCAGACATTGTCGAGCCATTTAGGCAATAGCTTTGGAGTGTGCTGTGAGTTAACCTAGATGAATTTCCTAGGACTGATTTAATTTTATTTGTTAAGCTTCCAATTATTGAACTGTTGCGATTGTTTCTGAATTCCGAACTTAAAGTCCGAGGAGTATATATTTGGGACTGTATTGGAAGTGTTTTGATTTGTTTGATAATTCTGATTGTATTATGCTATGTGAATTATCAACAAAAGTTTAATGTCAGACTTAGGTCCGATGATTATAAAATTCTAACTATGTTTTATACATGATTGTGATATATGGTAAATTCTGAATTGATGCATTTCATAAAATGCATGCTCAGATAAAGACGTTGTGACCGGATTGGCCAGTATCAAGTACTTGCACATAGAGCTTTGCTCCGTGATATATGATTTCGTACGTAGAGCTATGCTCCGTGATATATGTTTTTGACTGAGCCCAATGGGCCAGCATTTGTATATGTGATAAACCCTCGGTCACAACATTAATAACGAATATGAAGTCTCATATGCATCTGTATGTGTTTATATATGATCAGTGTGAGTATTAGAAATATTAATGTTTTGTATGAATAATTGTGAAATTTGTGATTTGTGTATTTGAATCCAGTGAAATCATCAATTATGGTTCACTCATTGAGTTCGCAAAACTCATAAAAATTGCAACGTAATTTTTTAGGTACGAGACAGGAGACTTAGTGTTTATTCTGGATTAGAAGAACATTTTGGACTAAGTTATGGCTCAGAGGTCCGTCAGCTGACATCAGAGAGTTATAACTTTTATTTTGTAGTTTTTCTAGAACCTGTATGAGGTTTTGTAATTATTTGTCTACTGAAAACAGTGTAAACTTTGTGAATGAATGCAATGAATGGTTTTAAAATTTGCTAACTTTTAAATGATGTTAGTTGATGCCATGTGTAAGTTGGACTTCTTTTTGCTCTAACATACCATTAGCATAGGATATGTACTTGAATGTTCCTGAATGTTTGGGTATGTACCCTATGGTAGTGGGATGTTACATAGAGCAAGCTCGACCGAATCACTACATTCATGCTACCTCTCATATACCATATATAGGTTGGCATCTGAGAGTAAGCTTGACCGAATAGTTCTAATCGCATCATAACTAAATCAATAGACCCAATACTAACCCAAATCTATACTCAACTAATGACTCACTGTGCACACAACCTAGGACCCCACCAGTAACTCATAATATAAGAATCCTCCATATTATCACATAACCAGACAAGCACAACATTGTACAACAAAAATATGTATACATGTGTCAATCCATATGTATGAATGTCATGCATGCATATGAAAATGATGGTGATTTGCATGATGAATATGAAATTCTAATGCATGTTCATAACCATGAATATTAACTCACAAGTATAATGCACTCTTTCGCGCCAAATCTAGTGTCTTGAAGTGGAGGGTTCAGCTCCTGATTGATCTATAGAAAGAAAAGTTGGAATGACCATTAGGATTAAAACTTAAACTAATTTTAGACACTCCGAGAATAAGACCATGACTCAATATTAAAAAGCTATATTTTCTACTTAAAAACGACAATGTCATGTTTTACAGGAGCCTATTGAAAATTTTGGCTGAGTTTCCCTATAAAACGGACATCTCCCTTCTGAAAAAGGGTAATTCCTACAATGAAAAGATACTTCTATGACCACCAGTAATCACAACTCAATTTAGGCCTCCAAACTACATGTCCATGCCTAATTGAGTACATATTTACATCGCAAAAATTCATAATAAATCTAATCATAATTCAAGGATACCAATTTCTAACCCATACACCCTCATTTAGACTCAATACATCAAGATATTCTCAATTCAATTTAATCAATTTCATGCATTTCTATAAGAATAACCCTTTTAAAATTTTTATCTAACAAACTATGAAGAATTTCAATACATTTCTTTTATAAAAATTGATCTACATAATATTTGGGGGTTTTTAAAATTATGTTCGACCATTTCTGGGCTGGTCAGAAAATTACCACCGTCGCTGGAGGGGTGGTGATCTTCACCACCTACCTAGAAATGATGAACTTACCTCTAGGAATCCAATGACACTGGTCTCATGTCGAAACTCCTCCCAGTTTGTGAAAATTGAAGGTTTAAAGCTCAATGGTGACCCATTTCCGTTCACTGGCAAAATGGACCGACTCATGTTGGGTTTCCATCCTTTCCTACATTTTTAGGGCTGTTAGAGATGATGGTGGTGTTAGTTTCACCAAAAAATGACTAAAATAGGAAATCGGTGACTTACTTAAATGAATCGAAACTTCCAGTTGTGATTCCTCCAAATTTGGGTCATTTTTGAAGAAACAAATTTATGGGTTTTATAGAAGGTCCCGAGAGCTTTCTGTAGAGCCACAGGTAGTTGAAAATGGTGATCGGACAGTGAAGTTATGAGTGTCGAAGTTGGGAGTGAATAGTAACCTATAGGGAAAAGAGTTTAAGAGAGAGATGAAATTAAGCTTTCTTAAGCTCAACTTATACTTTTGTAGGTTTTCTCTTTATTGGTCCATTATGAGTAATTTAGCAAAAATTTGGATCATTAAAAAGTTAGTCATAATGTGAAATGGAATAAGAAAATTTTGCTTAAAGAGTATCAAAGTGAAAAAGAATGAAGATAAAGAATAAAGTGTTAAATTGGTAGTGGAAATTCTTTTTGTGATGGTCAGGATGTTATTGGTATTGTTGATAGTGATATTCCTACTTAACAATAAAGGATTAATGCACATGATGTGAAGAAAAGAAAAAGACAAGCATCTAATATTTTTACTCCGCGAATAACTCTTAGAGCTTAAACTTTAATTTCAAGTGCCTTACAATCTAAAAAAGTATGAAATAATGTAGATATGAAATGGATAAATTGTGGTGTGATGCATTATATCATTTAATATTGCTCAATCTTATTATTACTAGCCTATAGTACATGTTATTGCCTTTAATAATCCATAATATAAAATTCCTTTAATTGATGACTACAGAAGTAATATGCCAAGCAGCTCCATTAGTGAAATAAAAAGTTATCCAGATGAAAGAAAAATGACTTAGTCAACTTATGATTGTTTAATCATATATGATAGTTGGATAAATAGAATACATAAACCTATTATCAATTTTTTTGGTTTATTCTACTAAGGGGACAATGTTTTTTAAGTATATTGATACATCTGGCCCTGTAAAGAAAAAACGATGTTATGTTTATTTGATGAAGTTATAAATGAAGTTGGGTTTTAAAATATTGTAAAGTTCATTACTAATAATAATTCTACTTATAAAGAAATAAGGAAAAGGTTTCAAAGCATGTATGATTCGTTTTATTGGACTCCTTATGCTGTATATTGTGTTGACCAGATGTTAAAAAAACATGGGAGATGTTAGATATTTTCCTATCATTAGTGAAACTATGCAAAAAGCAAAAAGCATGACTAAGTTCATCTATAATCATTCATTGGTTTTGAATTTAATGAGAAAGAATTTCACCAATAATAGGTGTGTCGTCCTATCATGACAAGGTTTGTGACTAACTTCTTACCACTTCATTATTTGCTCTAATGAAGAAGAAGTTGAGAAAAAACATTTACAAGTAATAAGTGAGTTATATCTCAGTATGCTAGATCTAATGTTGGAATGGAAGTTTCCAAAATTATACTTGAAGGTCATGAATGGTCTCAATGTCAATATTTCATCCAAGTTTGCAAGTTTTTGTTAAAAGTTTTTTGTCTAAATAATAGTAATAAGAACATAACAATGGGTTATTTTTATGATACTATAGAGAGGCTGATATGAAAAATAAGTCTTTTTTTCATACACCTTATCTTGCAGTCATCAACAAGAGATAGGAAAGGCAACTTTACTCTCTGTTGTTTGTTGATGCATTTTTTAATTCGAGTATCTATTTTAGACCAAGTTTGACAAAAAAAGTTGAAGTTAATAGAAAAATATTATTATCACAACAATTGTTTCGTATGAGAAGATGTAAGATCCCTTAGCTTATAAATAGAGACATACAATAATGAGAGTGGTGATTTTGGAATGTTTATTGCAATTTGTCAAAGAGACAAAATTAATTTAAGTATACATTTCTTTACTTTTATTACTTGTTTGAAATTAATCATCACTTTGTTTTGTTTATAAGATTACTTTTGTAATCTTATAGTTTTTTAGTAGGATCAATTCAGAAGTAGTATTCTAGAATTGCAAAGATTCATAATTTGAATTATGAGTCAAAGTATGAGTAATGAGGTATGAACGGAATTAAAGTGCATTTCAATTTATTTATTCCAAAAAAATAAATTATAACACAAAAGATTGAATGATTTGGTCTTCGATACAACTTAAAGCTTTAAGAAATGTATGTTATTATCATTATTAAATTGAATATAATTTTGTGCAATTCCTTAACGACTAATTTTTATTTGTTTACTAAGACTTTTAATAGAACAAATAGTTGTACATATCCAATTTTTTTTTGACCATATTGATCTTTTAGCAGGTTGAGTTTATATAAAACATGAGAGTGATTTGGAAGATAATCCCATATGTAAAAATATTGACATATCATTTGATACAGTAATTTTGAATAATGGTAATAATGAGACTCCTTTCAATAGCGAAGATTTTATACTAAATAACAAATTAATGACATTGCAATTTGAGCAAATATGACATTGAATGAAGATCCAAATTTGTCCTTTTTTTTCTCTTTTCTTTTAATTTCACTTGTATTTGATATATATATATATGTGTGTGTCAAATTTTATTTATATAATATAAATATAAAACTTTTAATTGTAAGTGCTTTCATTTCAAGTTTCACTTCTATTTTGTTGTATTCTTCAGTTAGTATTCTTGTTATAATATTTATGAACTTATATTATTCTTATTATATAATATTTGATTTTTTAAAGAATTTATATAATATTTGATAAAATTGTTCTTTACTATATTAGATTGTAATATTTTAAGTACTTTACATTATTCTTAGTTTTATATCTGCATAATAAATTATCTTTTTTATATTAATTATAGTTATTGTTTATACGTGAAATATATGAAAAGTAATGTTAATAAAGATATAATTGCCATCTCAAATTTATATTATTATTATTATTATTATTATTTGAAACAATGTTTATATGAAATTAAAAATTGTAAACATTGTACAACATAGTATATTCAGAGATTATTTTGTAATTTTTTAAAATTTATAAACTATTATAATTTTAAGAAATTACTCATAAGTGGCACCTAATATTGACCAGTTTTGATACCGTAATGTACTAGAACTAGATTTGGCACTGAATCCAATATAGTATTCATAACATTAGCCCGCCTTCTGCGATTAATAAGTGGCATGCCTGTCAAGATTGAATCATAAAGCCTCTGACAAAAAGTATAGTAGAACACCTCAAAAATAATCTCTGCGGTTACTGCTTCATATTCATCCGACAACTCTTCCGTAAACTGCTTTCATGAAATCTAATAAAACAAGTTACACGGGTCTTCACTTTATATATATCTCATTCATTCATTTGGAACGATTTAAGTATTCCAGGGGACACACCTAGCTATTCTTTTTATAGTATTTGCTTTTAATAGGAACATTTTCATGGAATCCTTGTTCATAGCTAGACAAAACTCTTCATTATCAGTAATATTCACCACTTATACCTCTATGAAAATTCCCAAATGAGCATATAATGTTTTGATTAAGACTGAATTCCATGTAATAATTTTAGTATAAATGTTATTTCAAGCCTGAGGACAAAACAGAGTAGCTAATCCATGATCCACTGTTATTTCAAGCTTACTATAGTTCATTAGAGATTTCTTATCACACATATATGTCCCTCTTCCTCTGGCCAATACCTCACCATCTACGTCTATGATCCCTCCTTTAGCTGGCTTGTTAGTGCGTTGACCAGGATCCAATATGAATGCTTTCACCTTTTGTTAGTCGCACAACAAAATAATCAATGATTAGACAAAATAGGTAGCATCATTGGACCCGATTTCAAAATCATTAAGAAAAGTATTTGATATTTAAACTATAAGGGAAAGCAAACTGGTTCAATAGTTCATGTCCTTCAAACTTAAATTGGACCAAAAGAAGATTGTAAACTATGACCCAGATAAAAAATATATATCATTATTCAATTAGAAAGTCAATATAGATCATGTTTTCCTAAATACTAGTTCTCATTTGTTTTGGAGAAAAGAAGAAAATAACCGATCTAAGACTACTGGACTTACTCTATCCTTGGTTTGATTAGAAAGACAAAAAGACAGAATTTGTAACCAAAAAAAGAAGGTGATATTCAAAGATGCTTATTTTATTCCAAGGAAGAAAGAATGCTTATTTTGATTAACAAACCTTAAGATACAAAACATCTGGTGATTTGATATGTCCGCCGTTGCTCACTTTTGTCAATAAAGACATCAAGGATAACTTCGTGCACTGCTTGATGACGATTAAGTCCAAGCAACCATCTGAGAACTGAATCAACCATAAAAGTGACCAAAGAAATAGTGTGAGCCTTTCTTCCTTTAGAAAATATACATATTGGAGAAGTTTAAGAATAGTAAATGTGATACTAAGTGCACCATGTGCTTCATTTAAAAGGGAAACTAGCATACACAGGCATCACATTACTAGTCCACTGCCCCGTGACGCTGCAAGAAATAAATATGGATGTCCCCACATATAGAAGGAATTATTGTCTAAACAAATTAAGGAAATGAAAAACAACAATCTAGTGTTTGAATAGTCAAACACAATATAAAAGATGATTAATGAAAGGAAAGTTGAAGTTGCATCGAAGAAGCTTAGATTAGCATTGTTCAAATGGGAAGGCAATTATTTATGTAAAACTAAAATGGAGTTTTATGCCAAATTATTGATAAGGAAATCCTCAACCAAATCTCTTCCATAAAGTAATCCTCCTTAATCTTTTAAAGCAGGCAATTAACTATTTATCTAGAGGACCTGAAATACAAGTCATACCAACCTTTGCATCTGGTGCAGCCATGGTCCTCTCCCCACCCCAAGGCACATTGTGAAGCCAGATTGAAACAAACGGCCCACTGAAAGTCCTCCAACTCAGATTCTTCAAGTTAACATCAGCTCCAGGGTAACCATGCTGAATCTGAACAGGGTGCTCGTGGTTGGGGTTGCATGTACCCTGTTCCCCATCAGATTGGCCACTGTAGCTAGTTGGATGCCCATAAGACTCAAAGCCAGGTGCAGGCACAAAAGAAATACGTCCATTGTATTTCCTCAAATTGATTACTCGCTGTAGGGCCTATATGAGGGAGGAAGAGAGGTAAGGTCCAATGATTATCAAATTCTGAAACCGAAGGAGCTAACCAAACTCTGATACAATTGAACCAAACAGAAAAACCAGAAAAAAGAAATGATTAAAATATGAAAAATGTCAAGTTTATGCTCTAAATCATAGACTTCATTTATCTTTCAATTTTCAACTGCAAAATAATTTCTATGGCAGGAAGTCATCACTTTTGTAATGGAATATAATTAACTCAACTTACTAGTAAAAGAACAAAAATATGAGCATGATTTTTTGAGGCATAACAGACAAAGAACATAAGAATTTTCTTTTATTTTATTGTCTTACGAATTATTAAGTTCCATCAAATTCTGCATCAGCTAATTTCAAATAATGTAAGAAAAAAGATTGAGCTTTGAGTCCAAAAATTGAATGAAACTAAGGCCTATTTAGTTTCCACTTCTGTTTTCTGTTTGAAAATTTTTAAGTATCAAATATTTAATTATTAACAATAATATTGGTTTAAAATTAAAATACATATATAAAATAAATATTAGTTTGTAAATAAAATTGATATAAGTTTTACTTATTTAATTATTTATTTTTAATTAAAAATATAAAATTTAGTATTATACAAAATATTAAGATAAAATTAGTTACTTAATCAATTAATAAAATTAATTCTCTTATTTTTATTTAATATTTAATTATTATAAATAATAAAAATATAACTACATTGATATTAACAATGTAACAATTTTTTCTTTTTGTTCCAGAAAAATTGAAACCAAAATTAGGAAACAAAAACCAAAAACAAAAAAACATAAGTAGAACAAAAAATTTAACAACAATTCTACACTACGTCCACAATTTAAAGTAGAACCAAACAGAAGTAGTTCAATGGATTTTCATGCCATCTAGTTAATGGGAATCACAAAAAGATTTGACAACAATTCTGTAGTAATTCCAGAATTTAAACTTCTGGAAAGAATCCAATTCATAAAAGAATTCCACTATCTCTATACAAGTAGAACAGGATATAAATATGAGACAATAAAGTCAAGAACAAGAGAGTTAAATAGTTTCCTAATTTGCAGTATGATAAATGAAATTTACATAAGTCTGTCGTTGGAATATTGATCCATTTTAAAAACTATGGTTGAGCGATGACAAGCCCAAACATTGAATAATTTGCGACTACAGATTTTGGTTTGTATGGGGCCAAAAAGAGAGGGAGTAGTGGGGATAAAGAGATAAGCAATCAGACTACAAAAGGCAAAATAATAACAGTGCAGTGTAGGCAACATACATAAAAATCAATCCGTGCACTCCCCATCCATCTGTATTTTTCAGATTCTATGTCAATATCTGCTATCAGACCTGAAACAAAATAAGACAGTCTCACGTGATACAAGTTATTAGCAATACTCTTTCAGATAAACTCCAGAGGTGCTATCATAAAAGTCAATAACTAGTGCAATAAAACCATTGTCAAATGCAGATCCAACTGAACTAAAATTAAAGCATCGGGATGTAAATGTGTACCCCATGCAAGCATCAAGACACTGAAAAATTTGGTCTCTCCTTGAACAATAGTAGCTACATCCAAAGAACACTTATGGCCTGGCAGTATGAAGCGTAACACTTAGATTAGAAAACTAAAACAATAAATAAGACAGTCTGCAAACTAAAGGCATACTAAGACTTAACCTCGTATGATTGCAAAAACAGCATTTGCTGCCGTACATGGTTCTCCAACTGAAGCCAAAGTGGATTTCACCATGCCATTTTCTGTACCTGCATCAAGATACAATATGTCAAATGTCTTGAAATGCTCTTGCTAAGCAATTTACTGTACTTATGCAACCCAAAAACCATCAAATCATGTTATAAGTATGAAATTAAACACAAACGGTAGTACAAAATCATGATGAGTAAACAGGTAATCCAAGATTAACTGGTACGAATAAGCATGTCATCATACAAAAACAGAATGATTAATTTTCCCAATAAAATATCTTATACCAATGCTCCAGATCGCTTGTACTCACTACTCTATATAGATAGCAGTTCATTACTGGTAAAAAGAAAGGAGATCGAATATAGCGAAGATAAACAAACCTCCAGGAATCATTCCAATAGGAATTTTTATTGCAGTACTCCAGTCCTCTCTCCCTAAAAGCCCATTTACCACCTATTGAAGCAAAATAAGTGTAAGAAGGAAAGAACAACAATCACATAGACCAACATAAAAAGTGTTGAACATCATGAATTTACAATGACAGTATGAAATGCCAGATTGTAAATTGTGTTTGTTTTAAAACTTAACGAAACAAAAGCAGAAATACTGAAATAGATATGATTTGAAGATGCACAACAATAATTAAAGCGGTTTAGAAGGCTAATGTAAAATTTCAAACATAATTAGCTTGACTAGATTTGCTTATATCTTTAAATTGTTTGTAAAATATCTCCGCAACTAATTGACATAAATCTTACCGTAGTCACTAAAATTTATCAAAAAGCTCTTGGTATGACAACACATTTAAACCAGATAGGTGCACATATTAACCATAACCAACTGACCTCAACTAGGATTCCATCTCCACTAACACAAACAATACCATCATATTGCGTCAAATCCAAAGAATTAGCGACCTCCTTGGCATGGAGCTGGTATTTAGTTTCTAAAAATGAATAATTCATTAAATCCAATAATTCAGGAACATATTCGCACTAGTAAATAACTGAATACAAAAAACCCAAACCTTGCACTGTGATTTGAATAGACTCGGTAATAAATAACTGAATACTAAAAACCCAAACCTTGCACTGTAATTTGAACCTCAGCAGCATCAAATAGCGGTTTAACAACATCAAGAAAAATCTTTGAAGCAGACTTCTTTCCTCCGTACGGATTGACCAAAACAAACAGCCTCTTTGGCCGACCTGTCGGCAAGTGAAAGTGCAAATCTTTAATAAACTTATGGATTACATTAAACTCGCCTGACAGTCTTTCCCTTGCAAATTCTCTTTTCTTTTCTTTCAGTTTTCCAATTAACCAAACAAGAGATAAGAACAAAAACAAGACAAGTGGTTACCGAGAGAATCGAGATAATTCCGGAGATGTTGACACCAAAGCTTCTTATAGTCGTCGTGAAGAGGCTGGAATATGAAATCCTCCCTTACCCGGGCTCCGGCGTTGGAAAACCCGCAGATTCCGAGTCCATTATCTACCAAAGCCTTAACTCTTATCTTATCTCCCTCAATTACGAAGCCAAGTACTTGCTTTTCCAAGCTCAAACGGCGCTGGCCATTGTCCGTCCAACGGAGCTCACCGTCCAGCGTCAAATTCAAACGCGTAACTATGTCGTTTACAAGGACCTGGTCCGAGAATACAGGTTCCGTTGGGTTCTCGGGTTGATTCATATTTGTTAAAAAGGAGTCCACATCCCCTCTGTCCACCGTCTTCTCTGCTTTCTATTCGTTTGCAGTTGAATGGAAAGCACCGGTTTGGTTCGGTTATATATAGAGCATTTGAGCCGGGTTTACGAAGGGGATCGTTTCCTGGAGTTGTACGCCAGCTTTGGTTTAGTTGGTCTGTCGTTTGCGAGCTGGGTTGGGCGCCGAATTCTATTTTGTATTTTCTAATTTATGTAAAATAGTTCTGAAATTGAAATTATTTGTGCTGTAGCGTAGGCAATGTTCCAGTTCTGTTTCCCACTTCTCAAATTTAACCATTCTATTGATAAAATAATACCTATTTTTGTCATTAATAAACTCCATCTTCCAAAATTTTATTTACGTTTGCATTATATAAATCTTACTTTAACCTATCCATTTAGGGATTTATTATAAATTTGTTTTGGATGATCTAGTTTATAAACTACTTGGATGATATATACATCAGGAAATTTGTGATAGAACTATGATGAATCTTATCAGTGAAATATTCCACGAACTTAAAAGTAACAATGAAAAGAGTCTTTCTCGATTT
>JANVCL010000002.1:30567841-30579475 GCA_026546855.1 Erythroxylum incrassatum | reverse complement strand
TTACAACCTATTAAGCAGGTATAAGGTTTAATTAGACATGAATGAGTCATGCCGGATTTTTAGTAAAACATAGAAAATTTGGGCTTACTACGGGTTTTGGTGGCATTAAGCCTACCCATTCCCTAGTGCCAACATGACCCAAAAAGGCGGGTCGTGTCACACACTTATAAGTGCTAAGATATTTGTAACTTATAGTTAATAAGTGTTTTTATTACAACTTATATTTCTAGGCATAATAATATTCCTTATGTTCTATTTATTTCGATCTTAATTAAGTTGTTATCCTACTTTATACTCCTAATCATTCTAATAAGTCATGTTAGAGTCTAATTAGGATGTGTATATTTACGTACCGTATCGCATCAGAAAATAAGTTAGATATTATTCACTTTTTGAAGGTATTACGTACTTTTCATATTTGTAATTATTGTTTAAGTGAAATGGTGGGAGTTATTCCTCTTAGTTCAAAGTAGTTTGGGTTAGAATTACTGGTATCTAAATTTAATATTGAGAATTTCAACAAGATTAATTTCTAATCATGGAAGCTAAAGATAAAAGTTATTCTCACAAAGGATAATTACCTAGAGACCATAAGCAAAAGAATGACATAATTAATATATAACATAAAGTTGAATGAAACATGAATATTATTGCAAATCTTCCTCTATCTTTAGCTGATGAAGTTTTATTAAGCATGAAGGAGAAGAAAATAGAAAGGATCATCTTATAAAACTCTACAAAATCAAGTTTCTATGCTAAAAATTTTTCTTTAAAAGGAAACTTTACACTCATTGAATTTCATAATCTTTTCCAATGACTAAGCATATTAATAATTTGGCTATAATGTGTTATGACTCATATTATTGGACTATATAATAGAGCCATATGAATATGTTGAACTTCTACTTCAGAGTTTACTTGATTTGCATAATCAACTCATCATCATCAACTTAACCAACAATCTTTGTATCAACTACCTAATCTTCAATGATGTTGCAACCATAGTTATAAATGCAGAAATTCCACATAAGAATAAGGAAAAAGTATAGTCTAGTTTATATCAACTTAAAGTCTTAGTGGGAAAGAAAATCATGGTAGGTAAAAATCAAGTAAGAATAATTTATTTTACAACTATGACAAGAAAGGTCACTTGAAAAAGAATTTCTCAAATTTAAATGAGAAAAATTCTAGTCTTAAAGGAATTACTTAAGTACTTCAAATGATGACAATGGTCTATATTGTGAAGTAGCAACAATAATTAAAAGTAAGAAGTTACTACTCAATATATGTTTCACATGAACTCTAGAAGCGGATGGCTCCTTTATTATAATCGTATCTTATTAGGATTTGTATGAAATTATTGTGATTATCCTCTAAAAGTTTAGTATTAAAACTAAGATAAAGATGTATGACTATACAATTTGTACTCTTCAGGAGTTACACTATTTGGAGGATGATAAGTATTAATTAGATTATATTTTCGGTATGATTTTAAGATCATCCTGTTTATGATTGGATACTTTTCTAAAAAAAGGAAGGAATTTAGGAAAATTAGAGTCAAGTGGGAGTCAGTTTGGATAAGTTTTGGTATTATTTTAAAGGAAAGATTTAAAACATAGGTCATCAACATGGCATCTTATTAAAGCATAATTGGATTTTAAGAAACACAAGTCTTTGTAAAATGGATAGTTTCACTAAAAGTAATACAGGTCAAAAAAAATTATGTTTAATCCATGTTTGTCAAGTTATTTTAAAGTCCATCAAGATTTAAGTGAAGAATCAAGATTTTCAAGGTTTATAAGATGAAGAGGTTATTGAACTTCCCATAATTCTCCTAAGAACTTTTTTAGTCACTATAGGTGTAGTAATTAATATGTAAGATGGTAAGCTATCACTAAACATGGTAGGTGAACTAATTTTATTAAACTTGAAAAGAATTAAGTAAATATCATATTTTACCATGATCATAAGGTTGATTATCATGATATGCTAACTAAGGAGGTATTTGAATCATAATTTTTTCATGGATACAATTATGATTAATCATTATGATGATGATTAAGCTCCTATACTAGCTTGAGTAGAGAGAACAACTTGTAACGTAAGAGATAAAAGCTTTGAAGACTAGGTAAAGATAAGACACTTCCTCCTCTTTTTAATATAAAGTCCCCTTAATTAGAGCTAAAGCCATTTCACTCACATTTTAAGTATTCTTTCTTGATGGCGAATCAACATTGCCTATTATTGTGAATGCTTTATTATTCAATGTTGAACTTAATAAATTATTAGATATATTAAAGTTTATAAAGAACAAAATATGATAGACTATATATGATCTCAGAGGGATCAACATTTTAGTTTTCATGTATAGGATTTTGATAGAAGGAAATCATACAAACATTGATAAAAATCAAATAAGGAAAAAAATTAATATAAAAGTAGTAAAGGTTGAGGTTCTCAAGTGGTTAGATGTTGAGATAATCTATCTTATCGCTAACAGTTCATAGTTGAGTTTAACTCATGTTATACCTCAAAAGATATAATGATAGTACATAATGAAAATAATAAATTAATTCATACTAAGATTATGATGGGTTAGAGAGATTGACCATAGGAAACTTAATGCTACTACTTGAAAAGATAATTTTTCTTTACCTTTCCTTGATCAAATGCTTAAGTCTTATTGGGTATCGGTACTACTATTTTCTATATGGATTCTGACTAGAACCAAATTATCATTGTATTAGAGGATTAAAAAAAGACTATCTTATATATCATTATGGTATATCTATATTTTATATGATGCCTTTTGTTTTATGCAATACACTTGCTACCTTTTGATATTGCATGTTGGCTATATATTTTAAATTTTTAGCAAATTATGAAGTCCTCGTAGATTATTGTTTTGTCTTTGGTAACTCTTTTGATAATTGTTCAACAAATCTAAATGATATTTTGCACTATATTGAGGACACTAATTTGGTCTTAAATTAGGAGAAATGTCGTATTATAATGTAGAAAGGCATGGTTTTTAGCCCCAAGATCTTAATACTTTATCTTGGGCTGGACATAACAAAGATAAAAGTATTAGAAAGTTTGCTACCGCCTACCAATGAGAAAGGGATTAGGAACTTCTTAGGTCATATAGGTTTTTATATAAGATTCATTAAGATTTCTCTGAGATCTCCTGAACTCTATTCAATTATGTTAATAAGAATATAACCTTTAATTTTGATTCACATTACTTGGATGCTTTCAATAGGTTAAAAAGAAATTACTGTTAGCACCAATTATAACAACACCGAATTGGATTTTTTTCCATTTGTATTGATGTATGATACTAGTGACCTTGTAATGCAAGCAATCTTGTAAGCTTTATGGGGATAGTTTACACAGATCATGCGACCATCATATACTTACTAACAGAAAAGGATGTAAAAACATGTTTGATTTTGTTGGATATTATTGTTATAAGAATTTGATCTTGAGATCAGAGATAAAAAGGGGTCATAAATTTTGGTTCTGATAAAAAGGGGTCATAAATTTTAGTTGCAAATCATATATCTCGATTAGAGAAGCTAGTGATGACAAAAGTAATGCTCATTAATCAGAGCATTATAATGATAAGTTGTTAGTAGCTATATTTATTCCTTGATATATAGATTTTATGAACTACTTAGTTAGAGGCATTCTTCAACTTAACTTGAGCACTCATTAAAGAAAATTTTTTATAGGATTTCAACCAGTATCTTTAGGAAGAACTGCCACTATTCAAGAATTATATAGATGGAATGATTAGGAGATGTTTCTGTTATTAAGAAAGTAATTGCATGTTTGATCATTGATTATATGGAAAGTGATAGTCACTTCAGTATATGCAAGACAACAACTAAGGCTATTCAATGTAGTCTCTATTTGCATATTATGTATATGATGCAAGATTTTATGTAAGTAAAATACATATCACTGTTGGAACTAAGAAAAACACCTTGACTAGGATTTCCTTTCAAATATAAAACCATTCAAAGAGTTGCTTCTTAATGATCTTGTCTCAGAGTTTGCATAAACTAAGCCAAAATATGAACAATATAGCTCAATTTAGGGCATGTATGGTCAAGTAAATAAGTCTCCCGACCAAATGCCTGTACCTCTTGGGGTTGCCAAGTAATGGTCTATCGGTCAAAGTAAGACAATGATTATTTTCTATAAGAAATGTAGTAGGCTTTAACCATAACAAACATAAATTAGAGATAATATCCAAAGCATATTTTCTTTGGCACAAAAATATCCCTTTTAGTCCACATGCCACCTCTATTATTAGAAATTACTTCAATGAACCCAAGTCTTTCATATGAAAACAATCAATGAGATACCTTTTGAAGTTCTTATTGCCTCTAATTCATTTCTTGCAATAACCAAATCACCAATTTATATAAGCACATACAAACAAACACTAATAACATAAACAAACAAAAAATAATCTGAATAGGATTGAGTGAATCTATATTGCTTTATGGTGAGAAAAAGTGTAGAGGACTAACATCTTGTTGCCTATCTTAGTCTATAGAGATATTTTTTTTAGTTCACACAATTTGTTTCCAGATCCTGTGAAACTTAAGGGCAATTTCATGTACACCTTCTCATCCAAGTCTCCATGAAAAAACATATTATGCAAATTCATTTGATGTATTTCCCACCTTTTTACCACTACCACAGCTAGGAGGGTTCCATTTTAGCAACTGGAGCAAAGGTCCCATTGTAATCAACCCCTTCAACTTGCCAATTCCCCGTTAATACCAAGCAAACCTTATATTATTTCACAGTCTCTTTTAAGTGATATTTTATCTTGTACACCTACTTAAACCCTATTGCTTTCACTCCACCTTCCATTTTTCACTACTTTAGAGTATTTCATTTCATGTCATCACTGTAACTAAGAAAACTGGTGTTTTGTAACAAAAAAAACACTATACATTACCTATAGCATAAGGAGTGTTTGAGGTCTTCAATGGCATCATAGCAAGTGTCGAGGGTTCTTTTATGCAAGGAGTGGTATACAACACATAGTCTTTAAATTTGGTTGGTAGTTGCTTTTGTCATTATCCTCTCCAAATTCTACTTATTGCACCGCATTCTCCATATTTTCATTTTTACTCCTCACCTTCATGCTATTGTCTCCCACAACATTTTGCCCAACTTGAAAACTTGTGGTTTTGGTATCTTGAATGGGGATAACCCCTTCTTTGCTCCCTTGATTTCATCACTTCTAACATGGTCACCTTGCTTTGCACTACCCTCCTTGTCTTCCATATTAGGAACATTTCTATGGGCCCTTTGAAATTCTTCTTCTTTAAAGCAACTTCTATTTAGAGTAAGGATTCGCTAAAGTGATATCCACCTGAATTTATACCATTTTGCTAAAAGGAAAAGATTGTTTCATAAAACACCACATCTTAAGACACAAAATACCCCTTATTAAGGATACCCAACAAAAATATTCTTCCTACTTCTTCTCTTAAATTTGTCTTTGATACGTGACTTATCAAATTAGACTAAGGAGCCTTTCCAAATAATATTTCATATGGGTTTTTACCATCAAGCAACTGAGTGGGTGTCCTGTTTATCAAGTATCCGACTACCGATGTACATCCTTAGTCCCCAAATTATATTGGTAATTTTGCTTGAAACCTTAGGGCCCTAGCCACATTTAATATGTGTTTATGTTTCCTTTCAACTTGCTTATTTTTGTTGGGATGTTCCCACACATGAGGTTTGATGCTCAATTCGATTTTCCAAAAAATATGTTTTCATACAATAAATTTCATTACCATTATCACTTAGAATTATTTTAACTTGTTTCCTAAATTGTCTTGCAATCATAAAAAAAATTAAAATAATTTTAAGCACTTCAAATTTTTGAAAGAGCAATAAAATCTACACAACTCACGCAAACTTTGTGATTTGTTGCCTATAGAGAATCTTTGTCAAAGTTCTTCTATGATTCCTTCATGTTCTCCGTCTATGTTATTATAGAATACATACTGAATTCAATCGTATTGATTATCCAGGCTATAAGCATGGAGTTCACCATCCACAAATCATCAATTTTAGATGACTTATCACTTAAATTGGATATAGTTTCGTTAATAAATCCAAGTTTCTTTTTGGCTTTAAAAGTATTATTCATGGATCATGCTCACTCTCTATAATTCTTTGGTCTCAATTTCACAAGGGAAATAGTTGTTCCTAGGTCGTCTGATAGGTATAAGTAATAGGGGGACATCGTTAACAATTCTATGTTTGAATTCTTCAAGTCTTTCTTATTATCACCTCCAACCATCGCTTATTTTTCAGTTTAGTGTTTAGATTGTTTATTGTGGTTTGATACCATATAGAAAAGCAAAGAGTTTTAGATTCTCCCAATTTTCTGCTCTTTTTTAAAGAGTGTATATCCATACACATAGGCTTGACAATTAGTTGGGTCGTACCGGGCTGCCTAAACTCGAACTTCGCCTAAAAAATTATGTTAGGGGTCAAGCTCAAAGTCTAGCTGACCTTTTTTATTTTTTAAATCAAAAGTAGAAAACAACGTCATTTTATTCAAGACAATGTCATTTTTCTATTACTTTTTGGCATCAAGTTAGGCTCAGGCTCGGGCTCGAGCTACCATCTCTACACACATATATCTCTTCGTATACCTTACCCATATTTACACAACTTCCTATCCTGAAGATGATACACTATACCTCGTATAATATATAAATTATATATTATGTAATACATAATACCACAATATCTTCCAGCTTCTAATAAACATTCTAAACCAAACACTATTATATTAATTTATTTTCATATTTTGGCAATAAAACCATTTAAAAAAAACCCCTAAAACTTCCATTATCCAAGCAAAGACCTTTTTGTTTTTTATGTAATGAATTTTCCCTTACACTTACCATTTTGGTACTCTTAAAATTCTGCTGACTAAAATCAGGTGTTCTGCTAACCTTCCCAGCCTTCTCCATAATTTTAAGTTCGATTGCTCCCTATGATATTTAAAAATGTTTTCAATGTTTTATTAAAAAATCTTGTTATAATTTCTTATTTTATGTAGACGTTTTTTCCTAGCTATCACAATTTGTAAAAAGGTCCCACAAATAAAGCCCTTCTGTCTTATGCTTTTTGCTTGTCACTACCTCAGCTTAAGTCTCCAACACCAATATCTATACTTTATCTGGAATCTCTGGTTCAAACCCATACTTAGCATTCTCCTTGTATAAAAAAATAGTTTCACCTTCTTGAGTTTAAAACTAAGTGGATAAATTACTCTATACCACGTTATTGTAATAGGTTAGAACAAATAGCAAGTATATTATCCATTAAGTTAAAATGACAATTTATAAGCAATCATAAAAAAAGGTATTGTGAATGTTTAAGAAAGTCATGATCATATAATTGACTAATAAACATGATTCAAATTGAGGAGAAAGATTTACAAGCTATCTTATTGAATGTTGTCTTCTCTTGGAAATATGAATGACCAAGTTCTTTGTTGAAGAACATTCTTGAAATATATAGGTGTAGCTTTGGTAGCTTCATAAGCCTCCAAAACAAAATTTGAAATTAACTTGCAATTTTCAAAATCCTCAAGTCATTTTTCAAAAGTTTTTACCTCTTAAAAAAAAGAAATGAAATATCATTGACAAAGGAATGTATTAGAACCAAAATATAGCATTAAGGGGGGTACCCATTGACATGTTACAAAACTCAATGCATATGCCTACCAAGAATCAGGTGTTTAGATTTTAAATACTTTAGTTGAATATTTAAAGAAGATAATATATTGGAGCAATAGTTTTTTGCAATATTCTTCAGCGAGAGAAGTTCCTTGATCCCATTAATGACTTATATAGTGAGAGATTCAATTGAGGTGAGCTTGGTTACAAATCTCCTAGAATTCCTTTATTTCCAAATAATTTGCACATAAAGTCCCAAGGCTATTGTGTATATCTACTTAACATACTTAGAAAGAGAGTTCTAGGTTGAAAGCCAATTCATGATGTTAGTGAGAGAGCTTCTGAGAGCATACCAGAGGCACTTTCTTTTCACATTTTCCTATATTCTGTTTGGACATGAAGAACAGGTGATCCCTTGATTCTTCTTATACTAGGCTTGAGGGCAAGATCAGCAACATCCAGATATCTAATTCTATTTGTGGTGTTAAGCCTATTATTGATGATGAGTCAAAGAAGAAAAGAGATTTTAGGTGGCAGTACCTTGCTCCAAATTATTCTATGCTAGTTAACCGCTGGGTTCTTCCTTCTAAACAAATCCTTAATGAGCTTGTTGAATAGTTTGTGGATTGGTTAGTCCTTCTAATAAAATGTCTCAAGGGTAGATGGACTAGGGGGTAGTGAGGATGCAAATGTCTTAGGCATTTAGGAAATTTCCAAGTGTTTCCGTACATTAATGAGCTAAGTTTAGTGTGAAGAGGTGGGATCAGAGAGTAGTGCTAATTTTCTCATTGGTACTACTTTATCTTACCCTATGAGAACTAAAACCAAAGTATTAGAGGAACTAGGGATGACAATTTTTTTGTCTAACTAGGATTAAAGTAAACGAATTCGATCTAAGTTGACCAAAATTTAGGCCAAATTTAGGCTTTTCTTTTAATTTTTGAGCTTCAACCTGAAGTATAAAAATATTAAGTAAAAGAAAGTTATTTCTAGTAAATTAATATTATTTTAAAATTTTAAATTAAAAATTATTTAGACTTGACTTGGGCCTGATTAGGTTTCATACCAACTAAGCTCGATTAGTCTTCGGATTGGATTGCAAGCCTCAGATTTGATCGAACTTTAGGTTAGGTATGGGCCTAAACATAATTTTTTTCCAAGCCCGAGTCTAGTCTAGCCTAAGAAGAATTAATACAAAAAAGAAACTCCTTTATAAACAAGTTTGAAAGTAAAAAATTTGGTAATTGAATTAACTAGATAGCCCTAGTTTTCATTAAATCATTATTCTTTATATGGAGTAGGTTTGAGCATTAGAGAATATGATTATGCTCAGAACAATGAGAAGAATTCATAATTTCCTAGTGGCTGGGATAGATGATTGAGGGGAAACTATTTCTTTAGCAATGTAGGTCTCCATGATCTAGTTTTTTAGCTTTGAAATAAGTTATATAAATGTTACTGATTCGTGAAGATGTTATATTTTGTTTATCTAAATTACAATACAACTTATGGAGAGCTTTGTTGTAACGGAGATGACTTTTCTTTAGTAAAACAAATCAACCACCTTTATGGTTATGCCAATTATACTACGATCTTCGGTGTTTCAAAAATCTTATAGAAAATTATCGTGCTTACCCAAATTCTTTTTAGATCCCATTTGCTAACTTTTAAAAATGTTGATGGAGCACGTTCATGATGAACTTTTTCCAATTAACATCTACGTTATAGAAAGTGATTGAAAATTAATAAATCAAATATTAGATAAGTGTCAAACATATTGATTAACTTATTTAATATATTTACATATCATTACTCATATTAAAATGTATATAATAATGTTTACTTATAATTAATTATATTTATTAATTTGATAAGAGTTTAAAGAAATTTTAGGTAAACATAAGATTTCTTTTAAAAAATTTAAAACACAAAATTTTATGTATAATTAAGTTCAAAAGGATCAAATTTGATTATATCGTTTTTATTAGAATTCAATTTAAACCCAAATATTTCAACACATTCAAAGGTAACCTTAATATTTTATAAAAGTTCAATTCGAACCCCAACTTAATTTTTTTCATCAATCCTCGATTACGAAATATATATATAACAATTTTTATGGACCCTTTGCCAAATATGTATTCAAAGTGACAAGCGAGATCCAAAAAATTTATTAAAAAACATTTATCCTTTATATCCTCTCTCTTTTTTGCATTTATGTCCATTTCTTCACCTTTTACTTCTAGCATTGATCATCTATTGCTAGCCTTTTATAATCATGACTCCTTTTGCCATCGTTACCATGAAAAGCCTCTCTTTTGCTTTCATATTCAGACTCGTAAACTAATAACACCTTTCCCCATCTTTATACTCTCCATTCTTCTCTCTTTATTCCACATAAGTTTATTGCATTACAATCCCATCTTTCATTATCTCTCTCTCTCTCTCTCTCTCTCTCTCTACCATAGACTATAATCCCGTATTTATAATCCTAATCAGATGCAGAAACCACAGCTTTGTTAGAGTTCAAGGAAAACATGTGCAATAACTTTTCAAATATGAACTCATGCAGCACCTTACACGGTATAGTTGTTAAAAAGACGTAAGATTCAATAACGTTACTGCCTTAGTAGGCGAGGTTCTTCATAGCTTATATATTGCCTATGTATATACTGCAAGTTTGTGCATATATATATCTGAAAAAGAAACTCATGTTTGTATGTGAAAGTTACAAGTGAGAAGGGTAGAAACAGCAAAGAAGAAGAAGACGAGAGTAACAGAAATAGACTTAAATGAAGAATTTGAAACTATATATAGAGAAAAAAATCATATAAGAAAAGAATAAGAGGTTGAGAAAGAGAGCGCCTCTTCTTCATCTAGAGAACCAAGCTATATCTCAGCAATAGATGAGCAATGTGTACATATGATACATAATTAATAAGGAGTTCAAATATTATAATGTTCTTACTTCTTATAATAGAAGACCGATTGAAAAGTTAAGTTAGGGTTCAAATTAAATATTTGTTCAATGTTTAAATTCTTTTTCAACGTATCTAAATATTTAGATTTAAATTGTAATTTACTAAAAATATTAAAGTCTAATTTAACACTTGAATCATATAATTAACAAAATTATAAAGAAAGTACGTTTTACTCTATTTTTGCATAAACTAAAGATGATCATTCAATAGATCATAAGTCACTCAATAGAGAATAAATATTTTGACTCAAAACAATCAAAACTCAATTGAAATTACCATACAAAATAACCAAGTTAAGAAAATTAACTTACGAGAAGCTCATCATCGTCGATCTTGGCAAATTGGACGTCGGTAAACTTGGCTGCCATTATGTGTACGACAGATTCTATGAGCTTAGAGGGTCCACGCCATAAAGCAGCAAAGTTAATGGGTTGTTTGTGTTGGAAAATCTAGACCGGATCTGATCCGAGCGCAGCGGAATAATCACAAAATTTTTTCGTGATTTTTTATTTTCTGAAAACCAAGATCTATTTAAATCTATAAAATGATTAACACGAATCATATTAAGTGGAATTTAATGAAGTGAATCACACGTTAATACACTACTTAATAACAATATATAGATGCACAAGAAGAGGGGGTTGAATTGTGATACACTTTTCTTTAAACCCCTATTTCGAAAATATCTTTTGATTAAACAAGACTTGTTTGTTTCAAAAGAACTAATGTTTATAGTTATATTGAAAAACACGATTAAGAGAGAGAGAGAGAGTTGAGAGATTTCGATACAGTAATTTTTATACTGGTTCACCCCAAACCGTGGGTTACGTCCAGTCCTCAGATGTCTTTCTGAGATTTTACTATCTCTCCAAAACTTTACAAGTATTCTTTTTCTTCGAGCCTCTTCAGGTCTCTATACA
>JANVCL010000002.1:30495152-30535350 GCA_026546855.1 Erythroxylum incrassatum | reverse complement strand
TAAAGCATCCTCATTAAGAAGTCAATTTAGATAATCTTTAATCTGATCCAGGATTGCAGAAAAAAAAACAGATTGTCATCTTAATGACCGCGATAGAATACAAAGAGCTTATTTGCAAAAGGGTCCATGTCAACCTTTTGAGCATGATTTTTCACAAAGAAAACTTAGAAATATTTATCGTAGATTTGTTCCATCTTGGTTTAAAGAATATGCTAATTAGTTAGAGTATAGTGTTACAAAAGATGCAGCTTCTTGCTTATGTTACTATCATTTTAGGCCAGATTTTGGAAGTCAAGCAAGTGGTGATACTTTTGATACTGATGGATTTAACAATTGGAAAGAAAAAAAAGATTTCATATTCATATAGGAGGTCTTAATAGCTCTCACAATATAGTTTGGAAGAAATGTCAAGATTTGATGAATCAAAAACAACATATTTAAGTTGTTTATGCTAATCAATCCAACCAAGCTCGAAAGGACTATCGTACCTAACTCACTGCATTAGTGGATTGTGTTCGATTCCTTTTACGTCAAGGATTGACTTTTAGTGGTCTTGATGAATCAGAGACTTCTAGTAATAATGGTAATTTTCTTCAACTTTTACAATTCTTGGCTAACCATAATGAAGCTATCAACAATATTGTTTTAAACAATGCCCACAGAAATCTCAAAGTCATTGCTCTTGGCATACAAAAGGATATTGTCAAAGCCGATGCAATTGAAACCTCCAATGTCATTATTAATGGTCTTCAAGGTGGGTTATTTTCTATCCTTATTGATGAGTCTTGTGATATCTCAATCAAAGAACAATTGGCTATTGTTTTACGTTATGTGAATGCAAAAGGATGGGTACTTGAGCGATTTATTGGTATTATTCATGTTAGTGATACCGTCTCTTTATCACTAAAGTTTGCAATAGATGAATTGTTTTCAAAGCTTAGATTGAGTATATCATCTCTACATGGGCAAGGCTACGATGGAGCTAACAATATGCGAGAAGCAATTAATGGTTTAAAGACTTTGATTTTAAAAGAAAATAATTCAGCTCAATATGTTCATTATTTCTCTCACCAATTGCAATTAGCACTTGTAGTGGTGGCCAAGAATCATATACATGTTGCTTTGTTGTTTAACAAAGTCTCAAGCTTATCAAATGTAGTTGGAGGTTCTTATAAAAAAAAGATCTTCTTTGTGAGAAGCAATTTAGTAAGATTGTTGAAAGGATGAAAAATGGTGAACTGTTAAGTGGTAAAGGTTTACATCAAGAAACTTCTCTTCAAAGACTAGGTGACACACCTTGGGGCACACATTATGGATCATTATCAGGCTTAATCGTGATGTTTGACTCCATAGTTGATATTCTAGAGATCATTATGGAAGAAAGCACAACTTCAGAGCAAAAAGGTGAAGCATATGTTTTGTTTGATTCTATCCAATCTTATGAATTTGTATTTAGCTTGCATTTAATTAAAAAAATCTTAGGCATCACAAATGAATTATCTCAAGCATTACGAAGGAAGGATCAAGACATTATCCATGCAATTTCTTTGATTAAAGTTTCCAAACAACTACTACAAATGATGAGGGATGATGGGTGACAATCCTTATTTGATGAAACATCTTCATTTTGTGAGAACCATGATATTGCCATTCCAAATATGGATGAAAATTTTGTACTTCAGGGAAGGTCAAGGGGAAATGCAAGAAAAATGACGAATTTGCATCATTATTAAGTGGAATTATTTTACACTGTGATTGATATGCAACTTCAAGAGCTCAACAATTGTTTAAATGAGGCAAATACCAAGTTGCTTATTTGTGTGGCATGCTTGAATCCAAATGACTCTTTTTATACTTTTTATAAGCAAAATTTGATTCAACTTGCTGAATTTTATCCTTTTGATTTCTCTAAACTAGAGCTTATTACTCTTGGTGATCAACTTGACAATTATATTGTTCATATGCAATCTGATCACCAATTTTCAATATTAAATGGGATTATTGATCTTGCCAAGAAGTTAGTTGAAACAAAAAAGGATGTTGTGTACCCTTTGGTGTTTTTACTTGTGAGATTAGCTTTGATTATGCCTATTACTACTGCATCGGTGGAAAGATTATTTTCTGCAATGAAGATAGTGAAAAATTTCTTGCGCAATCGGATGGGAGATTCTTGGATGAATGATTATTTGATCACATATATTGAGAAAGATATCTTCAATAGTATTGATAATGAGAAAATTTTACAATGATATCAAAATATGAGGACTCGTAGGGAATGATTGCGATAGGTTATATACTTATACATAAGGAGCTCAAGACAATGATGCAATTTTTTGTTTATCAAATGTACAAATATTTGTATCTTTTTCAGTAATATAAGAGTACTTTAAATATTGTTCCCCTACTTTTTTTCCTGGATTTGTCCTTGCCTAATCTATTGGGAAATTTATGGAATAAACAAATTTTTTTATGAATTTTCAAAAAAGAATTTCTTTTAATTTATAATATGATTAATTCATATAAATTATAAATTATAAATCATATTTTATTATAAAATTTAGAATTTTATTTTAACTACTTCCTTGCAAAACAGATTTGTTAAATAGATTATTGAAAACTAATTTAAGCATATAAGTCTTTAACTGTTTAATGGTACTCACATGAATAAATTAAGATAATTCTATAAATGATATAAAAGAGGTATATTAAAAGTATTTGTCTTTGAAGAGCCTATGCTTACTTATAATAAGACTTATACTTTTTAGTAATTTAATTTAATTTCAATAAAATATATATATTACAATTATAACTAATCCTAATTAAATATCTGTTAGGTTCAAATAAAATTTAATATCAAATATTATTCTTTATTTATTAAATATGTTATATCGATTCTAAAGTTTTTCAAATTTTATAATAAAGTCCAACTTGATTAAATTATATTTTCTCTCTTTAACCATTTTTTGTGTGTGATTTATTAGGTTCATAATATGTTGATAATAGATATATTCAATCCTAAATATATCCAAGAATAGATAAATTAAACTCTTGTAACTTTTATTTAACTCTCTAGTTAAACAATAGACAACGACGTATCAAAATTGACCTAGAACAATGTATCATGACTACCCAGATATTAAGAAAGTCAAATTGATTTTAACTATTCTTTATATACAAATGATTTCTTTGTATAATTCAAATCTTTTGTCATGTAATATTTCAATTACACATGAGTATGCAATTAATACCTATTCTATTTTAATTTAATCATATTAGTTCACTAACATTAGTAATTGATTCTTTTAATGATATTTGAAAACCATTTTCAATATTTCAGTCCACCTTCGTTAAAGATTTTTAAAATCAATAGTAATTGAGAAAAATTAAATATTGATCATTTAACTACCTTCACATAGTTTATGTTATATCCAACAAACTAGAATGTGTCTTAAGTAGTTTCAAAATATAACAATTCCTACCTGAGATATTTTAGAGATGTTAAGTTAAATAATTACTTATACAATTGTTACAATAACCATTTTCACAAATTTATAAATAATGTTTTACAATCAATTCTTATGTTGAGTCAATTCAATAAATTTGTTCTTTAATAAGAACCCCACATATTTATTTAAGTATCTTTATATTTTAAGTTACAATCATCTACTTATTTCAAAGTAAAGACATAATATGTGCCAATCTTTATACACTATTAATGTCCAACCTTAACTAAGTAATAGATAAGAACAATTTAGTGCTGATACATAAATACAATATGATTTATATAATTATGATCTTATCATAATTCTATTTATAAAGTATATTTATTCATGAACTTTATCTTATAAATTAGTTAATTAAACAAATATGCATTAAATAAAGAATGTTTTTAATCAATTATATTATGAATATACAATCAAACTATTGGTTATAGGCCACAAACCAATACAAATACTATTTGACCTCTCAGACAAGGTTATTCGAGGGAATATTTTGTTTTTTATTTTTCTTTTTATTTTTAAATTTAGCAAAAAAGTGTGTTTAATTGAGTTTCTATTTTTTATTTTAATTTTGTCCTTCCTATTTTCATAACTTATTAAACAATAAAAATCGATCTTGATCTTTTGTTGTTGTTTTTCTTATAATTTTTTTATTATTACCTAAATAAGTACTATAATTATTTAATATTAATTACCAATAAAATTGCAACCAATGTAATTTAATAAGCTTAATTTTATATTGAATTAAAATTTTAATATTTAAAATAAAATTAATTTAAAACATATTTTTATAATAGAATAACTTTTTAATAAATATAGTTTAAATTTATAATATCTTAGAGTACCTATTTTTTAAAATTTTAAAAATAGTTATTTATTGACTATATAACTAAATATTTAACTGTAGATAATAAATCCAATTTTAATAAATAAAAATTAGTTGACAGCTAAAATTTTTAATTTTTTTACTTATTTATTTATAATGAAAATGATCAATTTATTTTTAATACTTATTGCTATTATTATATTATGTATTAAGAATATAACCACATCATTATTAATTACTAATGAGTTTTTTTGTTTAAAAATATATAATAAAAAACTACAGTGAAGTTAAAGACAGATTAAAATGTGACAAACATTTCTCTTAATTCCTATTAGAAAAGGTTAACTCTAGCTCCAACTATTCAACTAAAGGGCTTCATATGTAAGAGGATGAATTTTCATTGCATTCATCTATTATCCTGTACCTTATCCAATAAAATACTCTCTATCAAGCAAGTCAATGAGATATGTCAACCCTCTCTACCTCCCTCCTTCTCTCTTAAGTATGTCCACCTTTGGAGTAACTGATATATGCTTAAATGTTGATACGTTTAATCCATTTCACTTAGTAATTAAAGCCTTAAAATACTTAGGACACTCACTTTAGCTCATAATTTTAGGTACATTTTGAAAATGAAGGGGCTAAAGTGACTCGAAAAGCATACTCATTAAGCCATATTCTCAATGTTCATACTTTGTTATCTTCATGGAGCAAGAAGAAGAGACAAAATAAAGGATAACAATGAAGAATGAGAGATGGAAAAGCTCATGGCCACCCCAGAAAAATGTCACAGCAAGTTAGCGAAGTTGAATAAGGAGGAAAAGGATAAAGAGATCTGGGAGACCTTTTGAAAGGTTGAGGTGAAGGAGGAAAAGGATAAAGAGATCTGGGAGACCTTTTGAAAGGTTGAGGTGAATATCCCACTATTAGAAGCAATCAAGCAAGGACCAAGGTATACAAAATTCCTTAAGGAATTGTGTACAAACAAGCGAAAGTTACGAGGTAACGAAATGATTAGGATGAGTGAAACTATTTCTGCGGTTTTTAAAAAGAAAATACCTCCTAAGTGTAAAGACCCAAGCATGTTTACTATTACTTGCAAAATTGGTAACACTGAGATTAAACAATTCATGTTAGATTTAGAAGCATCGATTAATTTTATAACTCGTTCCATGTATGCTTCTTTGAATTTAAGGCCATTAAAAGAAAATAGTGTTACTATACAATTGGTTGATCATTCTAATGCTTAGCTAGATGGGGTGATTGAGGATGTGCTTGTGTAGGTAAATGACTTAATATTTCCTGCTGACTTTTATGTGATTGACATGAATGATGAAATTTCTATAAATTTGTACCTACCTTGCTAGTGTGGCTGTTTATTAACCCCAAACAAGATAGATGTGCGTGAGGGTACCCTCACGATCGAGTTCGATGGGGAAGATACTCGTTTCAAATTTTTGATATCAACAATTCCTCCCATAATGACACTCTATTTTTGCAATTAATGTGATTGACCTTTTAGTATAGGAGAAATGTAAGCAGAAGCATATAATTGAACAAGAAGTAGTTTCAACAAAAGAGAAGACCAAAGCTTTTAATGTCTCACCAGAAAGCTTTACCATTGGTCAAAAAGTGCTTTTTTACTGTGTTAAATATAAATTGTTTCTGCATAAATGTTGTCCTTATTAGTTTTATCCTTTTGTGATAACTAATGTTCTTCCTTATGGTGCAGTTGAGATCAAAAGTTTAAAAACAGGGAAGACATTGCATGTAAATGGTCATCGACTCAAGCCTTACTTTGATGAAGATCAAGTGGAAAATGCCGAATTTGTGATTCTTAGAGATCAAATTTTTGTCACTTGATGTGAGCAACATGGAGTCGAGCCAATGACAATAAACAAATGTGATGCTTGGGAGGCAACTCAAGGGAAGTTAATTTCTATCTATTTACATTTTCGCATTGCTATTTTCGTAAATGCTCCATTTCTTATATTTGATGTTACATTGGGAACAATGTAAGTTTTAAGTGTAGGAGTTGGAGATCTTAGTTTTTATGCACGATTTTTAGCTTAATTGTTGCATTTATGGCTTCTTAGGTGATTTTCAAAATCAAACAAACAAAATAAAAAATTTATTTTCTATTACTTTTAAGACTATATAGCCATAATTAGAGCGTGAATTGACTAGAAAAATCCATGGCAAATATAGCATGTACTTTTGCTCTTGTGAATGGTTGATATGCATTGTCTTTAGAAAAGTAGTGACTAGTGGTAGATAAAAATCAGTGAAAGTTTGAGCCTTATTGTCTTTTGTTATGTGTGACCTTTATGACAAGTATATCCTGACTTTGCTTTGATTTTCTATTCGAGACTGCATTTTTATCACATGCATTACCATGAAAATGATTAGGCATTCTTTGTTGTTTACGAGCTACATTAGTTAAATAGCCTACACATTTATATGAATTTTCCTTTTTTAAACCCCTTGAGCTTTATTAACCTTTCTTTTACGATAACTACATTACATGCCTTGAACTGAACCAAATGTCCCACCCAAGCCTTAAAGATAGTGGAGCATTTGTTGATTGTTAATGATTGTGGATGTACATGAGTATAAGTGTGGGGGTGTGCATATGTGTAGAATGATTACAATTATTGGGATGTTATTTTATGTAATATCAATGAAATTCTCATGTTGGTATAGCTTCTTTCAATTTTCAAATGAAAATAAAATAAAATAAAGAAAATAAAAATGTTTGAATAAAAATATCAAGGATGAAATACATTTGTTTCAAAAAGTTATTCATGATTATTTCTCCTCCTAAAGTTGGATTGAATGGGTAATTTGAATATGATGAATATGATGTGGATGTTGTCTTGGAAGTTTCACTCCTAGTACCTCAATATATTGTTATCATCTATCTCTATAAGTGATCCCTTTTGTTTAGTTAAGCTTTATGTTGTTTATGTATGAGAGCTCAAATTTGAGCTGTGAGATATAATTGTTACATTCATCATAGCTGATAGTACCCAGTTTTGAATAAATGTTAGTGTGTGCACTTGATGTTTCATTAAGTGTTACTTTTGCTTCACTAGCTTGATGGCTTTTATGCTACATTACTCAAAATATGTCTTCCTTTATCTTTGCCCATATTACAACCTTAGAAAAATCTTTTGATTCATGATTATGCATGTGACTTTTAGTGGTGGAGAAATGAAATGATATATAAAGTTGCGGATTGTTATGATCATAAATAGTGTTTGAGTGTACCTATGGATCTATCTTATTTAAACATATTGTATCCAAGTATACCTTTAGATTATTCAATTTCTAAGGGTGTTGAATGTTGATCAATCATGAATAGAAGTTTTGAATGTTGAATTCTCGCTATGGTTTTTGAAAGTCATTTATCTTTACTTATGAATATCTAGTCTTAGAAAATATGGAAAATGAATAAGTGTTTTAATTTGTGACCTTGATTTTAATGATCTTTCCGAGGATGACAAAAGCTAAGTGTGGGTAAACTTGATATGTGCTTAAATGTTGATAGATTTAATCCATTACATTTAGTGATTAAAGCCTTAAAATGCTTAGGACACTTACTTTAGCTCATATTTGATTTTAGGTACATTTCGGAAGTGAAGGAGATAAAGTGACCTGAAAATCATACTTATTGAGCCATCTTCTCAATGTTCGTACTGTGTTCTCTTCATGGAGCAAGAAGAAGAAGAAGATTACAAGAAGAAGAGACAAAATAAAGCATAACAATGAAGAATGAGAGTGGAAGAGCTCACGGCCACACCAGACAAATGTCACAGCTATGAGCAATCTCACGATTGTGACACCAACTGCATGGGCATAAGACCACTCTCACTCCTATGCAAGGGTGTTTGACGGGTGTGAGACACCACTCACACCCGTGAGAGGCTATGTACGCCAGTGAAGTTTAGAAGAGGACAGACGCGATTCTTCACCGTTTTCTCTTCAATTTTCAACAAGAATGGAGGCTACGGAGGCTGATTCTTGGAGATTGATAGAGAAGATAAAAGGCTAACATCCCATCACCAGTTTGAAGGTGAAATCGACACCTAAGTCATGATTAAACTTATCTCATCTTGTTTAATTTTGAATCTCTCTTTTCAGATTGTTACTGTTGTTTGATGTTAATTGAATTAAGTTTTGTAAAGATGATCTTAATGCATTCATTGCATTGTTTTATTATGAACCCATTGCTAGAATGTTAAATATAATCTGTAATTGTTATATTTGATGTTCGTTAGTAGCCACTAATGATCTTGAATCGTTAGGAACAATGTAACTTATGTTAGATAACCAGAATGTGTGAGGTTACTACTTATATTAATCCATTTTCCACTTTGTAATGCGGCTGGCAAATTGAATATAGAGATTGTATCCTAGGTTATTCGGTGGCTAGGTTTAATTAATGAGTATCCCTTAATTAAACACACCCTTAGGGAAAATCGGGATTAGAAGAACGTATCGTTATTCCATGATCAATAGTTTGAAGAGAGGTGTGAAAACATTAGAATGATGGGATATGTTAATGTGTCTAAGCCAAAATTGATCCTAAAACCAGACTTTACACGTATTTGACACTTTTATCATTTTCGATTGTCTTCTATAATTTTTTTAGCTATTTTAAGTTTATGTTATTTTCTCTTTACTTTGCATCAATTATTTTCATTATAAGAATTAACTGAACATTCCCTATGGATAAGATCCCAACTCACCACATCTAGTGTGCAGAGTTAGATAAATTTTGTAGTGCACTCGACACGAACTGTCAGTAACCATGCCAAAATCTAACAATTATATGCTAAACTTCTTATTAGTGGTACGCCTTTTAGATTTCTTGCTTAGTTTAGCCATCTCTAGGTTTCTCATGTTCGCTTCTTTTATTCTCCTTTTGCTTGCTTTTCCAATATTACAAGTTCTTTTCAAGTAGCTAGCTTAGCTTGCACAATGCATTTAGCTATTATTTCAAGCTCTTCCTATGGTGCTTTAAAGGAACTCTCTTCTCTATTCCCCTGAGTAGAGTAGCTCCTATTTTTTTCTCCTTATCATTTAAAGAACTACTTTTTAAGTTCTCAGCTAATTGTTTTCTTTTTTAGCCTCTTTTAGTTCATTTTCAACACATCTTTAGACCTTAACCAAGCTGATCTTATTACGTAATCCAAATCCCCTTCCTTTAACCTTATATATACAAACTACCTTGTTCCACCTCTGTCCACTCCTTTTACTAACATTAAGCCCCCAATATTTTTCTCCTAATATTCAAGTAGAGAATGTCCTTTCCATGAATTATAAACCTATTAGCGTTCCTCCTAAGCTTTTAACTCAACCTTAACCTAACTTAGCTTCTTTAAAACACCCATAACTCTACTCTATACTTTGTCCCCTTGACCTCCAACCTCTCCCTCCAAACTAAGATGGCATTAAATTGGAGACTACAATTCTACCAATAAGTTTCAATTTATTCTGCCTTCACATATTAAGGGGAGTTACATTATTATTCCATATTTGGAGGTGTTCAAAGAGGTTGCAAACGAATGGGAATCTTCCCTAATGAGATTTGTTTTTAGAAAAATGCCTTACCTTTCCTAATATGTATTTGTGGACCATGCATAACTAAAAAAAGGTTTGGTGGAAGTGTTGATGAATTAAAAGAACCTTTTTTCATTTTAATTTTGATTCCAAATCAAATGCTCAGAGAGTGATTGACGATTGTCTTTTACACATCTCTAATGTGACTATCTATATTAAACATTGGAAACTTGGCTTTAATTTGGAGAAATTAAAACATAAGCATGTTCTTTGCTGGCTTAATATACACAATGCCCTTTTATAGTATTGGTTAACTAAACGTTTAAGTCATTTAGTAAGCTATATTAGTAAATTAATTTTTATGGATAAGACCACAAATTTAATAAAGAAAATATATTACACTCTGTTTTATGTGCTATTTAACTAACATTAGGAGCTAACTGAGAGAATCATACTAGTGAGGCTTAGAGATAATGAATTAAAGTTTGAAGATATGGTTGTTGTCTCATATTAATGAAGACTAGTTTTATATCACTTAGGTAAATAATGGAGGCTATTAGGTAAGATATTTTAAAAAGGAGATTACTGTGAGCTAATAAAATTGGAAAGACCAAATAATGGTGAGGTTGTAGAAAGAAAGCTAATGGATGATAATTTGCAATAAAGAGAAATAATTAAGTAATAATCTTGTTAGATGAAAGGGAGCAAGGGGAATGTGTGAAGGATCAGGAGTTAGAGAAGCATACCAGTGGTAAGGATGATCCTTAATGCTCTAATAAAATGGATAATACTCTACTATCAGAGGAAATTAAAGTAGTAGGGTCCTTTGATCAATTCAAAAGAAACTTTTTAGTTATCTCCTTATCATCTATGATAAAATATTCCTCCATGGTTTGTCTCAACAAGATTAAATGAAGCCTTGGTAATGAGTTCAAAGTGGCAAGTGCAAGGAGATTAAGTAGGAGGAATATAGCTAAAAGCTTTAAACCTTATAAACTTTCCTTTTGACAATCTTGTCTTGGAATATCATAGGGTTTGAAATCCCTAAAAAGAACTAGGTGTTATATGATTACCTTAATAAATCATTGGCCAAGTAATACAAACAACTTGAGTTTATAAGGAATCATTGGCCAAGTAATACTAATCACTAGGCACACCATTATAGGAATAGCAGTTATTGCCTTCGTCTAGATAAAGTTGAGGTTTCTAACTCTCTGATCAAAGATAAGCTCATTCATCTCTCTATGAATTTGGTTTAAGTGAAGACTAGGATCCAAGTAACTTTTATGTATGCATCTAATCATTTCTTTTAGAGATGCCTTCTTTAGGATAAGTTAAAGATGATTCACTCTTCTATGGACACCCCATAGATAATTATAAAGGATTTTAATAGTACCCTCTCATTTTCAAAAGCTAAAGGCAATACTTGCTTGAGAAACTTTAATGAAGACTTCAAGAATGACACAAATCACATTGAAGTTACTGAACTAAAGTCAAAAGGGAGTTTCTTTAATTGGAATAACAAGCAAAGTGGCCCTTAGTTCACAAGAAAAAAGTTAGATAGAACTATGATCAATAAAATTTGGCTAAATCAATTTATAGACAGTAAGGCAATATTTAGTAATCCACTTTTCTCTAATTATACTTTTATTAACATCTAAAACTTTTTCTCAGATTACTAGAGAAGACCATTTTCTACTTTAATAACTACCTAGTAAGGAGTTGATGGCTTTAATCAAACAGTGGCCAAAGGGATAACTACAGAATTCCAAAGTTGTAGTTCTTATGTTTGTATATGGAAACTCCAACTGATATGATGGAAACTAGAGAAAAAATCTTATCCAGATCCAAGATTAGCTCTACCAGTTCCCATATGACCATAATAAGCATATTAAGGAGAAAACAACTCTCTCATGATACATTTATGTCCTAAAGGAACATCACTTATTATTAAAGTAAAAATCAAGAATACAATGACTAAAGATGGAGACATGAACTTAAGCTTCTTCCACAAGTCCATTTTTTCTTAGGAGGAACTCCAAAAAAGTCTCTTATTTGCTAAAGGACAATGGAGAATCAAAAAGAGATAATATAAAAGGCATGTGACTACTTTAGGGACACAATTGGTTCTCAAGTTAATGTTTATTCATTTGTACATGCTTATTCATTTGTATATGTCTCTAAATTATTTATCTCTAAGAAAATCATAAGGGAAGATTTAAGCTTTATATCAATCATTTTTAGGGTGCATTTATTCAAAAGGAGAAAATAAGGAACAATATACTTCTAGATTATGAACTTTTTAAGAACTAAAATAAGAAGCATTCATTTACAAGTTGCTCTATTAAGATTAATTTTCCTAAGGCCTTTGACTCCTTCAATTGAAACTTTATCTTACACATCCATAAAGTATTTCATTTTCCTCTAAAATTCAAAAGTTGGATTGAACAATGCATTTCTATGACCTCCTTTTTTATCTTGATTCAATGGGAGCCAACTAACATCGCTAAAGGTGGTATATGAATGAGTTAAGGTAATCTAATCTCACTCTTCTTATTCACTTTAAACATGGAGAAACAAACCAAACTAATTGATCATTTTATAAAGCAAGAAGCAAAATTTAAGTTTCTTCATAAACATAGTAAGTTAAAAATCTTTAAGTTAGCTTCTCTATGGAGTTGATGACAAATCACTAACCATTTTTATGATTGCTCTTTGTACATTCAAGGTTTTATATGATCTCTCTTTTAATAAAGATAAGAGCTATCTAATGGTATCAGCTGGTGCTAACCATCTTATGATATGGCTAGCTAACTCGTCAAGCCTAAAGTTAAAAACCACTCCATTTATTTACCTTGGTTTTCCTGTAACAACCAATAGATTAAGCTTTAGGGATTTCTTACCACTAATTGAGAGGATTCATAGAAAAAAATAAAAAAATTCATGTGATAAAATTTTGTCATTTTTTGGTAGAGTACAACTCATCAATTATGATTTTAACTCTATGTGTATCCATTGATCCTCTCATATCATTTTTTTAAAATTTTATCAAAGCAACAGAAAAAAATACTGAAATGATTCTTATGGTTTAGGGACTTCAAACAAAAAGCAATAACTAAGGTCACGTGGTGCAACCTTTTGTATACTAAAGGAAGAAGGAGGAATTGGTATAGAATCCACTAGAATTATCAATAGGGTTGTAATGTCTTAAAAGTTTTGAAGAATCCTAGATGAAAAAGAGGCATCATAGCTGAGGTGGATGTACACACACTATTTAAAGGGCAAAAATTTTGAAAATTTAATAAAAAATAACAAATTCATGGACAATGATAAATTTACTAAATGATAGATATATAATTAACCATATTTATACCTCATATTTGATGTATATTTGCTCGATATTTTATACTTTTATTGTATATTTGATACTTAATTTTTTTCAAGTGTATTTTCATAATATAATTGCCTTTATGGACTTAAAGGAGAAGAATTTGGACAAAAACGTGACATAAAATAAAGATTTAAAGCATAAAAGGGATACTCAGGCGTGTAACAACCTGTGAAACTTCTCTCAGGAAGTGCAAATTCGTGAATTTTGGGTATTGTTAATTATGCATAGTTTGATGCACAGCCATACATTAGCCTATACATTTCCCCATAACCGATTTTGGGTATTTTTAATTATGCATGGTTTGATGCAAAGTCATACATTAGTCTATACATCTCCCCAGATCCATAAAATTTACTATAAAAGGATGCATTCGGAGGAAATTAGGGGAGCACACATACAGAGATATCAAAAGACTTTGAGAGGCGACTTAAGGGGAAATTTTGATCTAGAGAAATGGAAAGCACGAAGAAACCATCGAAAGATCTAAGAGAATATAAGATCAAACCTTTACTTGGAAGATATTCGATAGGAAATAAATAGGGAGATTAGAATTATAAACCCTATATTTTATATTCGTTTTTCTTTCTGTTATTGTTTGATTTAGTCTTCAATCATGTGCAACTAAAATCCTTTAGTGTCCAAGTTAGATGAACCCTATATTGATATTTTAATATGTTTTGATTTTTTATTAATACAATTAGATTGATTGATATATTGTGATCTGATTATGTTTTTTATTTATGTTCTAATAGATCTGAAATATTATATCATAACCTAATTTCGTAACATAGAGATTAAGAAATTATTGTTTGAATAGATCTACCGTAATTGGAATAATTTGATTGCAACCCTAGAGATCGGATGACATAAATCTTCTAGATTAGGGTCAAACCTAGCAGAGGGATTCACAAATTAGTAAAGCAATCTTATAAACTTTAATCGAAGTAATTCGGTTAAAAACTTTAGAATTAGTTGTTATTAGACTCAAGGTCAACTAATATCATACTATAGGAATCTCCACTGTCTAATAAATCAATAAAACAATTACATAATAAAAGACCAATATGTTAACGATTTTAGGGGGATTCGAAACCTAGATACTAGTTTTCTAATATCGATAGTTAACTAAGTGCTTCCTTAATTCTCTTATTCAATCTTGCTTCCTATTTGTTTTACTTTCTTAGTTTTTTTTCTTTTAAATTAAAAATCAAAACCAATTTCGTAGATTAGATAATAGGATAATGGTAATTACTAATACTTATAGTCCTTATAGGATCAACCCTATGTACTAATTAATTGTTACACTGTGCACTTATGGTTATTTTAATATTGACACATTAAAAAATAGTTAATCAAGTTTTTGACGCCATTACCAATGACTTTGATGTTAGGAAAACTTGAATGTTATTACTCTAGTCATTATTTTTGTATTTATTTTATTTTATTTTTATGGAATCTTGTTGAATTCTTGGCTTATTCATTTAATTTTCGTTTGAACTTCTCTACTTTCACTTTGAGTTGTGACTTATTTTTTGGATATTAAGATTTAAAGTCATAGCTACAACTCACTATGGATGGATGGAGCGAAAATTACTTTTATGGAAAATAGAATATGTCTTTGCAATCTGTAACATCACTATATAGGGGAGAGACGTGTTCTCACATGGTTTTAGAGGCTCAACTGAAGTCTATACGGTGTTGCGATATTTATGAGATTACTTACTACAATCATGAATATCGAACATTGATTTATATGTGGGAGCAACAAAACACGTACAATCAACCCAAAGGTGCACTATATAAGAATAATTTCAATTCAGAATGGAGTCACTCTTATGCATTTAGATGGAACGATTACGCTCCAGCTAAATATTTACAGCACTAAGCACCTCTAGTTAACAAGCCAATTTTGGAAGATATGATGACTGATTTCATTCAAGAATCAATTAAGAGGTATTAGGAAATAAAGGCTTGTATGCAAAAGTTGGTGAATCGGATCAATCAGTTGGTAGAGGTAATATCTGATGAAATGCGAGGGAGTTTGCCCAGTCTTACTGAAACAAACCTTGAGGAATATAGAATGGCAATCCCACTTAGAAGTGGAAATGAGTTTCCAGAAAAAGAACAAGCAGAAGAAGAAGAAGAGGAAGAGGAAGAGGAAGATGAAGCAAGTATTACGGATAAATTAAAGGAATCTTACCAAAATGAAAGCTAATTGAAACAAATTTGAGAGTGAAGATAAGACAAGAATTGGCTTCATGAATAGAGTGACATTCCAAGAAGAGCTTTCGAATGAAGAAGAAATCTTTGTCCAAAAAGAGGAACTAGAGAAGTGGCAGGAGGTAATTAAAGATGATGAGCTAGAAACCTTTATCCACAAGGAGGAAGAAGAAGAGTGGACAAAGGTAGTTAAGGAAAAATTGGTGGAGGAACCAAATAACGAAACTACTAGTGAAGTGTTGGTAGTGACCTTAAGTATGGTTCTCATTTCCTTGAAGACAAATTGTTCAAGTCAACCAATGATTCAAGGATTTATGTTATTCCCTCTTTTATTAATAGTTTGTTGTTGAAAAGGACATTAATGCATGCAATTGGATTTATTAATTTAATAAATTGTGTCCTTTCTATTATCTTGCAACAGGTGGCTTATCTACAGGCTATAAAAACCCCTATATGAAGAAACAGATGGAAAGAAGCCACTGATCATAGAGCCAGGATGAGGGTAATGTGCAAGTTACATTGAGCTAATGATGTTAAAGAAGCACTACATGAGAGGCAACCCATAAATTAAGATAGATTTTATTTTATGTTTTTTTCATGTTTCTTAGTTATTTTAGTTTTAGTTTTAGTTATTTTTATTTTCTTTTATTTTATCCTTTTTTCTTATATTTTGCAAGGATATAGTTGAACATTGGATGAATTTGAAATCAGAAAATCGTCATAATCAGGAAACTACCAAAAAATCCTCACTTTTATTTATGCTTGTATTGTATACACTGGGGATAATGTACAACTTTAAGTGTGGGGATGAGTTACATGAAATTTTAAGGATTTTTTTGAGCTTATTATAATCTTAATTATAAAATTCTATTAATTGATATTCTGGATTAGTTAAAATCTGCCAATCCGTACTATATTTCATTATTGAATATTGATTTGAATTAGTATGCAAAAGAATGGGAGTTAGAATAAAATTGCTATTATAAGTCATATTTTTAATAATCATTGACTTATTTAAGTTGAATGATATTGCATATTTTTTACACACATAATGCCCATCTTTTTCGTGAGCTTAAGAAAAAAAATTAAAGTTTTAAGCTCTTTTTCTTTCATGTTTGTTATCATATATAGTAGGATAATTCTAGAATTTGTTTTTATTATGTATATTGAGACCATATTTGTTAAATTAGAAGCATTGACATGATGAACACACATAGATTTAACAACTTACTTTAGCCTATTTTTTATAATTATCACACCCATAAAATTGTCTTTTAAGAATAACCAAGTTAAGTTTTTGCTTCTTTTTTTTCATTGATTATACCCATTTATTAACCCTTATCCTATTTTTCTTTGGAGTCTTTATATCGTTTTGAACCTTAAAGTTTATTTACATTATGCACTTGTAAAGACTTGAATTTCTTGAAAGGTCCATTATTTCTTTAATTGTGGTATTGAATGCTGAATTATTGTGAAAAAAGTTATTATACGAGTATTAAAAAAATTTGTGAATAAGTGTATAGCATCAATAGAGTTATACTAAAAGGACCTACGTGTTTTGTAAAGAATTTTTGTAATTTTCTTTTAGTAAATTTTCTTCAAATTAACCCATTTTGATATCCCACCATACCATACAGAGACTTTCAGAGTCTACTCAAGGGGCAATTTTGATCTAGAGAAGTGGAAAACACGAAGAAACCATCGAAAAATCCAAGAGAATACAAGATTAAACCTCTACTTGCAAGAATATTTGATAGGAGATAAACAGGAAGATTTAGAATTATGAACCCTTTATTTTCTATTTGTTTTTCTTTTTGTTATTGTTTGATTTAGTCTTCAATGTGTATCTAAAATCATTTAGTGTCCAGGTTAGATGAATCCTATGTTGACACTTTAATATGTTTTGATTTTTTTGTTTATGCAATTGGTTCGATTGATATATTGTGATCTGATTATGTGTTTTATTTATATTTTAATAGATCCAGAATATTAGATTATAACTTGATTTCATAACATAAAGATTGAGAAATCCTTGTTTGAATAGATCTACCATAACTGGAAGGAGTTGATTGCAACCCTAGAGATAGGATGACATAAATCTTCCAGATTAGGTGAAAGCTAATAGAGGGATTCATAAATCAGTAAGCAATTCTATAAACTTTAACCTAAATAATTCAATTGAAAACCTTAGGATTAGTTGTTATTAGACTCAAAGTCAATTACTAACATACCATAGGAATCTTCAAGGTCTAATAAATCAATAAAGCACTTACATAATAAAATATCAATCTAGTAAGGATTTTAGGATGATTCGAAACCTAGATACTATTTTGTTAATATCGATAGTTAACTAAGTGCTTCCTTAATTCTCTGATTCAATCTTGTTGCCCATTTATTTTATTTGTGTAGTTTAATTTTCTTTTAAATTAAAAATCATAACCAATTCTATTGACTAGATAATAGGATAGCGATAATTACTAGTACTTATATTTCTCATAGGATCGACTTGTACTTATTGGTACTAGCTATAGCTACGTTGTAAACTTACAGTTATTTCAATATTGACATACTCAAATATAGTCAATCACTAAACCTAAGGAAGCATCTATGTAATAAATTAAGGTGCAAAATAGGCAATGATAGTAACTCTTGATTTTGGTATGATTATTAGATTACACCGAATGAATGAGATTTCAAACTTTAGGAACTACTTACTAGAGAATACTAAGGTTAAATAAGCAAAAAGTAATCAAAATCAATACTCTATTTATCATCACGGCTATTGTTTTTTACTATAGCCCAAATGAAAGAAAAGAAGGCATATTAATCTAAATAAACACTGCTTTAGTTTTTTTATAACTAAATTTTGCAAGGAGCTTTTGAGGAACCAAGCATAAAGAATGAATTGGCTCAAGTAAGCTCTCTCTCAGGGCTTTTTCATCTTATAGATGCTAGTGAGGTAAAAACTGTCAACCTTAGATAAATAGTAGGAAACAATATCCTACAATACTGCAAGTTATGCAAACAACAACATGACACACTAAACCACTTGTTCTTCTAATGCACTTTCACTTCTAACATATGGAACATGGATCAGAAGCTTTACAAATTGGTAGTTATAAGTGATGAATGGAATAATATTACAAAATAGCTAAGCCATGAACAAAGGATATCTTAGTATACAAATTAGCATTTGAAAGCACCATTATTCTGAGGAGATTTACCACACCTGGAAGCTTGAATGTGAATAGGAATTTTGAAATGAGCTTATAATGCAAGCTTTGTTTAACAATTGTCTGTATTGGCCTGCCTAAATGTAGCTTTGCGTTCAGCTTACCTAGCTGTTGTATCTAACTTCTAAGCTCATGAGTGAGCATGGCTTGTAAAGAACTTGTTGCAGTCTTATTCACTTAGTTCATTTTACCTTTAAGAGAAAAGGGCTTCACATGGTGGGGTGGGACTTTGATCTTGACTCATGTATACCCATCTTCTTTATCAGGCGACTGAAGCTACTCTATTTTTTCTTTCCTGCTAATGGAAATGGGCGTCCAAATCAATAATTATATAGTTAACTATATAATTATTGATTTGATATAAACACCTTAAGATAAAAAAGAAAGTTATATTTTAAAAATCCAGATCTTTTGTTCAATATTATAGTGAGTCATTTATTTATGTGAGACTCGCATGAGAGACCTACGTGAAATCTGCAAAATAAATAGCTAGAATTCTATAAAACAAAACAAGATAGAGTAAAACTTAACAAAAAAAACTGGACTCATATTTTAATGCCTAACCTGTTTTTAAGGTTGAAACGACATATTTTAAGAAAAAGTCAAAAGATATTTCATTAAACAGTAGAGTTATCACAAGAGACAGCCTTCTCTTGTCTTAACGAAGCCCACTTACCCCTCAACTGTCCCCATTTCTCGGCATGCTTCCATGTTCCAGCTTCTAAAAGGCTATAATAACTATCTATGCCCTTTAGAATGACGAAGAAGAGCACGACGTGTTGAGGCCATTTGTGTAATCTCGTAGAAACATTTAATTGATTCACAACTCTCTCTTCCCACTCTGTAACAAGCTTCATACCAGAAGTCAGAAAGATAAGCAGCAAAGATGTTAGAAATATTATGTAGCTAGTCACCTTCTTTCTTTCTCTCTATAGAAAATATCAGAGCTTTAGATTCGTTTCTTGTTGCTAGATACTGCATGGTTTGTTTCAATATCAGTGGTAAACGGCAAAAAGAATGGGACGAGCAGTTCCAGAGCAAGACCAGAACTTGACAGAAACTTCATCAAAATCCAATCTGACGCAAGCTATTGAGGCCATTTCTTCTTTGATATCATACTCTTATGCAATTAAAGTTTTTCCAGCAAAATGGAAACTGATCAGAAGCAAGTTGGAGGAGCTAAACTCTGGCCTAATTGCCATAGAAAACTGCAATTCCTGCCAAAATCCAATACTCTCTGGCTTGACATCTGCCATAATAGTCTCTTCCAACGATTGCTCTGATCTCGCTCGAAGATGCGTGGATCTTTCGTACAATGGCAAGCTGTTGATGCAGAGTGACTTGGATGTTATGACTGCAAAAATTGACCGACTTGTGAAGAATTTATCTGGGATATGTACTGCAGGTATTTTGACTCATGGATTTGCTATTGTTGTGTCTAAGCCTGGAGCCAATGCTTGCAAAGATGATATGAGATTTTACATTAGGGATATATTAACGAGAATGAAGATTGGCGACTCTGAAATGAAGCGACAAGCTTTGGTTAATTTGGTTGAGATTGTTACCTCTGACGAGAATTATGTCAAAGTAGTTGTTGAAGTTGGTGAAATTGTAAATTTGTTGGTTACTCTTCTTGATTATGTGGAAAAGGAAATCCAGGAACAGGCTGCCAAGGTAGTGGCAGTAATTTCTGGGTTTGATCCTTGTAAGTCTGTTTTGATTGGAGCTGGGGTTGTAGGCCCTTTGATTCGTATTTTGGAGAGTGGCACTGAACTGGGTAAGGAAGGTGCTGTTAAGGGTTTACAGAAGTTGACTGAGAATTCTGATAATGCTTGGTCAGTTTCAGCTCATGGTGGTGTCACAACTCTCCTAAGAATATGTAATTCTAGTGATTCTCGAGGAGAACTTGTTGGTCCTGCTTGTGGGGTACTGAGGAATCTTGTTGTTGTTGAAGAAATCAAGAGATTTATGATAGAGGAAGGTACAGTATCCACACTTGTCAAGCTTGCAAAATCAAAAGATGAGTCTGTTCTGTTAAGTTCAATTGAATTACTTCAAATCACTGCGTGTGGAGATGAATCCGTGAGGCGATTAGTCATTAGAGAAGGTGGAATCAGTGCATTAGTACAACTGTTGAATCCTAGAAATCCGTCCACTTCTAAATCTAGAGAGATAGCATTAAGGGTAATCGAGAATATATGTTTCCCTTCTACGAGTTGTGTTGGTATATTGCTGAACTACGGCTTCATGGATCAACTGCTTTTCTATCTTCGAAATGGAGATGTTTCTCTTCAAGAAATGGCATTAAAGGTGGCTTCTAGGTTATCTGGCACATCAGAGGAGGCAAAGAAAGCAATGGGAGAAGTTGGTTTCATGGCTGAGTTTGTTAGATTTCTTGATGCAAAATCAAATGAAGTTAGAGAAACGGCTGCTGAGGCACTCTCTAGTATGGTTTTGATGCCTAAAAACAGGAAAAAATTCGTGCAAGATGATCAACACATTGGATCTCTTCTTCAATTGTTTGACCAGGAAGGAGCGAATTCAGGTAACAAAAGGTTCTTAATATCTATACTGATGTCATTAACAAGTTCTAATAGTGGAAGAAGAAAGATAGTCAGTTCTGGGTATCTCAAAAACATAGAAAAACTTGCAGAAGCTGAAGTTTCAGAAGCTAAAAGGCTTGTCAGAAAGCTATCAACAAACAGATTCCGTAGCTTGCTGAGTGGAATCTGGCATTCTTAAATGTAGCCTTTTCCCCTTCTAGCTTCTCTTTTTGTATATTTTACACAAGTGTTTCAAAGCTTTCTTCACTTTGTTCCATAATCAGGCAAATTTGAGTATATCTTTTTGTTTTTAGGAGCATGCAAAAGCATCTTTCTGTTTAATTTGTAACTACTAGAGCAAAAAGCTGTTATATATTCCACTGGAGCTATCCAACCATTGTTAATTGTCTTTTCACTTGGAAATATAAAATAATAGAGGAGAATGTAATTGAAGTTATTAGAGTAATTATCAAAAAAGATTGAAAGACCTACACAGATCATAGAATCATTTAGGTAAGCACTCCTGATGGTGCACATGGGAAAGGCATAAAACACCCCGAGGACACGTGAATATATCTATCAAGTTTTTGTCCATCTACTAACTGGACAATGGAGATTGTGATGGATGGAGCTTCTCTCTGTATTTGCTTGTCCGTTCTCCTTCTGTTGTCCCATTGTCATGCCAGTTTCATCAATAACGAGACAACAACTATATTATTTTGGGCAAGGATTATCAATGAATGGTTAAGCATCTCAATCCTACTCTTCTCTCTTTTGGGCATGATCATCACAAATTCAGCTTCCTACAGTGAGAATTTTCACGCGTTTAGGATTTGAAAAGGCAGAGTTGTAATCGATATCAGTTTGCGGTGTTAAAATCAGCCAGACAAGATGATTTGTGCGTCATTCCCTTACATGAGGTCCTAACTATTGTGGGTTACGCAATATAGTAATGCCAGGAAAGTTGGTTGCATTGCATGCCATTTGTCAAGGCTCGGGGACCGCTGTAACCTGGTTTCTTTACTTGACCGTTTGTTGTTTCTAATGGATCAAGCATTCAAACAAAAATTTAATACTTTTTAGAATATTTGGTAATAATACATAAATGCACCATTTATAATATCGGTTTTAGAGTGTTGCAATGAATCCCATACGTAATTAAAAGTTTCTTTTCTTGGTGTTATCTTATATTTATGTGGATTATCTCATTTTCTTAAGTCTTTAAAATCACAGAGTATATAGATAATATATTAAACCATAAGAGTTCCAATGAACTTAAACTTTAAAATCTATCCTTAGTTTTCATAAAAATTTTAAAATATTATGTTTTCAAATAAATATTTTTTAGAAATTAAAGAATGTATTGAAAATCTCCAAAAGGAGTTGAGTATCAAACTTGGGTTAGGTTACCTGATGATGTAGTAGCTAGTCTGTGGAGTGGCTACTATACATATGATTTTTTCTTGGATCATACGCAACTAGTATTTTGCCATTGTATAAGCTAGGTGATTGCTAATCATAACCCATTCCTTGTTCAAAAATTATAAACCTTTTATAGAGCATGTTGGCTTTAGACCGATCAAAATAGGCTTCTTAGAAAGCATATAATCCTTACGTATATTGTGTTTTTGGGGCTATCTAATCCTTTAGTGTTCCAAGTTACTAGGGTTACAACCTGGTTGGAAAAGACTGACTTCTTGTCTTTTCTGGGGCTTCCAACAATTCATCCGTATAATTATGTGTTGATATCATATATTTGATCCCTGTATCACTGTCTGGTTAGGGGATGACCAAAGAGACAACTTGTTAATTATCGTAAGCAGTGGTGGGAATTTGATCAAGGTCATCTACTTTTCTTAAAATATGTCATGCTGATAAATTCTAATGGAGTCTCTATCAACTCCTTATTCAACCGATTCTGTTGAAGTTTTGAAACTTTTTTTCTCTATTATCAGAGATTGGGCTTGCCTATATCATTACCTCTTGCTAATCATATTCAATATTCACAAGTTCACTATATTCTCCAATTCCAACCTCGTTCACGTTAGTTTCCAAGCTTTAAGGGGCTTGTGGTTTAGCTGGTTTCTGTTAACATCTTATTTCTATTTCTGTTTCTTTTAGATTACCGAGATCATTCAACTTCACCTACTTTACTATATCTGGTAATTTTCTTTCTATTTCTACTTCTAGGCATATTCTTGCAAATTCCAATCTTTTCATTGTAGCCATATTCTCATCTCAATATACAGAGGCTTCCGTAGTGAGCTTGTGACATAGCTTAATCCTAGTGTTGACTAGTATTCTGGCGACAAATTGTGACAATTAGCCCATATTTGAACAGCTTCCATCGTTTGCCTTTTTAACACCAAACTTTCTATTTCTACGGTAAAAATAGCTTGCCGTACCAACTTCCCATGAGAGAAGGAAGAAGCTCCAAAAAATGTCAGCTAGACCAGAGGGTCCATTCCCAGACACGAGGTTAGGCAGAAAAAGCAAAGGAAAATGACAAGTCAGGCTAAAGGGAAAAGGCTTTAAAGAGATAAAAGAGAATCTGTCTTTTGTAATATGCGGACTTCTTATATTAGGTTACTAGGCTTCACAAAATTACATAAACATGCATCAGAATCTTTGGCAAAAGTTAACAACGCTTGAACAAACTATCAAAATCTTTAGTTTTTATAAATTAATCCTGTCTATTTAGGGGGAAAATCACTACAGAATAAAATTCAATGGAAGATTAATCTCCTCATAACATGAATCAGGACCTGCAATGTCCAAAAAAGCAACCCAAATTCGGAAGAGTGGAATTGTATCCAATACCCAAGAAAGGTAGATAATGTAGAAGCCAAACCTAAATGAGCATGTGTGTCCCAAATCGTCGACTTCATCTCGTTACTTTGTACTTCTGCAAATTCAAAAGCGAAAGAACATCAATTTAACAAGAAAACATGAGAATAATGCAAGCATCTGTTTAAGATTTTATTTTCTGTCATTTATAAACGCCACATCACAGCCAAAAAAAAAACTTTCTTTGAGATCACAATTTAGCAAACATTTTGTGCCCATTATATTTGCAAGCAAAATTGACAAACTAGAGTTAAAAGTACAAACCAAGACACGATTCCGCAATTCTTTGGCATTAGCATCCTTATTGAAATGATCACGAACAGGCTGCAAAAGTAATTAAAAAAAAGTTGTGATGATAAATAGAACGAAATGATGATAGGGCTATCTCAGTGCACAAGGCTTCCCGCTTTGCTAGAATTAGGGAGGGTCATCAATTGTACGCAGCTTTCCCTTTGTATTTTACAAAGAGGCAATTTCTATGGCTCAAACTCGTGACTTTTCAGTCATAAAGGAATAACTTTACCAATTGCTCCAAGGCTCAACCTCAACAGAATGATGATAGATTGTAACAAATCAAAAACTTTTTGCGGTGTTAAACTAGCTAAAGACATCAAACACCTCGTTCAGAAGCAGACACTAATGAAATGGTAAAGCTAGAAAGATGCGTTCAGGAATAGTTAAAGATGGCAAATGTCCAACAAGCAAGCCTTCAACAATGATAGAAGTCCTTTTTATCCCCGCATTACTCCTATAGTACACTTATAAAAGTTCTCCATGGATTGATGTAGTCCTTTCTTGAAAAGGAAGTCGTGAAGACATAAATTACCTATCCTTACGTGTTAGCACCCTTCCTAATTATCAGCATGACTAGTATTGGTAATCAGCCCACTAAGCCATCCAACCCTACATCCGTAGGGGTACGATGGGGAAGGCAATATATACATATGCCACATAGGCTAGTGGTTAGGAATTAGTTACAGAGAGAGGGAGAGAATGAGAAGATACAGAGGATATATAGGATTCGGTATAGAGAGGGAGGGATCATCTTCATTCATATTCTAGAAATACATATTGTATTGGCCTGGAAATCACACTTCCAGGAGGGAAAGGCTATGTATCTACTAAATTCCTAAATAATACAGTTTCTACTTCTGTTTCCTATCATATGCGCTTGCAGCAACTGCTGCAAAACTTTATATTACGTCTTCCCAACCATACGAAAGAAATTGGAGGCATTTCTTTGAGCCAATCTACAAATTTTGGTGAATAGATGCATATTGGCCCTTTTTCACTAGCAGGGATGATAACTTGTTTTTGTAGCTAGATCTTCTTTCCTCTCTAGCTATGGATGGAAGGTCTTCCATTGACTGACCTAGTCTACGGTGTTTCACTTTACGTTTGCAAGCTTTTCAGAGGCTCTGGATTAGAAAAACGCTGAACCAATAATTAAACATCAATTTCTTTTCAACCAACATGAGAACAAAATAACTTTCTTTTTTCTAAATGCATCAGGTTTTGAGAGACTAGGAACTCTTATAAGAATATCGTATGTGCATATTTTCAAGATTCTTAGGTACAAGTCCTATTTTTTAAATTCCACAAGTCTTGCATGGATATTGACCACAACATTCTTTATTTATGTTATACCTTGAGTATGCTGTAAGCCTGTTCTGTCAATGTCATAGATACATATTCAAGATACTTGTGTTCATTGTGACTTCACTAGGAAAAGAAGTTGGAGTGGGGCAAGGGCCTGGCACAAAAGCGAGAAGCAGAAGCTAGGTTGCAGGAATTAGAACTTGAGAAAGAGAAGCCATTTGCAAGGACAAGGTAAGCACGGTTGAATCTCTCAAAAATATGTGTTCTGTTCTGTGGTCCTGTAAATTGGATTTCTCAGCTTTTAGTTCTGTGGTCCTGTAGATTGGATTTCTCAGCTTTTAGTATAACTATTGGAAAGAATCTATGATTTCACGGACAGTAAATCAGTACATTGATCCTGTGAACAAAATTAGTTTCTTAGTGAGTAGTAGGCGTAAATTATAGTCATGGTTACTTTTAGAGTTGATAGGATTTCTTGGTACGTACCTAAAAAGATTTCCTTAAAAGGAAGATAATAAAAAAAAGCTTGTAGTTGGTATATCAAATCCATCAACCAGCAACAATGTAATTAATATGTGGATTAAAAGGGAGAAGTTGGAGAAGGCATTTGTTTAGTTACTCTGCATCTATTTCTTCCTATTGTTCATGATTAGTCCAAGACCTAGCGCTAACAATGAATTGAGTCTTTTATGCAGGCATAGGTCATTTTTTGTTGATACTGAATGGTGGTTTGAGTGATTTTTTAGCCTGTTTGACGATAGCCATCGACTTCTTAATTACGAACACCTGTTTGTTTGTTTAAAACCAAAACATTTGTTTGTGTTTTGTACTTTGTGTCCTTTGGTTCCTCCTACCTAGTGCTTGTTACAAGATTAAACAGATGTTGTCGTCTTGTTGAAAAATAGTGACCTATTTGTAGAGCTAAATGCTCAAGAACAGTGTAATGTTGCGATCTAATGGATTTCTGACTGCAGAGATGATCCAGAACTGGACAGAATGTTGAAGGATAGGGTAAGATGGGGTGACCCTATGGCACATTTGGTCAAGGTAACGATACCCTTCTTATTAGGTTGGTTGAAATTAGTAGATTTCTTTGCCTTGTGTTTGACTGGGATTCTAAACGGTTTGACCCATAGCTCCAAATATTCTGCTGAGGCTAATTGTTTCTGTTTCACACACTTTGTCATATTGCAGAAAAAGCATTCCGAATCAGTTCTTCCGAACCTAGGGGATAATGAGAGGATGAAAGAATCAGGCTTTGTTATTCCCCAAGATATACCTAGTCACAGCTGGATAAAAAGAGGATTAGATGCTGCACCAAATAGATATGGCATACGACCAGGGAGACACTGGGATGGCGTTGATCGCAGTAATGGTATGTTATAGTATCAACATATTTATGCTTTAATAGTTTTTCGACTCTCAAACAGTTCAGAAACAATTGGGGTCCCCTTCAATAGGTGGTCAGCTCATTTCCATTTAGTACACTTGCACATGCAGAACACAGAGATGGTATAACATGGAATTTTGGTCTATAAAGAGTGAGGGAAATTTCTCTTTGAAAAACTAATTTCTTGTGTTCTGTCTTGTAGGATTTGAGAAACAAATGTTCAAGAGGTTGAACGAGAAACAAGCTACAGAAAGGGAAGCTTATCTTTGGTCTGTGTCTGATATGTGATGAAAATTATGTGGTGTACGAGTTTAATTCTAAGTGGAAGAGCGTCAAATTGGATATTTTTGATTGGGTAATGATTTAAAGGTCTACAAATTTCTTTTTCTGGGTGAATCATGTTCAAGTTTTTCTTTTGGCCCAAATATGATTCTCATTTTTGGAAATGTATTAGATATACAGCCTTTAGTCTGCGGAGATCCTGCAAATGCAAAGCCGTATGAGGTATATACACTATGCAAGTTTCCAATGAGAGCAAAGTTTATAGGCAATACAACAATGAACTTAATTATGGCTGTGCTCGACAATACCATTACAGGTTTTGCTTGGGCTGTTTTCTAATCCCGCTGGCGTTGTGCAGCATCTACGTCAAGATCACCTTTTCAAGAACATGTCTCCAAAGCTCTGGCCTTAAATGGTTTTTGCATGAACAAATCCGTCTTTGAAGCGCTGCACAACATCTCTGCTTAAAGATGCCTATAGTCTTTAAATATTATGTGGTTTTCACTTATCTTGGTCTTGACATGTAAAATCAATCGAATAACGAGGAGGGCTAGTTTTGGAGAAGATGTTTGGTCTAGATAGTTGTGAAGATTTTATGACACATATCTTGCCTGCAGTCTCACTGCAACTGGACACGTCGTCCTCTTTTTTCATAATGGAGGTATGGAACTGTCAAATCGAATGGGGAAAAGAATAACCTTTATAAAGTTGAAATTTCAACGCAGAGTGAAACTTGCCTGAGAAATGTGTAAACTTCTAGAGAAATTCTAATAAATGCACGACCATTTTTTAAGCAAGGACGGCCATATGCATGTTAATTAAACCAAGCTGCTAGCTTCTACTTTTCATTTTTCTAATTGGATATAGAATACAGTAATGAATTTGCTAAAAGCTATTGTCTTATCAAAGTGTTGAAGGAAGAAGATCAATTTATCACATGGGAAGGCTTCAAAAGTAACTTTCATATCAGGTTTGGTCCACCCAATTTGAAGCCTTTTTTTTGGGTACATGGATGATAAGGGAGTATCAATCACAATTGGAAAAGTTGTTATTAAAAGCTAGGAAGTTGATGACAACTCAACAAGCTAATTGCTTTATGAGTGGACTAAAGGAACAAATCAAAACAGATGTTCAAGCTTGTCAATTAACAACTCTATCAGTTGCCATTGGCTTAGCAAGATTGTAAAAGGCTCTTGTGAATTCTTCTAAGCTTATAAACTCACTAGATTCTAAGTAGTTTATCAATGCCAAGCCAAACTCACCCAATCAAACCCACTTACTAGTGAAGAAACTTAGTCTAGTCGAGGTACAAAAATGATAGAATAAAGGGCTTTGTTTCAATTGCAATGACAAATTTAGTCCAGGCCATATATGCAAGAAATTATTTCTCATTGAAGGAAGCTGGCTAGATGACGATGTGGATATAAAGGTATAAGATCTCACGGCCCCCAAAACTCCAGAAATCTCCATTCATGTTATCAATGGTAAACAAGTCCTGCAAACCATAAAGGTGCCAAGGAGAATGAGTAACTGTTAAATCTTTATAATGGTGGAATATGGCATCGCTCACAATTTTTTGAACAATAAGATTGCAATGGAATTAGGAATCAAACCAAATGATGGAGACAAGTTTGAAGTGGTCGTAGCAAATGGGAAGATGTCTACAAGTTCTAAACATTGTAGGTGGGAGTGTATTGTTATGTAAAAGGTCCCTTTTTGGTTGATTTTTATTTGGACAGTCAATGACTTTTACTTTAGGACCTATTACATAGGATTTATCTAAGTTACACACGAAATTTCATATTGGTGGAAAAGAAATTGTATTTAAAAGAATGACAGCTTTAGAAGGTAGGGTTGTGGATGATCAAAAAATTGCAAAGGAGTTAAACAAGAACGAGGAGGGAATTCTCCTATAAATTGTTATGGTTCCTCTCTATGATCAAAAAGGTTATAGGAGAACATTGTTGAGATATTGAGACTTTCTTAGCTGATTTTGTGGAGGAGCTACAACAAATTTTATTGTTTTGTTTTTGTTGTTTTTTCAAATTTCTGTATTGTTCCTCAAATCAAGGGATTTTATTAGCTCAAATAAGTTGTTAGTGTTTAGCTAAGATTTATGCTATTTTTTTCTCAAATGTCAGTTCAATCTTCTTGTATTTAAACACATCAGATTAATGAATTTCGTAGGCTGATTAAGCAACATTTTCATCTACTTTATTTTGCCATTCTCTACAATTGGTATTAGAGCCTTCTTCTTAAGGGGTTATGAGTTTTTTTTTACAGTTTTATTGAGTGTGTGAGCTTAAACACTTGAGAGTTCTTGTGAGATTTTATAGTTAAACCAGCTGAGCTATTTTTAATGGCATCAACCCATTTTTCTGCTCCTAATCCTCCTATTTTCACCGGAGAAAATTACCAATTCTGGGTAATTAAAATGAAAGCCTATCTCAAAGCCCATGATTTATGGGAAGCAACAGAAACTGGTTAGATCCTCCTCCATTGGGGCCAAATCCAACTTTGACTCAAATCAAACAACATAACGACAAGGTAGCCAAGAAGCCCAAATCTCTTATTTCCATTCATGCAGCTGTATCTGATGTTATTTTTGCAAGAATTATGACTTGTGAGACTGCAAAAGAAGTTTGGGACAAATTGAAAGAAGAATTTGAAGGTAATGAAAGGGTAAAATCTGTGAGATTATTAACTCTCAAAAGAGAGTTTGAAATGCTTAAAATGAAGGATGAGGAGACCGTAAAGGAGTACTTATCAAAGCTCATATAGCTTGTGAATCAAATTCGATTGTATGGTGAAGATTTTAGTGACTCTAAAGTGGTAGAGAAAATATTAATGAGCTTACCTGTCAGATTCGAGTCCAAGATTTCAGCAATTGAGGAGTCTTGTGACTTGAAAACCTTATCAATTGTGGAACTTACCAGTAAGTTGCATGCACATGAACAACGAACCTCTATAAGGTTAGAAGAAAGCACAGAAGGAGCATTTTTGGTGCAGCACAGAAACAAGAAAAAGGATGATAATGGTGGTGAGAGATCCAATGGTAATAAGCAAAACAACGGCGAGGCTTCCACTGAAAGTTCAAAAGAGCCTCTAAAAAATGGCAAGTTCCCACCATGTGGAACCTGTAAAAGGACCAACCACCTTGAAAAAGATTGCTGGTACAAAGGTCAGACTCAATTCCAATGTAGATATTGCAAACAATATAGGCATATTGAAAATATTGTAGATTGAAGACGACTCAAGCAGAACAAAACTCCACATAGCAGGTGCATCGTATTGAAGATGAACCAGAAGAACATTTGTTCATGGTTACTACTACTTCTCCATATCCTCAATTCAATGTCTGGTTTGTCGATAGTGGTTGTACTAGTCACATGTCTGGCGATATTGCAGTGTTCACCTCACTTGACAAAGCTTACAAAACTACTGTCAAATTAGCAAATGGAGATCGTTTGCAAGTTGAGGGTAAAGGTGCTATCACTATTAACACCAAAGATATTAAGTTTATTTATGGTGTTCTTCATGTTCCATGTCTTGATCAAAATTTGTTAAGTGTGGCTAAATTGTTGAAGGAAGGCTATGTTTTGCATTTTGAAGGTGCAATGTACACTATTATTGATCCTCATGGATGTGAGATTGCAAATGTGGGAATGGTTGATGATAGTTTTCCAATGGATTTTAACATGGCCAAACAATATGCTTATAGTATTAGAACTGATGAAACTTTATTATGGCATAGAAGGTTTGGCCATTATAATTAGAAATTTTTAAAGTTTATAAAAGATAATAATATGGTGCTGGGTATGTCTGAAATTTCAGTAAGTGATGATGTTTGTGGGTGTTGTCAAAAGGGTAAGATTCACAAAAAGGCCTTCTCTTGCAAAAAAGCATGGAGAGAAACCACAAAACTAGAGTTAGTCCATACTGACGTATGTGACCCAATGAGCGTACCGTCTCTTAATGGAAGCAAATATTTTATCTTATTCATTGATGATTTCACACGAATGGTTTGGGTGTATTTCATGGATAAAAAATCTAATGTTTTCTCCATTTTCAAGAAATTCAAAGCTTTTGTAGAAAATCAAAGTGGCTGCAATATTAGGATTTTGAGATCGAACAATGGCACGAAATACAACTCTGGTGAATTTCAGAAAATTTTTGAAGCTGTTGGTATCAATCATCAATTGACAACACCTTACTCACCACAACAAAATGGTGTCTCGAAGAGGAAAAATAGAACCGTCATAGAGATGGCCAAATGCTTGTTAATTGAGAAGAATTTGCTTAAGAATTTATGGGCTGAAGCTGTGAATACAACCGTATGTCTTCTAAACAGACTCATAACAAGGTCTGTGGAAGGTATGACACCTTATGAAGCTTGGTTCAACTCAAAACCATCCGTAAAGCACCTGCGAGTTTTCGATTCAGTGTGTTATGTTCATGTGCCAGCTGTAAAAAGAAGCAAATTGGATGGGAAGGTAGATTTGGGTATTTTCTTAGGTTATGCAACCCAGTCTAAAGGATACCGTGTCTATAATGTGGAGAAAAAGGATAGTATAGTTTGCAGAGATGTGGTGGTGGATGAATGTGTTTTTTGGAATTGGGAGAAGGGTTTAGTCGAGAAGAAATCTGTTTTTCCCCTCAAGTTTCTCTCTCTGAAAAAGAACCAAATGTGTCCGCTGCAAATAATGGTGAAAATTCCGACTCAGAACTAGATTCTCCAATTTTGAAGACAAAAACTCTTTCAGATATTTACGAGAGGTGCAATATGGTTGTTTCAGATCCAACTGATTTTTTTGAAGCTTCCAAATGTGAAATATGGCAGAACGCAATGAAGGAAGAAATTGCAATGATTGAGAAGAATCAAACTTGGGAGCTCACCACTAAGCCAAAAGGTAAGAATGTTATTGGAGTTAAATGGGTTTATAGAACTAAATTAAACCCGGATAATTCTATTTTCAAACACAAGGCTAGGTTAGTGGTTAAGGGATATGCACAAATGGTTGGAGTAGACTATGGCGATACTTTTGCACCAGTAGCACGGTATGATACTATCAGAATGTTACTTGCTTTTGCTGCAAACAAATGGTTGGAGTGTATTTCATTTAGATGTAAAGTCTGCCTTTCTAAATGGAATTCTTGAGGAGGAGATTTATGTGCACCAGCCTCAAGGTTTTGAAGTTACAGGCCAAGAAGAGAAAGTGTATATGTTAAAAAAGGCATTATACGGATTGAAGCAGGCTCTTAGAGCCTGGTGTGCTAGGATTGACTCTCACCTAATCCAACAAGTTTTTTGTCGGAGTGATAATAAAGCAACCTTGTATGTTAAAAAATTTGAAGATGGTGAAAAATTGATTTTATCCTTGTACGTGGATGACATGTTGTTAATAGGGAGTAATTTTCACCATATGAAAATTTTCAAGAAAGAAATGCAATAAGAGTTTGAGATGTCAGATTTGGGGCTAATGACATATTTTTTAGGAATGGAGGTTTATCATATGGAAAAAGGAAATTTTCTTACTAAAAGAAAATATGTTTGGGATATCCTCAAGAAATTTCAGTTGGAACAAGGTAAATCTATTGCAACTCCACTAGTCCATAATGAAAAATTAACTTTAGATGATGGAGAAGATAGGGTGGACTTTACTGTTTACAGAAGTTTAATTGGTAGCTTAATTTATTTGAGGGCTACACGACCTGATCTAATGTTTTCAGCTAGTCTTTTATCCCGGTTTATGCATTCACCGAGTCAAGCTCACCTTAATGCTGCTAGAAGGTTGTTGCGCAATGTTAAAGGTACAACTAACTTTGGTATTTTTTTTGAGATAAAAACTAATGGAAAATTGCAGGGATATGTTGATAGTGATTGGGCTGGAAGTTTAGAAGATTGTAAAAGTACTTCAGGATATGTCTTCTCTTTTGGTTCTGGTCCTTTTTCATGGAACTCTAAAAAACAAGAAGTTGTGGCTCAGTCAACTGTAGAGTTTGAATGCATATCAGCTGCTACTGCAGCAAATTAAGCCATTTGGCTTAGGAAATTAATGGTTGATTTAGGGGAAGAACAAGTTGAGCCTACTTTGATCTTATGCGACAACAAATCTGCTATTGCTATTGCAAATTACCCTGTTCAATATGGCAGAACTAAGCACATTAAAGTCAAGTTTCATACTATTAGAGAAGCAAAGAAGAATCAAGAGATTAAGTTGTAGCATTGTATTTCAAAAATACAAATTGTTGATATTCTGACCAAAGCACTTTCCAACAGTAGGTTTGAAGATTTATGAAACAAGCTTGTAGCATCAAAGAAAAGTCTCAAGAAGGAGAGTTGAGATATTGAGACTTTCTTAGCTGATTTTGTGGAGGAGCTGCAACAAATTTTATTGATTTGTGTTTTTTTTTCAAATTTATGTATTGTTCTTTAAATCAAGGGATTTTATTAGTTCAAATAAATTGTTAGTTTTTAGCTAAGATTTATGTTGTTTTTTTCTCAAATGTCAGCTCAATATTCTTGTATTTAATCGCATCAAATTAATGAACTTCGTATACTGATTGAGCAACATTTTCATATTCTTTATTTTGCCATTCTCTACACTTATGAACACATTTGAACACATTGAACAAGACCTAGAAATAAAGAAGATATTTCTTCAAACACTTAGAGATCATAAAAGGTCATCAACCTAAGTAAATTAGGAAATTGATAGTATAGAGGGAGACAACTAAAATTAAAGGGCATTGTATGATTATGTAAATGCCTAATACCATTGGATCTCAAACAAGCATTATGCAATCATAAATGTTAACAATTTTGAAATCAAGCTTGACTTCATCACTATCGTACTACAAGAGCAATTTAAGGGAGGTGTTTTAGAGGATCCTAATGTAGATATGAATAGCTTATTGGCTATTTATTAAACCATTAAGATGAGTGGAGTGACTGAGGATGTAATTAGAATGAAGCTTTTTCCCTTTTCTTTAAGAGACAAAGCCAAAGCATTGTTGAATTTGAAGGCTTCGAATTCCTTCACCACTTGGAACATATTATCATAACCATTCAGTAGTATTTTCCCTTGGAAAAATAACCAAACTTAGGAATGAAATTACAAGTTTCACTAGAAAGTTTGCTTACATTCAAATGGGATGGCCCTTTCATTAAGATGAAAGCATGTTCTTTTAATGCCATGGATGTCAAGAGTAAAATGACTAAAACATTCAAGGTCAATAGGAAGATGTTGTAGCCCTATTTGGCCAGTGAGATGGTAGCTAAGGGGGTGATCATATACTCCTTTGGTACCCTTTTTATGTATGATATATGGAAACCTTTTTAATTGTTTGTTTATAATTATTTTATTCTAGTTATTTTATTTTATTTGCTATCTTTGTATTATTTGTGATTCTCTTTACAATATCTCATATTCTGATGCATCTAATAAACCCTAAGCGACATCATTATCAAGGTTTAGAGAAGCTTCTTGAACTTTGAATTATCTTCTTCCTTCACATTTTATTTTTGTACTGGTCTTTTATTAGTTGTGCTTTATGTCTATCCATTAAGGAAAATGAACTGTTTAAGTGTGGGCAAGTTTATTTTGAGCCTTAGTTAAGTAGCAAACATCCTCCATGCATATTGATCTAATCAAAATTTGATTAATAGGTAACAATTCTAGGAAAATAAACAATGAAGGAAAGGGGATTAAGAGGATTGATTCAACTAGGTTAGGATATTAGATATAAACATTATTAAGTAGTTAATTTCATTTAACGGTCATGATATTGATGTTTGAATTGAATACATAGACATTGTGTATAGTTTTAACATAAATTAAATTCAAGTTAAGCTTATCACAGGAAAAGAAAAAAAAAAGGAAGGAATATGTTAGTAGCCATTTGAAATTATAGCTTAGCAAAGCAAAATGGGGGTATTCATGACAAGGTATCTACCTTTACATCAAAAGATTAAGATGAAATTTTAAACAAGTCTCTCTTTTTCATTAAAGACTATAAAAATATGTGTTCAATTTTTCTTTGATATGGTTTATTAAGTATGTATTAGTAAAAGCTTATTTTTCATTTGTATTTATTTATATACAAGATCAATTTATTTAAATTGATCAAGTTTCTAACGGATTATTGATTAAGGCTAAACTAAATTTTGATTTAATGTAAGTTATTAGAAACCTAGATAGTTAGTGAATATTGTACTAAAATGGATAATGGGTATCTGATATTACTTTGAAGGATTTGTTAGAATTCCCTGAAATTGGGACTTAATTAGGTTGATAAAATATTGAGATTGATTCACTTGAGTACGAGAAAAATATTAAGTGTGGGGTATTTGATGTGCATAAAAATGCACATATTTTCTTAGTATCTTACTCTGTTTTATATTTAATTTATTTTGGTCTATTTAATTCATGTTATGTTTTTACGTAACTGTAAAATACTACTTTGGAAAAAGATTTGTCAAGAATTTCATAGGATTGCAAGAAAGAATCTAAAAGAAAATCACATATCTTAGTTAAACATAATTTGACCCAGATCATGTGCCAGTCGTATCCAACACTAATTAAGTTCAGAAGAAGAAACGACCTAAAACAAGGCCTAAAAAGAGGTCATATAATGAGAGGGAAAAAAAGGAATGATACAAATAGAGTTATGAATGTGCTTTTAATTGTTATGCATGCACAAAAGAGAGAGAGAGAGAGATCTATGATCTAGGGTATGGGTATGCTTGAGCTTATGTCTAATCCCATAGTTTGATAGAAAGATCCATGATTTCAAGCATGGGCGTGTATGAGCCTTTCTCCTTCTCTTAGAAGAAATAGAGAAATCTATGGCTTAGGATACAATTGTGTCCCATATCATATCTTAGACGAATATATCAAAAAACCCAAATTTTGTGGAGATTTTTTATAATATTTTATTCTAAACTTATCTTTATGCTGCGTTTGGTTAACGTCTCTAGTAGCTGGAGACGGAACGGAATAGAACGGAACGAAACAGAAATTAGGGACAGAGAGCTGTTTGGTTTATGGTGGACAGAACAGAGAATTTTGTCTCCATCTCCAGGGCAGATGTGTTTGGTTGTAGGGGACAGAGACAGAAAATAGTGCAAATGACGAATATGCCCTTAGTCTTTAATATGATTAGGAAGATGTAATTCAATGGTGTTTTTATTATGAATGGTTTGTAATTCAATAGTTTGTATTATGATTATCATTATGTCTAATTAATGATATTTTTATTATATAATTTGTATTTATTATTATGTCTAATATATTATTATTAATATTATTACATAATTTGTAATAATAATTATTCAAATTTAGCAATAATAATTATTATGTCTAAATATTAATATTATCATTATTATTATGATGATGATGATTATTATTATTATTACTATTATTATATAATTTGTATGTATTATTATTCAATATTTATTATTATTATTGTTATTATTATTATTATTATATATGTATTTATTATTTTTCAAATTTATTATTACAATCTACTCAAATTTATTATAATTACGTCTAATTATTATTATTATTATTATATAATTTGTATGTATAATTATTATTATTAATCATTATTATATCTAATTATTACTTCAATTATATAATGTGTATGTATGTATGTATGTATGTATGTATGTATTATTATTATTATCATTATATTATAATTTGTAATTATTATTAGAATATGGTTAACATACATGAAAAATCATCATCTAAGCATTCATATAATTAATTACATCAGCAGTTCAACATACATTCATATAATTAATGACATTATAGGTTTAACATGACTTAAAAACAAACAGCAAAGCATATCTGGAACAGAAATAACATAATGGGTTGATCATACATTAAGCACTTAAAATTTATTAATAATGCTTTGAACAATAATTGCCAACATTACGCCAATGGCTATGAGTGAAAATGCTAGAGTCCATGCCATGTTCGCCTGCAAAGTTGGAACTTCGTTGACTTGTTCAGTTGTTGGTGGTGCGACTGGAGTCGACATGAAGGACAGTGCATTGGCGGTGGGGAGAAGTTCTACATTGCGTTGCGGCGGCCTATATGAGCCTGTGGCATAAGCAGTTTGTGCTTCAGCCAATGTGCGAAATCCCTTGAAACGAGCATTCGGATATCCGTCAACTAATAATTTTACATGATCCCAACTGGTAAAAATACCAGTTTGACGTCCAACAAAGACCACATAAAAATTGTATCGGGCCATATTTGACAACCTGAAAATGAATCATATTATCATCATCCATCGGGAAAAGACAAATATTAAATAGTAAGTTAACCAACCATACATAAGTTAGATAATAGTTCAAACATCCATCAGTCAACATCACATGTACCCAGTTTCATCACCATACAAATTAAGAAATTATACAGCATGTCATATGTCTGCATCTAAAATGCTCCTAACATAAGCCTGTTTGAGCTCAGGTGGTAAACCCCAATAAACACTCAGTAATTGGGGTTTACTCCCCATTTTTTCTGCAGCCCTGACAATTTCATGAACGGGGAAGCCAAAATTGACAAGTTCCGCACCCAACTTCGCACCACTCATTCCTTCAATGGCGTCCGCAAGCCTGTTAGCATTCTCTTTGCCTGATTCAATGACAGCAGCAAATGAGTCGGCAATGCGTTCCAACATTTCAATATCCCGCATCTTACGTTTCCCTTTGGACAGCTGACCTCCCGCATTGTTGCTAGAAGATGCGGCAGAACCGAAGACCTGGGCTGAAGTAGTTGGAGGATGAGTTGTTTGTGGGGGTGGTTGATCTAAAGGGTCTTCAAAGGTTGGATCAAAGGCTGGTGGTTCGCTTTCTGTTTCACCCTCATCAGCACCAACAGTGGTGTCAGGACCCTCAACAGCATCAACAGCATGCTCAGCCCTTCCACCAGTGGCCCTGTCCCGCCCAAAGACTGTTTCAAGTCTGTGGAAAAGCGGGAATGGCTTGCCAGGAGTGTAGTACCTGTTCGGGTGGCTCTGGAATAAGCAACATAAAATGTCAGAACAAAATACAGATGATTTGTCAAACACTTCTAAAAGCAATAAGCATAGAATTACCCTCATCCATTCCTCAAGGACTTGCTTGCTATCGACCTCGACACATTGCTTGGACTCATTCCAACCAAAGCCACTGCAATTTAACATGTCAAATGCCGTTTGATATTTGTCTTTCAACCGCTTGTGCTTATTTTTGACATGTCGTCTGTCAATACCACAGTCAGGAAACTTCTCCACCATCTGACGAGCAAGAAGTTGGAAAGTACCGGGCTTGAGTTGGCCATTATCGGCCCTCTGACCAGCTACCACAGCCTCCTCCATGAAGGTAACAAATGCATCTGTCTCAATGTCAGTCCAAATTCTTGCCATTGCACCTATTCGACGCAATGGCAAGAATCCCACAACAAACGAAACCATTAAGATCAAATTATTTTTAACAAAGCGTATTACTTGACAACAACTACAACGGTGAAGAAGAAAATATAGAATTTGTAGTAACATGCGATTAATATAGAATTCTTAGGTCAAGAAGTGAGTAAAACAATCCATCAATTCAGTTACAATACAACCATACCGAAATAAATCACATAATTCAGTTATCTCAGAACGCAAACTCTAAACGGAAAGTATGAATTTAATTGTTGCTTCTCCATTCATCAAACATGTTCGTCGCTAATTCATCTCTCCATTGACTCCATTCAGCACTTGTCTCAACACGATCAACAGTTTCAGGCAAGGAAGCATCTTCCCCAATTGGCATATCATCGGGTTCCATAGGAGTAAGCTCTGCTGGATCTTCTGCCATATGCAACCTAATAAAGTTGTGCAGAAGGGTGCAAGCAAGAATTATGCGCACCTGAGTTTTTGCTGAATAAAAAGATGGAGTTCTTAAGATTTTCCATCTTTTTTTCAGTAGTTCAAATGCACGTTCAATTACAATCCTAGCAGATGAGTGTCTCTTATTATAGAGCTCCTCTCGGTTTCGAGGTTCCCTTCCATCTCTTGCACACTCTTGAATGTGGTATCTTGTGCCTCTAAAAGGTGTAAGAAAACCAGGATCGTTGGTATAGCCAGCATCGACCAAGTAGTAATTTCCTACACACAAAATGACACTTTTACTATTGTGCATATTTCGCATCAAACATGTGTGCAAATGTTGGAAGTTGTGTATAATTCAGAGGTTACATACCCCTTGGCACTTGAAGCCCATGGTGCCTCGTTACAACATCGTGCAGAACCCTTGAATCCGATGCTGAACCCTCCCACCCCGCAAGAACATAAACAAAGTTTAAGTTCTTATCACACACCCCTAAAACATTTGTGGATATTCTCCCTTTTCGATCTCTATATTTGCGTTTCTCTGCTTGGGGAATCGTAATATCTATGTAGGTCCCATCTAGGGCACCAAGGCAACCCTTTCAACAAAAATCCAGGAAACCAAAGTTATATCATTAGTTATTTACAATACTGATATTAGACACTTTGTTATCGCTATGAAAGTTTACTAACCTTAAATCATTTCCATCTAAGGTCTGTGCAATCATCTGCAATTGGTATGAGCTTCACATACAACAGATCATGTAGCCTTAGTACGACCTTCAACACACTATGAAAGGCCCTACTTATTGTTTCTCCCGATCTCATCAACCTCACTTGTAATATTCTATTGGATTCATTTTGTGCTAATATTCGTAGGAAGATTAGCACCTTTTCTTCAATAGGCAGACGGCCAGTATTCGCCAATCCACCATGG
>JANVCL010000002.1:30443288-30489459 GCA_026546855.1 Erythroxylum incrassatum | reverse complement strand
TACTATGCTAGTTCTAATCCTATACTACAACATACTTGAGTATATAAATTAGAAGCATAGAATAGTAATTTACACATGAATATAAATATTCAAATAATATAAATAAAACATATGTAAAGCCACCCAAAATATATAACACCTAACGAAGAATCAAGCGTCACAAAACAGCAGAGCAAGACTAATATAAACATAAAAATTAATAACAGAAACTGATGTAGCAACTCAATGTGGGCCATCAGCAAACAGTTGAACATACAAATCTGTAAACAAAACTAAGCAATCCATCAAAATCAAGTCATATCAATAAACAGTCAAGCACAACCAAAATAACTCAATCAGCATACGGGATGAAGTATCAAACTAAATTTCAAGAACTCAAATTAAATAGCAGAAAGATAATGTGTAAACAGGTTTTCTGTATGTCATGGAGGAGAATTCCATTCTAGAATTCTATTTTATGAAAAAGACACATTATCTTTCTAGAATTTTCGGTCATTCTAGAATTCCATTCAAAAAATTTCAGCCTCAAACTATTTTATGAAAAAGACAAGAACTATATGAGCTTTTCATATGTAATACAACTGAACCCATGAATGATGAAATTGATGAATGGGAATGAGGAAATTTGAAATACAAGTATAATCAACAAAATCTTATTTGGTCATGGTTCATTTTTGTAATGATAAGAGAAAGCACCTTGAGAAAAAAAATGTCAGCACATTGCATGCATGGATAGAGAATCTGGGCTGCTGTCAACTCATCCTGCTCACTGCGGCCCATTATTTGAACACATCTAGAAAGCAAAATTTCAAAAAAAAATTCAGTTCCTAAATGGCCATACCATTTAAGTAAACAATACAGTCAATCATGTTATTATACCTCATTATCCTAGGGAGCTTGTTTCTACGAGCTATATCCATGACAAGAGGCCAGTACTCAAATGCCTTGGAGTTGATTTCCTCTGAAGACCACAAGAATTCTACTTTGCCATCTTCAAGATCCATTCCAACTGCTTTCCATATTTCAATCATATAACGTCCTACTGTCTGAATTTTCTTCAGGTCACCATCCATTTTGTTGTTTAGCTGTGCAAACCAATCAGCAATCCAGAGTTTAACTTTGCAGCCAGCAGAAGTCAGCTTGTTCACATTTATTGTCTTCATGACTCCCTATTTGTCAGTAAGAAAGAAAAATAGAAATAAGGTTGATAATAAAACATCAATTGCAAATTTTCGGTTCCACTATTAACAGAATAAGATCACAAGAAATATTCACTAAACACAGATAATATTGCCCAAACTCAAACGAACATTACAACATTGCAGACAATAAAATATTAGAAATGATTCACCAATCGCAATTGCAAAATACACAATATTGTTAATGGATTGTACGTCTTTTTGTTTAACTATAAGGTTACCAGTTCAAAAATTCAAAAAATGGCTGACTCTTACTCGGAACTTGAAAACACGGATGAGAAATATTCACCCATTCTTTAAGGCTTTCCTTTTGTTTCCCCAAAAGACGTTATTCTAGGAAAAAATTGTAAATATAGCATTTTGTTGCATTCTGAAAAACCATATAAAGAGATGCGAAGACAGTGAGAAATCTCCAATTCATCAACTCTATACTAGCAATCCAATAGTTTAAAGTCCTCGCCAGGCATTCTTACATCTGAGTTTCAGTAGGCACACTTCTGGCATTATTTTTGTCAATCGCTTAAATTTTGAGAGTTGATGAAATTTCCCCCACTTTTATTTTTGTTCATGAGCCAATCTGGAAATAATTTATTCTCCTCTTAAACGCTTAAAAATTAATCTATTTGGCCCATTTAATCAATTTAAACCAATCTTAGCATAATAGCCTTAATTGAAGTAGGGAAAGGGGTTACGGCAGCAAATCATAACAGTATCCAATATCATTAGAAAATCCCATGTGTACCAACTATCAAAAATGTGGTAAGCAAGACGACGATTAAAAAAAAAAGGATCACAAATCACCCCATAATAGCATAGAAAAAGAACCTGAGCAATGTGCATTCTCCCAGAAGGCTCAAAGCCATCATAGCAAATGGGTTGAGGCTTATTGGCGAGAAGATTGAAGAGCTCGTCCTCCTGTATGCACTCCTCTCCGACGCTCCTCACAATGCGAAACTTTTCTTCTACACTCATCGCCCTGAATTTAAATCAAATCCATTTAAACATTCCAAAACGCCCAACTAAATGAGACATTACGCAAAGTCAAATTTTAATCTCACTTGGAACTGGAATCTACAGATAGAGAATCCATCTCTTCAGATGGTGCGATCTGCTCGCTGGTTGACATCACTTCCAAAAACGGCAGAGAGAGGCAGAAAGAGAAACAAAGAGATTGACTAAGAGCTTGTTATTCTGACTTCTCTCGATCTCTTTAGTATTTAGAAGAAGTGTATTTATACATTTAATAGGAATGTTTGGTGAATCAAATAGAAATAGGTTGACCAAATAAACTAAGTTGTTTTGGATAATAAATTTTAAATAATCAATTAATATTGAGAGAAAGTGAGAATTAGAAAAATAAATTAAAGGGTTCAAAGTTAAAAACCTTACTTTTGGGCTTAGAATTCATGGAACTTCTTTAAGTCTTTTAAATCATAGTCCTATTGCTTCCTATTGTGACAAAAAAAAGAGTCAAGTTTAATTTAGTTTTTCCTTCATAAATTTATTGTATATACTCCTAAATCTCGCGATATAGTGAGATTTTAACTAGACGTTCGTGTTAATGATGATGATGAAATTTATTATATATACTCCAATTGGGCTTAAAGATAATGTTATTATCAAATGTTTGGAACCTTACACTTAAGTAACATGTAAACATTCAATAAATGAAAAATTATTTTAATATGATATTGAAACAGATTTTAATTATTCTACATCGCAAAGAGCGACATTTTTATTAAAAATGACTATTTTATTTTATTTAAGGACAAAAATAAAAAAAATTGCATAAGAAAATTAATTGGTCAAAACCAAAAAAGGAGTTCTAACTTTAATTTTAACTTAGTAAGAAGAAGTAGGCCTTTATAAAAATAATTATTAATTTAATTTTTATTTAAAAGACACTTAGGATCAATTATCAAGAATGAGAGAGTGATATTAAAAATGTTTGCTTTTTAAACCCGTAAGAAATTTATGATGAAGACAATTTTATAAGAAAGAAAGTAACTAAATTTTTTTCATGGAACAGAAAAATCTATAATTTGAAGTAAATAAAATAAAAAGGTCTTAAAATTGGAACAACTAGTAAAGTTATTCCTTTATGATCATAAGGTCACAGGTGCAGGTAATAATCTCTTTGTAAAAATACAAAGAGAAAGCTACGTACATTATTAACCCTTCTTAGACCTCCGCAAAGCAAAGAGTCTTGTGCACTAGGTATGTTGACTTTTAGAAAGTATGACACATATCTGACCAGTCTTTTATCATATAAACACTATTTTTCTAATAAACAAGCAAAAGCAATTTACAAAATAAAACATACTTTTATTGTCATAAGCATATTTAAGCTTCAGTCATCCCCACTAATTTGTAAGTAAGCTATAAATTCTTATTTTTAATGGTTACAATATGTTATCATGACCTAATTAACATGGGCGCCTCTTTCCTCGTGTTCTTTTATGAACTTATCAAAACAAGCTAAACTAGAATTTGAGGGATCCTAGACTTACGTTTCAAGAGAAAGCATCAATTCCAACACTCCTCCTTGATCGTTTTACTTGAAACACTACATTTTTTTCTCAAAAATTGCATATCTCCTTTAAAGGACTTTACTTGTCATAGATACGGCTTGCTCCTTTGATTAGCAATGGGGCAACTTTATTTCACCATTCAACTTCTTTTTAGTTTTGTTTGACTGTTACCTTTACATATGAGTCTTGACAAGCATTCCAAGCATTCTACATTTGCTTTTTGACATTATTCATATAATGAAATTGCTTTAAACTTTTCTTATTACATTTGTCATGAATATTCACTGAACAATTTACCTCTTTACCTTGATCTTTTTATTAAATTTATGATCAAGATTCACAACTTTTTTTGTTGCTTTTAGAACGGAGTATTACTTGATTTTTTTCAAAGTCTTCAAAATTTTCACCAGTTTTATCTCTATTAGTTTAACAACTCAACATTATTCAAACTTTTACTTTTAGCCTCCTTCGTAAAAATTTGCAAAATTATTATCATCATTATTGTTGTTCTTAGGTGTGTTTTTATCAAACATAACAATTATAACCTATTTTTCAAACTTTTTTCTTATGCTAACGTGTTTTGGTGTGTATTATGTAGGAAATTTTCGTATCTTACTATCTTTTTTGTAATATCCAAAGTGATTTAATTCTTAACGGAATTGTTGACAAATTGCATTTTTCCAATCTTCTGATAGAGTGGTGAATCCTCCTGATAATGTTGAAAATAATTCTTCCACTTGTTTGATAATCTAAAGTGAATCTTTGGAGATACTTGTCCTATAGCTCAATGTCATCAATAAGTTGGGTCCTTTGTAATTCAACTTGATCATTGATTCTTGGGTAATTTTGATGCATTGATTATAAACCCCTTTGAGCCAATGTAGGTTGAGTTGATTGATGAGATCCCAATCAAAGTCGTATTTTGTAGGATTATCAATAAGATCCTACATAGGAAATCAATATTAAAAATATATATCTCATATATACAACAAGATGTTAAAGAATTTGTCATTAAATGTTCAGAATTATTACACAAACAATTAATAACACCAGTACAAGTAAACATTTTGCTCCAACCTTCTATGTAAATAACCATTCAGAAAAAGGGGGGGGGAAGAAGAATGGTAATTAATTATTAACCGGTTGAATAAGAAGAATTAAATCACTTTGGATATTATAGAAAAGATAGTAAGATACGAAAATTTCTTACAAAATATAAACCAAAACATGTAACATTAGGATTAGATGGAATTCTTAATTTAGATTGTGTTATATCTCTAGAAAAATTATTACTTGAATGGTCTAATAGATTAGCATTAGTTATCTAACTCAAAATATAGAATAACTTATTTTTTATTCATTCTCTTAACTTGTTAGCTGCATTTGGATTAAATATTGTGCAACCATCTTTAGAAAAGTGTATGGTATAACCTTTGTCAACTAATGGACCCACACTAACAAGATTTTGATCCAAACTTGATATAAATAACACATTAGTAATCAATTTGATATCTAAATGTGTTTTGATAGCAAGTGATCCCTTTCTTTTCATAACGATGCATGATCCATTACTCTTATCTTTTATGGGCCTTAAAAATGGATTTATCATGGGTGATATGATATATGCAACCTGAGTCTATAAGTCATGCCTCCTTATTGTTGCAGTTAGACATTACAAGGGCTGTAGACAATGTCTTATCTTCTTATTCATCAATTTCAACTATATTTCATTCTTATTTTGGTTCCTATTACTTAATATTACATACCTTTTAAAGGTTTATAAGATTGTTTCATGCTCAACATCTTACATTTGGTCTTATGGTTGCTTTATTGCAATGTTTATAAAGTACAAATTTGCCTCCTTGCTTCCATTATAATGTTATCTTTTTTGTTCCTTCCTTATTCCAACTTTATTCCTTCCTTTTGCTTAGTATGTGCTAGTTTAGCTAAGACTTAGCTTTTTATTGGATGCCCCTTCTCCAACTTCTTCTTCTTGCCTCTAAAGCCTTTTTTGTTCCTAGTCTTGAAGAGAATTGACAAGCTCCATCATTACGAGCTGTGACATATCCTTGGATTCCTCTAAGTTTGGGATTTTCGCATCAAATCTCTCAGGGACACTTACAAGGACTTTACTGAAATTTCTTTTGTCTTCTAACTCTTATTCAAGTAGCCTTAATTAATTTAAAATCTTTATGAGTTTTTCACTAAACTCTTTCATAAATTCATATTCTTACATCTTTGACAACTTAAACTCCCTCCAAAGGTAGAGAATTTGAAGTTGCTTCATCCTTTTGAAACTCCTTTTAAATCTTATCCCAAGCTTCTTTTCCAATCTCATAAGTCATGATCCTTGCAAAAATTTCCTCTAAAAATGAAGCATATATGGAATCAAAGCTATATATCTTTTTGTTTTTCTTTACTATAGTTCTTCAATCAATTGATCGTCAGATTTTGTAGGAGTTAAGGTGGCGCAACATTCATCTTGACTGATTCCTAAAGTTTAAAGGCTCTCAAATTCGTCATCTTAACAACCCATATACTATAGATTTCACCATTGAACGTAGGAAGATAAGTTCTAGAAAAACTTGTTGAAGTCATTGTTATCGTATATTTAGACAATTCTTGTTTTTTAATGTATTTGGAAGCAAACATTTTGCTATCCTCGCTCAATTTTCGCTGATAAAGCTATTAAGTTTCTTAAAGGTTATACCATTTCAACTTTTACTTGATTTATATGTTTAAAATAAAATTATAAAACTATAATAGAGTAAGAGGAAGAACAACTTGATAATAGCTTTTTTTTGTCAAAGACTTCTATGTATTTTGATTACATAAATATGAGTTCATATGAAATATATACTAGGGCATATATGTAACCACTCCTTTATCATATACACACTAAAATTTTCCAAATAAACAAGAAAAAGCAATTTATAAGACATAACATGCTTTTGTTGTCATAAGAGTACTTAGATTAACTAACCATATTAATTTGTAACTAAGCTACAAATTCTTAGTTTTAATGGTTATAGCTACTTGAGTAATATCTAAACAAGTTTAAAAAAAAGAACCAAATTATTTTATTCAATCTCAATATGGCATGATCTATTTGAATTTCTCTAAGCCATTTTAGCATTTTCTCTAAGCATCAATGTTGTCGTAATTTACCAGCTTGAACATAGCCTAACATAAGATCTCATTTTAAGACATATTCTTCTTTAAATAAAAATGATCTAAGATATGAGCATGTATATGTTTGTTTTCTTCATCTAGACATAACCAAGTATACGAGTGTATCTTTTCCCATGTTCCTTTCTAGAACTAAATATGTTGTAGACCAACTTAATAATAGAAGCATGTCTTTGTCTGTATTATAATGTGAACTTATCAAAATAAGCTTAATTGGACTTGAGGAGTACTTAAATTAATGTTTCAAGAGAAATCAATTCCAATAGAAAAATAAGTGTCTCCATTACAAACCCCTGATTTGAATCGTTAACTCTTAATGTATGCTATAAGACACTAACCATGTCACGTTTAGCATCAAATTAAAGCTTATATAGATTCTCCATACCATTGGTAACCATTCCACATGTCAAATTTTCAATGTAAGTGTCTAATTATTTATGATGAGCCTGTGTAATATCTTTCAATAGTCACAAAAGGCCATATAAAGGCACTAAGTTAATAAACATTAGGAATCAAAAAAGGAACAATGGTAGCTACACTATTACTTTATCAAAATGATGTTTGATTAGCTTCATCTTTCTTTCTTAAAGAGAGTATACAATTCCATGCAACAAATATATGCCTTAAATTTTAAAAATAATAAACATCCATAAATCATATTCTATTAGCTTAAAAGGAAGAAAGAATATCATCTTTTGTATATTAGTGTTTCTTAAGACTATTGGAGCCAGATTTTATGTGACTAGTTAGGAGTAACACTTTATTGCTCTACTTCAAAAATAAACTTGTGTGGTTGTAAATTATTTGATAGGACTTTAAGTACATCAAATCCTTAAAGAACTTTCTTGTATGGTTGATTATATAATAAAAGATTTATAGTAAAGGACAATATTGCATACTAATTCTAATATTATTGGTTGTTGTAATAAGCAAAACACACACGCGCACACGTGTACACACACACACACACAGAGTACTTGCTATTATTTTCAATGTTGCTTATTATAATGATTACACTTTGGACAACTAAAGGCTCACATTGTGTGTAAAGCCCCAAATTGTACCCTAGTTGGAATGTTACATGTTTATAAAAGTACATACATTTTAAGTGTTAAAAATTGTGAGATGATTGAGAATTGCATTTGACTTGAATTTTGGATTTAATAAATCCTAGTTAGTGAATTGGAATTAATTGATACCATTAGAGAATTGAGGTATTAAAATGTACATTTGGACTAAGAAAATTATCAAGTGGCAAGATAAGTTGGTGGATAAAAATTGGAATGACTAAGCCTATGAGTTAGTGACATTTGGCATAGTTGATGCATTGACATTTGGCAACATTGGTTGAGTGACAAGTGACCTAATTAAATTGTGACATTTGGCAGATTCATAGAATAACATGTGTGCTAGCTAGGGAGAGGACATACGGCTTGTGTCTTTATGCAACAAGTGGCCATAGAGAAAGATGAGTCATCTTACACATGGCATGACGTTATGCATTGGCTAATTTCTGTTGTAACCCTTCCTTCTTTGCTCATTCTCTCTACCGAAACTCTCTCATTTCCTCTCAACATTCGGAGTTTTTGGAATCATTTTCTGTTGAAATTCTTGTAAGTTACTACATCAAGAAAGATACTTTATACTACCTTCTTTGTTGTTATCATCTTAGTGTTAAGATCATCTTACATTTATCTAGATTTCGGAAGTGCTTTGGTTGCTTAAGGGTTGGTTTGATTAGTTCTTTGAAGAAGGAAATTGAAGGTAATTACGTAAGGGATTGCTAAACCTGATAGCACGTATTAAAATAAGGGCAGAATATGTAGGTTGGTCAAATTACATTTGACTATTTTAATCTTGTGCCAGCTCATATCCTTTGCCTTCTTCACTCATAGGTTGATCAACAAAAGTTAAAATAGGGGTTGAATATGTAGTACTGAAAGAAAAACTACTGGAAGTAGTCATACCTTCTTTGATGATATATACACCAATCTCATACTCATAGAAGACTATATCCCTGCTTTTGATAACCTTTTACTTTTTGAAGTCGTAGAGCCTATATCTAAAAGTCCTTGTCACCATAGCCAATAAACATACAAGAAGTAGTCTTTGAATCTATCTTCAGTCTCTACTCCTTTGGCATATACTTGAAAGCTTTGCATCTGAATATTCTCATATGCATATAAGTTATATCATTCCTTTTTCACACTCTTTCTGGAATGTCAAGATCTAAAGAGACTATCGAGTTATATTGATCACACATACTATAGTTTTGAATGCCTCACACCAAAAGGACTTCGGTAGATTAGACATTCAGAGCATGTACTAAACCTTGTCCACAGTGGTTCTATTCATCCTCTCAACAACAATATTATGGTCTAGGGTACCAGGCTTTGTTCTATCTTGTCTTATGCTATGTCTCAGACAATATTCCTTAAACTAGTTATAGGTGTACTTGATTTTATTATCAGTTCAAAGACAATTCAAAATTTTCTTTGTCTCCTTTTCTACTATGACATGAAATTTCCTAAAGGCCTCAAACACTTGGCTTTTTATTTTCAGCATGAAGACCCAAGTCTTGTGAGTAGCAACATTGATAAAAGTAACAAAATACTTGTTATCTCCCAAAGAACCCTCCTTAATAAAACTACAAATGTTGAAGTTCACTAGCTATAACTTAGTCTTCATTTTAGTCGAACTTTTATTAAACGAAACTCGATGTTGTTTTTCAATCATGTAATGAACACAACGGTTAAGAGAAAGAGTGGCTTTCGTAGTGATAAATTATTTAACAACTAGCAATTTGATCTCCTTCTCATTAACGTGTCCCAATCTCTAATGCCACAAATTCAGAGAAGTATTCTCCTTAAAGACATATAGTTCTCCAGCACAACCTTTAAGTGTGTCTTATACATAATACAACACAATCCTTTAGACAGTTTCCACTTTCCATCCCAAAGTATACTGACATCCTTCTTGGTCAAGCACATTTATAGACAATAAGTTGAGGTACAAGTCTAAAATGTGTTGTACTCCTCTCAAAGTCAACATAAACCCAATATTAGTTTGAACTCAAATGTCACCTATGCTGACAATACTAGCGCAACCTGATTTCCTGTCTTCACACTTCTAAAATCACCACTCCTATAACTAATAAAGTATTCCCTCTTTGAAACAGAATGATAAGAAGCCTTTGTATCAATAAACCACTTGAAATTTGAGTGAATAATGTGAAGATACTCACTAGTTACATAAATCAATGACACTTCTTCATTTATGCTTGAGGTGATTGCTGTAATGTTATTGTCATCTTCACCTTTTCTAGTTGTCTTGTTTTTTCTAGTCACTCTTCTACTTGTAATATAACTTCTTTATATGACCAGGTTTAGTGCAGTAATGACACATCTTGATCTCTTTGCTGTCTATAAATTTGTACCTATTTTTAGACTTGCCTTACCCTCCTAAACCTCTTTTATTGCTTCTACCTATGTTTTATACCACAAGAGCTTATATGTTATCAACACCAATCTTCTTCTTCCTAATATCTTCATTGATCATGCTCTCTTTGATCACATAAAAAGAAGCACAACATCCAGAATAGAGTTGTTGATAGTAATAACCACAATTTCCTAACTATCTGACAAGGAACTTAACAGGGATAAAACTTGTAGCTCATCATTAACGATGATCTTCATAGTGGTCAACTTGCTGATGATATCTTCAAAATCGTTAAGATGCTCCGACACTTATTTTTTAGCCTTCAACTTTAGGTTCACAAGCCTTTTAATTAATGAGGCATTGTTGTGAGCAGTATTTATTCCACAGCTTGAAATGATCCATTTCTTAGGATATGTAGTTGAATATATTGATATCAATTTATTGTCTAATAGTTCCAACGTTTTTCTGTTTCATCTTTTCCCATTATTTATTTGTCATCTTCTCTAACTTAGACTAGAAATCATCTTTTATACTTTTGTTCATATTAATGAGATTATAGAGATCCCTGCAATACAAAAGATCTTCTATCATAAGTCTTTACATTGAGAAGTTGGTCAACATCAATTGCACCATAGAGATATTACCACTCTCTATACCTAAGTCTTTGATAACAGTTGTTTGACTCCAAGAAATAACACCCACAAGATTGGTAAGATCACTCAATCAACAGTAAACTACACAAATGATAAAGATGATTAAAAGATAAATTGCACACAAGATTTAACGTAAAAAGAATCCTCCATTATAGAGGTAAAAAGTATAGGTCAAATCAAAATAAATCCACTAAATCAAATAGCAAGATACAAATAGTTAAAAATTTTGAGCTACCTCGGTCAAGAACACCTCAAAAAACAACCACAACTAAACTCTCTTTTTAACTCTCTAAAAAAAACATTTGAGTACAAGTATTAAAACTCTTCCTCCATCATATAGTTTTTGTCTCATGCAACTTCTATCTTTTATCCAACCTTTTAATTTTGAATAAATAAAAATTTTAAACTATTCATGATTGCCCACAAGCCTCTGTGTGTGGTAACTATGTCTCTCAAAAACTCAATGTACGCAAACAGCCTTAAAAAACTTACATGGTCAGCAAACACAATCGTGTCCTTCAATAGCATTGGTGTGTTTGACTCCACATGGAATTGTCTGTCTTCAAGCATAGTCTTTCAACTCGTACACAATTACAGAAGCTTACACGTTTATCCACAATGTTATGTCTACCATTGCCATAGGCATGTGCTTTAGAAATAGTTTTCAATCATCAATTTTTGTCTCAAATCTGCTCAAATTTTGTTTCTTTGGATTCATGAAGACAGTTAATACTTTTGGAGCCTTAATTTAATAGAATTGATCAAGCAAACATGTCCAAAATGGAGCTGGACCACAATATAATCATCGAGATCATATTTGGGAAAAAAAAGAATACATGATAGCAATTAATGAATATTTGGTTCAAAAAGAGATCACGGAAAATCTTTTAAAAAGTATCTTGTAAACCAACATGCTTTCCAAATTTTTACAAAGAATCTTTCATTACCCAAGACAACTACATTTGTCGTATACACGCTCGCTAATAACCTTTTAGCAGCTAACGATACTGGAGATATTTTCTGTACTCTTTTGGTATACCAAAATTATAATAGAAAATCATTCTGCATAGACTTGAAAAGCATTGACTAACTCTTTTATATCCGAATAAACACTTGATAGGAATATCTGACATTGTACCAACCACATAATTGGAAGCAGATTAATGGTCCACTCGCCGGATTCCACTGAAATTGCAAAGTTGACCTGTCAAAACTGGACCCTGAAATATTAAAGCTTACTGGAAACTATAATGTCTGATGCCTTTTTAGATTCCAAAATAGATTCAAATATTACATATATACACGTAAAATAATCAGTTTCTCTAGGTTTTAAGAATATTGATTGAATACTTTGAAGGAGAAAAGTATGAAACTGTACTTTAAATTTCAGAATATGAACAGCTTTTAACAGAAAATGAAGCTGAAGATAAGGACCACACAGTGCAGTAAAGTCTATCTGGTTCACATATGATACAGTACTTTATGCCAACTACACATACATATCCAAAACAGTGCTGGGTTGTGTGTATGGTAATAATTTCTCATGAAAAAGGGAGCAAAGAAAGGAGAAAAAGTTCGGACCTTGGTGCCTATAATGTGATAGAAATCTTAAAAAGTGCCCATCAAAGGATCGTTGATGTTGATACAACTTAAAAGTCCGGTAATATTAATCTCTTTGGAGGGACCTGATATGCTCCAATATAATTAATGCTCATTGGTTGTTAAGTAAACCCCTTTTCGGAGGACCCATCAATGCCAAATCATGTGAAACTTCGGTGAGTGAATACGATGGAACCTTGTCTGTCAATTATCATTCAAGTCTTTGGTTAACACATCTTTGTTCCACTACCATTTCCAATGAACTCAAGCTGCTCTTTTTCTTTCGTGTCCACTACACTGAGCTCAGGTAATCTGATAAGGGTGAAGCTAAGGAAATCGGAATTGACTTCAATTTTTAATAGCTCTTATATATATATATGGAACTATTAACATAAAAAAATTTGATGTACAAAGTTTTCAGAGGGGCTGATTTCTAGGTAACAATGTTTTCTAGTGTACAGCTATACATGTAACTTATTAATTGGACCACTAGCCTGTGTGTTGTGTCTCTGAGCTGCTACTATTCCCCTTATTTAATTAACCGGGCCAGCTTTTCCATGTTTCGAAAAAGTCGTACCTGGCCGGTCCAACTTTCTTCCTCGGACTTATCTATATATTTTGTTTCTTCTTTACTTGGGGTAAATCATATTAATTTCTCTTTCTCTCTTTGCTGGATCCATGAACTTTAAGATTTACCCTCTTTGTTTAACAGCGACAAGGATTTGACAATTTGTCCGGCTAGCAACTTGCCTCTTGCCTTTACCTTGGCATCAGTAATATCGAAAGCAACTTGGAGTGGTAAAAGAAAAACAATGGTGACTTGGGAAGGATGAACTCAGATTAACAACTGACGTAATCACTCCCTTGTTCAATATCCCCAATAAGCAGGATCGATGAAAGTTTTGTGGTCCATACAACGGTGTCAATGGCTACATGGGCCTCCTCCTCATTGAGATGGTGAATAGTTTGGTAGTATATAGCGGTCAATGTCGAGCGTTTCAATACCACAGGCTTTGTAATCTCGTTATGGTAGTCGTTGATTTAAGCTGTGTGATCTATTTATCAATATTACATGCACACGATTTTATGAATCTTAACACGCCAATTGCTATCCTCGTGCATGTGGTGAAAAGAGGTCCAGATGGTCATTAAAGTTGTAGACGCCAAGCATTTCTCTTTCGGCCCCCTCTAAAACCTTTGCTCTTCAAACAGTGGAAAGCTCCTATTCCCAAAAACTAAGACTTAACCATAAATTTGTCCAAAATACTGGTATTTTCCTTTATAGTTGATTCTTTCTCTTCACCCACAATATGGTTGCCACCAAAATGCAGACCGTAGAATCGATTTCCCTATCCTTTACAAGTTTCCAAATCAGATAATTCCCATTTTGTTATATAATTGTTGCGGCTTAAGATGTAATAGAAGGGGTCTGATCTATCATTTAGATTAAACAAATTAGGTGGAAACATTACATTAGTGCCACTCATTTGCATGTTCTTTCACATGGGAACTAAATTTCAAATATATCCAAGTAGGGTAAGACAACCTAGCTCATTACTTTGTTTTAATGATCGATTTCTTTTCTAGTATGATAGTAACGAATTGTAAATGAAAGCTGTCACGATAAAACAATTTGAGGATGGATTAAAAATTTGTTACTTTGATGTCAAGTTGGATATAATTAACTAATTAATTAGTATGCTTAATGATGGCTAAATCCTTAGAGAAGAATCCAAATTGGGAAATAATTAAATTAAGTAGAAAAGCTAGCATGAATTATGTGTCTGTGTACTTAATTTCCAAGTGTTCATCGATTTAAGTAAGAATCTTTCCTTCATTCTTGCGTATTTCAATGAAACCAAAAGGAGATGAGGATGGGGTGTTCTATTTTAATATTTTCATTGGCCTGGCCTACAATATGACAGCTCGTCAGCAAAATGCTTGCCATGATAACAACTGTATGTATACATAAAACTGAAAAAGTCAAGAATTTGTGACGAAGGAAATTTAATTGGATATTTTATTTCAGGTATTTCTTGTAAAGTATTTTTTTAAATTAATACCTATTTTTGCTATATCAATATAAATTTTATCTGTGATGTGAATTAGTTAAAGAATAACTAATTTATTTATAAAAGAATGCCTCTATTCACTGACTTCACAAATCCTTTTATTAATAATGTTTAAAAAATTGGATTGAAAATTAAATTGATAAGATAAGAGTTTTAAGATTTAAAGGTTCAACTGGAATTGGACCATTACAAAATTAGTTAAAGATTAAATAAAATTAAAAAAATTTTAAAAAATGATTAAAAATACTATTCTCATCTATACAAAATTTTAAAGTTTAATTAAAAATAAAATTACTAAATAAAAATTTGTAGGTTTATTTTAGTTTATAAAGAATAATTAGTTTACCAAAACTAGTTAATTAATTAATTAATCAATCAATTTTTAACAACAAAAATTATTAAAATAAATCGAACGAAAAGTTGAAAACTAAATTAAAATTTTGATTAGTTTAAAGTTTTCACTACAAAATCGAATGACTATAGTTTGAAGTTCCTCTTCAGATGCCTAATTGTTGATAGTGTGGTCTGTCTCTAAACGATGAAACCATTATAAGAGTCAATATAACACCCCACTTTTGTGTGACCCGAATTTGATATTGTTGGTGATATCCGAGTCCGTGTCCTGCGAGGGTGGTGTGCTACATCAGTCAGTCGAAACTTAAATTTTTTTTTCTTTTTCATTACACTCATGTGCGCGGAATAGACAGTAAACAATCTGAGTTCACGTTCATAAAGAAACATTTTCAGTTATTACAATCATTCAATAATAATTTCAAATATTATAGTGCCATTGGATATAAATTTTCGATATCGAAAATCAACCGGTTCGCCACTTGACGATTTTTTCAGTCCGAGAATTTTTTCCAAAAAAGTCCAGAAAATTTCTAAAATTCCCTTAAAATAGAAAACACATAATGGATCACTCCAATAAAGTTTTCAAATACAATTTCTATATTAATCACAATAAAATTCTGTTTAGGCCCAATTACCGGAAATGTCATGTATGCATGTACAGTTATTTTTCATGTGCACAAAAATTTACTATTCACTAATGCCAGTATGTAGGAAAATTTTCAATTAGTCCTAATCAATTTCATCCTATGCCAAATTCTTATTATACCCTTTCCGTTCAGGATTGGGATGTTACAGTCAACTTATTCTTTAAATTAACAAGGCATTATTTAATTAAGCATTCTCCCTAAACACAAACTTGCCAGGTACTTGCTTCGTTGTAGGTCCATGCCTGCCCTCCTGATTCTAGCCATGGTTTAAGCCGAAGGAAAATGGGGACAAATTGAGAGTCAAGTCGACTATTATATAACGTACACGCACATTGGTTGACTTTTATGCATCTCTTTTTACCTTATCCTATTTGTAGTCCTTGTCGACGAGCCAGCTGTTAGGCTGTAATTTTATGTTATGTTTAGCTAATTTGTATTTAATGAGACATAGAAACATAAGTATCCGTTGCTGCACCATTATCTAGGTATACTACATTAAGTAGAAATGAGATTGAATTTGCTTTACTCGGATAGGGTGTATGGTATAGAGTGATCAAGAGACCATCTCCAACTGTCTATCCAATAAATGGGAATGCTTCGAGGACCAGCAATAGAACGTTAAAGTGGTATGAAATAAAGTGTTGGAGACTTTTGGGGTAAAGTAGGATCAAGTCACCTTTTAAAGACCCTTCCATTGGCAGTTGATCTTATCCATAAATTTGAGATGTTACACATGAATACATTTAATTATGATCACATACATACCACCCACCGCTTCATTTACCGGCTCCGCTATATATCACCGCCGCCTCCCATCTTAAGTTCGTGTCAGGTTGCTCCTCGAAATCCTGTGATGTATCAATTGAAAATTTAAAATGTACCCAAGTTAACCTTTTGTTGGGTGTAAGTAAAAGAACAGAGACATACATACAGAGAATGTTTATGGATACGTGGGTGTGACGGTACCAATTAAATACCGAAAAGCATGCAATTGTCTGACATAGGGACCGCGGCAGCGTTACGTAAAATTTATCCAAGTGAGACACTAAATTCAATCAAAAACTACTTTTCCAACTGCATATAAGTCTAAACACAGCAGTATCATGTGAGGACCCACTCCAACTATTCTAAGGCCACAAAGAGGCCTAGAAAATGATGGGTGGGATCAACAGCCTCCGATCCCACTTGGGAGGTTTCTGTCTGCATTGACTGTGCTTCAGGTCAAGCCATGAGCTCCCTTTCTTATTCCTTTATTGCCTTTTGTTTTGTTTTCACACTTTTGCGTGTAACAACGTACAATAGGCAATCATGTGGCGCTTAGTCAAGCCAACCGTTGTTGAATCCCAAACCAATGACTTCACGTAGGTATTCTTATGCAATATCATAAACCAGTTTCAGAATAGAAACTTGGCCATCGCTCTGCCTAATACGCAAGTGGGAATGGGATGTATGGCCCTTTATATCCAAATTTTACCACACACTGCCCATCCGGGGTTCTTTATCATGGGTTCGGGTTGGCCAAAGATAGAATGGGGTTGGACTCCATGACTTGGATGGTTTTGGACGGTCACAACTTCACTTTCACATTCCGTTCTTTTTTTGTTTACATTAATGATTCTGACCTCTTATCTGAAAACCGACTGGAAGAAAACTCGTCAAGAACTTTTGATACATCAATACCACTTACTTAATACTGAATACAACTCAATGACTTTGGCAAGAAAGGACAAGCTTGACATTTGTGTTTATTATTAATTTTAGTTTTTGGTTTCGATTGTCTACACATACAGCTGGGTGTCGATTCCACTGAAAAAAGGAGCACTGCGGGTTTTGATTAGTCTCCAGACAGGAGGTTCAATTTTCAAAATCCAACATTTACTTATAAAATATAAAAATTTATAAAACAAATTAAAACAATGAAAATATTTTCTAAAATAAATAAAACTCCTTTTTTCTTTAGCAATTCTTTCCTTTCTTATTGACCGTTTTGGTACTCTAGGACTATTGAGTCCAGATTTTAAGTCCAATATTATGGTGTCTTATTGTGTTCAATAAATCTCAGCTATTTATTTATGTGAATATCGTATGAGTCTCGAATGGAACCCGCAAAATAAATGGCTGATATTTTATAAGACAGAGTAAAACTGGATAAAAAATTTGAACTCGTTACTATTTCCTGCTATCAAATAATAAATGTTACACATTTTCCAATCATCTGCTTAATCACTTAAATTCCCGTTCCTTAATGATTCAGATAATATGTCTAGTTATCAAAGGAAAAAGAATTAATTAGTAAGTTGGTGTCACATGGTACAAACTTCGCTGTAAAGTGGGTGCATGTGAATGAGTATGCTCCAAGTACCCACACGACATTATCCATAGCCTTGATAAGGTTAATTAATTAGATTGGATGAGGCAAAATAGTAGTGTTTGACTAAGCAGGATGACTGTAATCTGACGTGTAAATTCACCCCATAATTACTTTCTAAATTCCGAAATTAAAATCGATTTTTTTTGTTTCAAATAATAACGGCAAGTTTGCTTACATCGTTCCCACCATCACAACAATGGACCGCCCAATCCAACGGTGGATAGCATACTTAAATAGGTTCTGTATTATTATCTTCAAATAAGTAAATGGTTCATTGAAAAGGAAAATAATATGAATTTCCATATTTGTTAATTTGACAGCTCGACATTTCACATTCAGGCTGGGCGTATATGTCTATATATACACAGCCTCTATCTATTCCTTTTCCAGTCTTTTACATTAGCAACTGTTGAGGTCTCCTTGTCTAAGTTTAAATTGCATTTTACATTAGATTTGTGTCTCAGCCTCTTTGGTTCTCTTTTTGTCTGAGTTCTACTTAGTTCTAGTCAGAGTTGCTTGAAGATGCCTGCAGTAGTAGGAATTGGCCAAGGTACTGGGAGGGAGTATCCTGGAAACCTCACCCCATTTGTGTTGGTAACATGTATCGTTGCTGCAATGGGTGGTCTGATCTTTGGCTATGATATTGGGATTTCCGGTAAGGCTTTTTCAGATCATTTATGGTGTTATAATTTGGTTAGAAGAATGTAATGGATGTTTTTGAAACAGCCTGCTTGTGTTTGTTTGTTTAGTCATTTCTCTTTCCGAGAGAATATTATTACATGATGGAATTAATGCTGTTGTTCTGCTGGTAGGTGGGGTTACGACCATGACTTCATTTCTGAAGAAGTTCTTCCCATCCGTATACAGGAAGCAACAAGAGCACTCAAAGATCAATCAATACTGTCAATATGATAGTGAGACGCTGACTCTTTTCACGTCTTCTTTGTATTTGGCGGCTCTGATGTCTTCGCTTGTAGCTTCTACCATTACGCGCAAGTTTGGAAGGAAGCTGTCCATGCTCTTTGGAGGAGTTCTCTTCTTTTCTGGTGCCATCATCAATGGCCTAGCCAAAGCTGTCTGGATGCTAATCCTTGGCAGAATTTTGCTCGGTTTTGGTATTGGTTTCGCTAATCAGGTTAGATATTCTGTTGCTTATTTTCTCGATTCTGTTGCCTTCTTGCCTTCTGTGTTGGAATTTTGTTCGGATCTAAAGATCCGTCTGCTACAATGTCTGGTGATTCTTTTTGTCCGCAAAGAACAAAAGATGTACTGTATATGTGCTAATCTTATTTAAGAAAATGTGGCCTTTCTTATTCCGATTAATCACTTTATCCAGATCTGGTCCGGTATCAAGAGTACTGATATTTCTTTTGATTCAAGAAGAGAACAGCTATTTCAAGTTGCCGCTTAGAAGGCGACAAAGATATGTTCTAGTTACAAAGTTGTTTCTGATCCAGATGGATCCTTGATTCTGTTTTGAGTGTCTGAAGTAGATTTCCCAGCTCTTTTTGGTTTCAAAGAAAAGCTGGGAATAGAGAACTATACCAATATTTTATTAAATATGACTAACCAAGGGTCATCTCTTCTGTTAACCCATTGTTACTAAGTCAAACTTAGCTTTCATGACGTCTAATCGCAACCATTTTCCACAATAGTTTAGTGTTTCGATGCTTAGTGCTTTTCATACATCTTGCTAACAGAAAAAGTTAAAAGTAAGAACTTTCTTCACAATAGTTTTCTGTATCGATGCCTAGTGCTTTTAATACAAGTTGCTAATAGAAAAACTTATTAAATTATGTGTTTGTACTAATCAAATATTTTAAGCATCTTTTTAATTGCTTCATTTTTTGTGATTGATTTTGTTAAAATTATCTTATTTGTTTGAAATTGCAGTCTGTGCCGCTTTATCTCTCCGAAATGGCTCCATACAGATATAGGGGTGCTCTTAACATTGGGTTCCAATTATCAATAACAGTTGGAATCCTTGTAGCCAACGTGCTGAACTATTTCTTTGCCAAGATTAAAGGCGGATGGGGCTGGAGGTTGAGTTTGGGTGGTGCTATGGTCCCTGCCCTTATCATAACAGTTGGATCATTGGTCCTCTCTGACACGCCAAATTCTATGATCGAACGTGGGCAGCATGAAGAGGCAAAAGAGAGGTTGAGGAAGGTACGAGGTGTGCATGAGGTTGATGAAGAGTTCGATGACCTTGTAAAGGCTAGCGAAGAATCAAAGAAAGTGGAACACCCGTGGAGGAATCTATTGCAGAGGAAGTACAGGCCTCACTTGACCATGGCTGTGCTGATTCCATTTTTTCAACAACTCACAGGCATCAATGTTATTATGTTTTATGCCCCAGTTTTATTCAACACAATCGGTTTTGGGAACGATGCCTCACTCATGTCTGCTGTGATCACTGGCATTGTTAATGTTCTTTGCACCTTGGTCTCAATCTATGGCGTTGATAAGTGGGGAAGAAGGTCTCTTTTCCTTGAGGGTGGCACTCAAATGCTGATATGTCAGGTAATTTTACAGACTTGTGATGCAAATTTTGGTTTTGGGTGTGAAAATTATTGCTAATTGGCCGAAGTGAGAAGCAAAAATATTCTGATGAATTGTTTGTAAATGCAATAATTGCAGGTTGTAGTGGCAGCTTGCATTGGTGCTAAATTTGGGATAGATGGGAATCCTGGGGAGTTGCCCAAGTGGTATGCCATTGTTGTGGTGCTTTTCATCTGCATTTACGTCGCTGGATTCGCGTGGTCATGGGGACCTCTCGGCTGGTTGGTCCCCAGTGAAATTTTCCCACTAGAAATTCGGTCAGCAGCACAGAGTATCAACGTCTCTGTCAATATGATCTTCACTTTTGCAGTTGCTCAAGTATTCCTTAACATGCTTTGCCACTTGAAGTTTGGACTTTTCCTCTTCTTTGCCTTCTTTGTTGTGGTCATGACCATCTTTGTCTACTTCTTCTTGCCTGAGACAAAGGGTATCCCAATTGAAGAAATGGGAAGAGTGTGGAAATCACACTGGTACTGGTCGAGGTTTGTTGAAGTTGAAGACTACGCCAATGGAAGCCTTGAGATGGGCAAAGGTGGCGGTCAAGCTCCCAAGATTGTATAAACCAACCTCAAATTTCTTTAGAACTATTTACGAGATAATATAAAGTTCTCTTAATTAGTCCTTTTACATGCCTTCACTCACAATTCTATGTATAGGTGAGACTTTGCCTATTTTATAACGGTTATTAAGGTCAAGGCAAATTTCATTACATAAGGAAATTTCAATCAGATCCAAGCATTCTTAGAATGGCAACTATTATTATGATATTCAATATAACAATAAGATTGGATATCAGTAAAATAAAAATAAAATAAAAGCATTAGGGATTGGGGACATAAAAGCATTATTGTCATTCGTCTTTGACAAGAGTTGGAATAAAAAATGGGCTGAAGAGGTAGCCTAATTGGTACAGCCTTTTGAAAGTTGTTTTTGTGACATTACCCTCATGTAGGGAATATTATTTTGGAACTATATATATACAATAGAGCTACTTTCTTTGAAATTTAATAAAAATCAAATCATTGTAGTTAAAGATTAATAATCAATAATTTAAATAAACTAGTGAACCTTAAAAATGTATTTAATAATAAATGCTTATCTGTAAGTATATGTCATTGTACAAGCTTATCAATGCACTTTTCAAATATTATATTCATAGAAAGAGATTATGATACTTGTATTTAAAGTTTGGATAAAATATATTAATCAAAATTTGATGTACTTTAAATTTCTTATTGTTTATGAAAAGTTTTAAATCAATTCCTCTATTAAAATTTATCATTAATTTTGGCTGACATTCTTAAAGCATTTAGTAATTTTTTCGAAATATAATTGGCTTCATTAAATAAAGATAATATAGAACATAAAAAGTACAAAAGATCTAGGTTACAAGCTATGATTCCTAGCAAGCAGCTTGGTCAAGGTAGTTTAATCCAATAAACATCTCTTTTTTATGTTGGTGGAGAGACTAGCTACAATTCCTCTTGTTAGTAAAGACAATCTGAATTGGAGTATAATTTCTTGATATAATAACTTTGTGCTTCTACTTTCTTGTTTGAAAATTTTGCAGTTCCTTTCTTTCTATATGTGATACACCATTGAAGCCTAGTTGATCTTTAGTGCTTTATGACTCGGCTTAGTTCCCCACTTTAAGGTTCACTAAGTGATAATCTCATTCCAAGAATCTACTAATATGTCAATGTTCATAATAGCTTGTAGTTCTCTCCAAATTCTCATAGTATTCCTACATCTAGTTATGATATGATCCAGACTTTCCAAATTAGCATTGCATAGTTCACTGTTCAAAAAATTGATGGGGAACTTGATAATGTCCTTTGTGAGTAGTCCTCCATTCATTTCTAGTCAAAGGATGAAAGAGTGTGCATAAATGATATGCTTGTCCCAAACAAGGTTTGTCCACCTTACCCTTATGTTTAGTTCCTTTTGTAGAATAATTTTGCAAGTTTTTGTACTAGATTTCCTTGATCTATCAATTTCACTGAATTTCGTCTTGTTCACTTTCTTGGTAGCATGACATATTAACCATTATGATCTTAGCAGTTCTACTATTGTGGTGGGGCCATATCCACTGGACATTACTGATTAGCTTGCTAACTTTAGTTTCAAGATTCATCATCGGCTTCAGTTGTTATATCTATTCAACGTTGTATATGGGTCCTTTGTAATGCCAATTATCATACCATAAAAGTGTGCTTTCCCCCATTCCCAATCTTGTGGAAACCCATGTTTTGCATCCAATTTCTTGTCCCTAAACTCTCCCTTAAGATCCTCGTCCTATCTTACCTACGATTTAGTATCCAAATACTGTTTCTTTTGATGAATACATTTTCGCCCATATATCCTCCTTTTTATTGCACATCCACCACAATTTTTTTGCTAGATTGACTCTCGTAATCATTCTTGCTTAATATGTTTCCAACCCTCTGGTCTTTAGGTTTGCATATTTTTCTCTAACTAATGTTTGCCTTGCTTCTGCCTTGGTTAGATCCATTCCATAAGAATTCCCTTAGTTTTCTATCTATGTCCTTTAGAAAACTCTTGGTAAAGGATAAATGGTTGATCCAATAGTTTGTGAGGTTGCTCAATATTGTCTGTATTAGTTGAAGTCTACCCCTTGTAGCTAAGATACCTATTAACCCATTGATTAATTCTTCCATGAAGAGAATCCATTAATGGTCTACAATCCACTGCATTGATTATTCTTTGGAAAATTGGTACTCCTTGATACTTGAATGGTATATTGCCCCATTTTAACCACATATCTAGTGCTTTCAAAGCAACCTCTACGTTGGAATTGCATGATGAATATAAACAAATCTTTATTGTGTTGCTTCTTATTAAAGCCATCATGTTATGCAGAAGTTGGTTAGTATCCTCCCTTGGTGAGACAGTCAGGGCTTGCTGTTGGTTGGGGAACTGATTAGTGGAAGTACCAGTTCCTCCTCCTTGTTGAAATCTGTTTGGGCCCCTTCCTTCTTCATTCCTCTAGCTAAACCTAGGATTTGCTTTCCATTCCTCGTTATAAGTGTTGGAGTAGGGGTCCTATTTCTGACTAGTCCAACCTTGATACATTGCAGACACCTCTTCATACTGAATAAGACAAACACTAGATATATGCATTACGGACCCACAAGCATCACAACTGGGCGCAGTAAGATCCATAGAAGATGTTGAGCGATGTACATTTATGTTTTTCAATTCTGCAGTGATGAAGGATAACTGTAAGGTCACTATACTCTCCAGAGAGTCAACTTTAGACTCCAAACTCTCCATTCTTTTGGATTGGGCTGTTGAAGCTTCCAACTTATGTACTCCTCTGGTTTCCTTAATACTATACTGTTGATGATTCAAAGCCATCTTCTTGATCAAATTCCATGCCTCCGTAGCTATAAGATCAATTAAAGAACCTCCTGATACCGCATCCAACATACCTTTATCTTGACTTTTTAGCTCATCATAAAAATATTGCACTAGCTGCTCATCAAGTATCTGATGATGGGGGCATCTGGACAAAAAATCTTGGAATCTGTTCCAATAATCATAAAGGGACTCATTATAATCCTGATGTACTAAATAGATCTCCTTCCTCGTCGATGAAGTTCTGGAGGCCGAAAAATATTTTTCTAAGAATGCTTTCCTCAAATTGACCTAACTATGGTAGGCATTCACCACGTGCCTTGGGAGGCTCATTTACCACTCCCGTGCTTTTCCCTCGAATGATAGGTGAAAAACCTTCCATAGTACTTGATCAAGTGAAGCTCCCACTGGTTTCATACTCTGGCAGATCATGGACAAAGATTGCAAATGCATGTAGGGATCTTCTCCTGTCAAACTATGAAATTTAGGAAGAGACTTAATGAGTAATCCTTTAACTTCAAAATTCACGTCAAAATTAGGACAAGCAGTAGTAAATAGATCATAATTAACAGCAGAGGTAGTTGCTTCCCTAATGGTTCTTATTCTTTGATTTCCATTATTTTCTCCAACTCGCTCATGCCCCATAATACCTCCATTATCATCATTCCTAGGTTGGTTAGCATGAAAGTTAGGGTTTTGCAGAAAAGCTGAGTTCTCAGCCATGATCACTCATTTTATCGACTCACTCCCACTACCTGGCTGACTAGACTCTTCTTCGACAACTAACTGACTTCTCTCTTTTTCTCTCCTCTCCTTTCTAATCTTTCTCAAACGTCTTTCAATTTTAGGGTAGAAAGGCAAAAGTTTAGCTTTCCGGGGCATGCACGGGAACAATTCAAATGAAAATAAGATGTAACAAAATTTACTCGCAAGCACACAAAGTCAGATGAAAGGTGAGATGTGATGGATGCAAGTATGTAGGTTTGTAAAATTATGTGTTAGAGTATGTATGCAAGTGGGGTATGTATGTATAAACCAAAAAGCAATCAAAGAAATGTTCAAAAATGTGTGGTGTAAAAAAGTTAAGAATGAAAAGTGCAGAAAGTTAAGTGTATGTTTTGTTTTGTTTTTTTTATGCTGAGCAAAGAAAATGAAATCCTATACTATTGACAAGTATGAAACTAAACTTTCTAAAATGTAATATAAACAAAGGTTCCTAACCTCACATTGCAGCAAAAATGACAAAAGTTAACCTAGAGAACCAATTGCTTGGTTTCCCGATAACGATGCTATTTTGATTTGAGCCTTTTTATTCTTGCCCTTGAAGGTCAAATAAAAAATTTAATTCCAATGATTGCAGTATAGAATGCAACCTCAGGTCATTTCACTTAATCGGAACCCAGTAAATGGATCTAAGCTAGCCTATGTGTCATGATATGCAAGCTAAATTAGCAAGGAAGGGGGTTTGATCTTTGAAAATCTTGACAAAATTAAATGAATTATAAGAAAATGTATAAAAAGTATTTTTGGATTTTGGGAATAGAAAAATGGTAAAAATAAAGACAATGATCAAATGTGATAGATTCCTCTTGAAAATGAGTTTTGGTTTTCATAGTTCGAAATCAATTTTTGATGGGAGTGGAAATCACTAAATTTCAAATGGTAAACCTTAAAGAACTCTTTAAGTCTAAGGTCTCAATCAATGAACTCCATTTCTTAAGACCTTGTTAAATGCCCTTAATGCATGTAGTGGGTAAGTCAATGCAACAAGTCATTTTGGGGTCTCGAATCAACTCAATATCAAACACAACTATGCAAGATAAAAGAGATTCATCAAGATCACAAATAAACATATATGAGACTTCATATATTTAAGCCCAAAGTTCTACATCAACAAATCTCAAAAACACATTAAATATCTAACATTTAATTAAACTCTAACCAAGAATGTTCAACTACAAATCACAAATCCTAAACTTAGGAATTCATAAATCATAGCTAAATATAGATTAAGCTACTCCCCTTTTAAGCCCATTGAACTCAAGTCATTGCTACATCTTTAAGAAGAAAGAGGTGCCTAGCCATGCATAACTCTAAAAAACTTCACAACCAAGAACCCACTGGAAGCATCCATGGTAGCCACCGATGGTGGAAAATAAGAGAAAATGGTGGAGGGGTCGAAGGAAGTGTGTTTTCTCCTCAGAAGTTTGCTCCCAATTGTCGGCTCTCCTCTTAACCTAAAATAGGTAGTTTTTATAAACCGGGTTGATGGATTGGGTTGCACAGTGGGTAAACTTCCAAAAATGGTTTGGATATTTGAAGGTTCACCGCGGTGAAATTTTCCCGAAAGGTCTCTTCAATGATCTGCATGAGTTCATCGCGGCGATGTGAACTCACACCGCAACAACCTTTTCCCAAAAGGTTTCTGCGTGAATTCTTCATACTTCGCCACGACGAAACATCATCTTTTCGTTGCGGCAAACTTTCTGTTGCACCTGTTGACTTATCATTTTCAGCCTTCCCTCCTTGACTTTACTTCCTCTTGAGTCTCCTAGAATAAACAAATGGTAGTTTGCAGTATTAATTGTTCTAGGTGATTAATTTAGTGCAATTGCTAATTATTTGTGACAATTTTACTCTCAAACTACATAAAGTAAAGTCAAGCACTCAAGAGTCAAATTAAGCATAAAATCTAAAAATAAGAGCCAAGGAGTGCAATAAAAACCATGAAAATGTCGCCAATTTATATAAGAAAATGGGTTTAATCACTTGGAAGGCTGGTTTAACTTGTTCTTTGAAGAAGGAACTTGAAGTTAAACATGTAAGGGAATTTTTAACTTGATAGCATGTATTAATTCAAGTTCTATGATGATTGAATTGGCATGGAATGTGCGTTATGATGATGTTAAATGAGTGCTAAAAAATTGATCCTTGTATGGCAAATTCTGTTTTTGTTTTGACGTATGAAAGATAATAATTTGTGAGTTACCTAATGAATGATTTTTTAATTGGAATTAGACATGAATTTGATAAGGGATTAAAGCATCAATAAGGTGGAATTGAAGTGAAATTGATGGACTTTGGTGAAGGTGTGTTGGATGGAGTATGAAAGAGTTAAATTTGGAAACAACATGAAGGTCATGGGTGAGTGAACCTTTGGTTCACTCATCCCACGATCATGGGATTTATATGGCACCTTCCCACGATTGTCGAAAATGCTTTGGAAGGGAAAAGGTTGGCTTTGTACATTTGTTGGACTATATAAGGTTAAGGCACTTTTCAATGGTGTAATTGGACTTGATTAAGGTATAAAATGAACCTAGTTTGATGTGGAATTAATTAACTAAAGGTTGAATAAGGCTTGGATTATTAATTAAAGTAATAACTTTAGGAAGGTTTTATTTGTTAACAAATTATCTAATTTTGGAATCTATAAGTTATTAAAGGAATGAAGTTTACTTATGATTGCCAATGTGATTTAAAGAACAAAAGTAATGTGTTAGTTGTGAATGTTTGTCAATTGGGAACTTATGCGAATACATGTAATGTGTAATTACTTAATGTATTCATTGGTGCATTATTGCAAATGTTTATGTTAATAAGGTATGTTAAGTTTGATCAAATGTGAATGAATATGTTAAATTTGAGCAAAATGGAATAAAGTCATATGTTATGCACTACATCACTTACATATGATTCTGAAATCTGAAATGTTTTGTTTTTAAAACTGCCAAGTCCTAGTCGTGGGTAAATAAGCATGCCTAGAAGGGTTTGCAGCTACTTTTGTAACTAGCACTAAGGTGTCTTCTGTATCTAGATATTTTGGTGTCTTCTGTACTTGACACTCTGGTGTCTTCTGATCTCAGACACTTCAGTGTCTTCTATTTCAAAGACTTAAGTCTCTTCTATTTCTGAGATACCAATCATATTTATTTTCTGTTCTGGTCCCGTTACCCAAGACTAGGAACCAAAAACTAGATGAAATAGTAGGTATGAAGTAAATTCCCCAATGTTTCCAAATTAGTCCAACTTTGTACCCTTCCGATATAAAAAAAACATAACACATTTTGGCATAAAACATATATACAATTTTAATCTTTTTTGTAAGATTTTCTTTGTTTTAACTTTCTAAATTTTAGGATCAAATATTTGTTTTTTGAACATCTCACAAAAAAGATTAAAATTGTATATATGTTTTTATGTCAAAATGTGTTATATGCATTTTATAAGTTCTGATATGATACAAGATATATTCTAATTTGATACAAATGTTGTTTCTTTCTATTTTGACACAATTATATCTTATTATGAGACTTGTACATTCTGTTTTGAAGTAATGATGTTCTGTTTTGATACTTATATGTTTTATTCTGATGCAAGAATGTTTTGTATTGATGAATTATATTCTGTTATGAGACAAAAAAATGTTTGAATTGCTCTTTAATATGAACAATTAAAGATTGCTTATGAAATGACTTGATTCAGTACTGTGAATGTTAGTTGCTTGTTAGAAACAGTCGCCATTATATATCCTATTTAGTTATTCCCCACTAAGTTATATGCTTAGCACGGTAGTTTTGCCTCCGTGTAAGTTCTGATGAGAAGACTTAAGGTTGGGATAACCGCAGTGGCCAATGAAGAACTTGATATGATTTTGGAAAATGTTATGTTTAAGTTTTAAGTTGTATTTCAATGTGTTGAGATATATTGTGTTTTGTATGGATGGTTTGTAATGAATTATAAATGGTTTGTAATAACTACAATACATGATGGATTTGTATGTAAAGCATGTATATGATGAGTACAATATGTACATGATGTTCTGTATATAACTCAGCAAAGTATGAATGTGAAGTATATTATCTTACTTTCAATAAATTTTTGGAATATCTTGGTATGTTTTAGGATTGTTTTATGTGGCATCTGTATATTCTCTCAGGGGGTATTCAGGTGTTACACATTGTCTTGATATCATAGTACATAACCAACAGTACTTTTTAGATACTTCAATATTCTCTTTACAACTTTTCAATGTGTTTGTACTAGGTTTGATTGATATCTGCCTACCATTCTAACAATGTAACAAATATTCGGCCTTATACATATCATGACACATATGAGACTTCCAACTACATTGGAATAAGGAACTTTCTTCACCTGTTCCCTTTCTTATAGTGGAGATAGGCAAAATTTCTTATTAGACCTTCACTTTTAGTAATAGGATTATCAGTTGGTTTGCAACCTTCCATACAAAATCTTTCTAAAACGTTTTGAATATAGATAGCTTGAGAAAGTGATAATAATCTCTTTGAATGATCTCTTAAAATATTAACTCCAAGAATATATGTGGCTTTACCCTTTTCTTTCATCTCAAATTCAGATGACAACTAATATTTGATTTTTCTTAACAAACTCATGATCACTTTAAGCAATCAAAATGTTATCCACATATAAATATAAAATTGTAAATTTATAAAATCTCTTACTATATACATAATAGTTTTTATCAAGCATATGGAAATCATATGAAAAAAATATTATGAAAATGAATGTACCACTATCTAAAGGAGTGCTTCAAACTATGAATCAATTTTAATAACTAACACACTTCATGTTTTGGCTTGCCTTAATGAAACCTTTAGATTATTCTATGTAGATTTCTTCTTCTAATTCTTCATTAAAAAAAACTTTTTACATCCATTTGATGTAATTCAAGATTCAAACTGGCTACTATAGCTAATATTACACGAATTGAAGCAAATCTCATAACATGGACAAAATGTCTCAACATAATTATTTCCCTAATATAGGGTATATCCTTTAGCTACGAGGCATTCCTTAGATCTTTCGATATTGCCACCAGCTTTTCATTTTACGTGAAACATGTAATTTAAACCATAATTTATCAATTTAAAATTATCCTTCTTATTTTTAAATAAATCAAAATAAGGCCTTTTGTATTTTGTATATATTATATTATTTAAATTTAATGAAGTATATAATATTTTATGTACATTTAACTACACGTTATAAATAAATTTATGTTTTTTTATTTTTAAAATATTGGAGGCTAAATTATTCAAAAATATAAATATTAGAAATTTATTTTGCCTTTCTTAAGAAAAGTTTCCTATATATAAATATGAATTTAATAAAGTTGCATTTGATAACTAGAATTATATTCAAAAATTAAAGTTAGAACCATCAATGTTAATTATATTATATATCATATAACATTTGAAAAGAATTAAAATAATTCCTTAAGTAGTTTAAATGACCTTAAATATAATTATATATATATATATATACATACTATATATAAGTAAGATATAAATTAAAATAACTATCTTTTTGAATAAATTACTTTAAATTTGTAACATTTCTAATTTTAAGATCGAACAAAGTTTAAAAGTTTTTCCCTTCTAAGTCCCAAATTATAAGAGATAAATTATACACATTACTTTAAATTTTTTACATTTTGTAGTTTTAAAAGTAAATATAGCCTATGAGTGTTTTTTTTCCAGAGTGATGGATTCATGCACATTATTTAAAGAAGAAGAACTTCTAAAATATTAATCCAAAATCTCCTTCTTCCTGGATAATGTTTCACATCCTTAAGCAGAAGGATCAAGTTAAATTGAAATTCAAACTTATACATGAAAATGACTCTTTTGTATAATTTTGTTATGATAATTGGAGCAATATTAGCCATCACTATAGGATTAATAAACTCTCTTTCCTTAGGAATTAAATTCCAGAAGATGCCATAATAGGAAAAGACATAGGAAAAAAAGTGAACTGGCATAGAATAGTGCACTTCAAGCAAGCAAGTCCAAAGTACTCTTTCATCCTATGTCTTGTTATAAAAAGAAGGCTAAATAAGATATACATGCTAAAGGATAATTATAACATGTCAAATTCTTGCAGTCTTATGCAATTAGGAGGCTAAATCAATTAATCTCATCTTCTTTCAATGAAGCTTTTCCATTTACATTTAAAGAAAGGTACGTCATCTATGCAACTTCACTTCTCCTTTATTAGATTGGTAAGAAATCATCAACTTGCTTAGTCAAGAGTATAATGTCTACAAAGGAGACCTTACTTATACAATTTTATTTGGTAATGTGGTACCCACGTGGAATCTGCGTCTGATCTTTGGAAACCAACAACCTTTCTAAAGAGCAACCTAAGTTTTCCACATATTCCGCCGATTGGTTAACCTCCCTAAAACAATGTTGAATCTCTTTCATAAAAGTATAATGATATACCTCCCAAATGAGGGGCCTAATTCGCCATAGAATATGAGAATGATGATTAAGCATATCCACAATTACCTTAAAATCAAGTTCTACTAGCAATTAGGAATCTTCTAGTATCTTTGCACATAATTCCAGACCTTGTAGTAAAGCTCAAACCTGGACACTTGTGATGTCATCAAGGCCCAAAGAATATATTAAAATGGGTCACCTGCTGAATCTCTTAAAATGCCCCCTGCACCTTCTCTGTCAGGATTGCCTTTAGATGCTCCATCAGTGTTGAGCTTGTAGAAACTAGTTGGAAGAGGGATCCACTTAATAATATTTATAGTCATTGGCCTTATATATCCTCCTATTTCCATAATCACCTCTTGCTAATTAATCTCGAAGATTGACAGGGATAGAGTTTCCTGCAAGATAAAACCAACAGCCTGTATAATATCAAAAATACAGGAAGAAATATCAATCTTAGCCCCATCAAAATTTACAGAACATCTTGTTTTCCAAATGGCCCAACTGATTAAAGAACGCAAAACTCTGAACAAAGTACATTGAGCAATGTTGCCTCCTAATAACCACCAGTGCAAAATCGTGTCTCTATGCCTAGCATAAGGTCCAATAACTCCAAACGTCATTCCAGAAAACTCCTATAACCGTTTAGCTCATTACCCATGTAAAAACAGACGATCAATATATTCCTCAAATGCGACTATAAAACAAGCGCACCTCGAGAGGCCTTGTATGCCAAATCGATGTAAGGAGAGATCTAAAGGCAACCTACCTCTCATCAATCTGAGCATAAAAAAGGACACTTTAACCTGTAAACCCTTATGCCAAATATTATGTCCAGTCATTGCAGTAGTATATTTTCATGTATCTTTCTATGTATATCTATGTATAAATACTCTTTTATGTAATAGTTTTAAAGAAATTGAAATACAAAATATTTTTCTTATTCAAAAATCCTCTTTTTTCTATATGATATTTGAACTCCATTTATAAAACAAATATTTCAGGCGTCTACTTCTTGAATTTTTAGAGAGAATTCAATTGTCTAAATATCGTTTGATATATACCAAACTCTTTTACTCCTCCAGATGATCATAACAATACAAATGTTGTTCCTAATTCCTTCCCACATGGCCAAACGCACCACCATAAGCTTAATATCTAGTTTTAAAATTTTAATTTTAATAAGTTAAACATAATTTGAACTACGATGTTGTTTTGATTGCCTTAAGCCAAAGCAATGTTATTTTAAATAAAGAAATGCGAAAATCCAATCAGCAAACATTGTCACCTATCATTCCCTCAGTGGACCATAAATTGCGAGTTAGTGACACATCATTACCTATATGATCGAAATGCTAATTGCAACTGATAAAGCAAACACATGCAAGAGGGGGATGAATTGTGTGTAAAAAAAATTTCAAGGTACTTTCAAATTGATAATATCTTGCTAAATAAAATAAGACTATAGATAGAAGGGTTCTATCAACTTTCGAAAATGTCCTGTTAACGTTGAAAATGAAAGGATCATGTTAATTGTTTAAAAATGAAAGGATTTTGTCAATCGAAAGGAGTCTGCTAGCATTTAAAAGCAAAGGAGCATATTAATCGATAGGAGCCTACTAATGCTAAAAAAGAAAGGAGCTTATTAATAGATAGGATCTTGCTAGCACTCAAAAAGAAAGGAGCCTGTTAATTGTTTTAAAAACAAAAGGAACCTCTTGAAGGATCCTCTTGAAAACACAAACTTATAAAGTGGAAATTTAAAAGTTAGGAAGAGAGAAAGAATGACACAATCGATTAAACTGGTTTGAATAATAACGAAGCCTATGTCCAGTTCCCAAGTATTCAACTTGAGTATTTCACTATAAAAATCCAATCATTAAATTTGACGAGCCTCTCCAAGCTCATAAATACATATTTTTCAAAGTTCTCCAACTTTCCACATTCTAAGTATTTAACAAGCCTTTACAACCTCTTAAAAATAAATATAAAGTAAGATCAATGTAAGCTCTCAAAGAGTAACAATCTCTCTCTTAATATAGTGTTTTTACTTTCTAAAGCATAAGGAGTTTGATGTAGATATAACTTTTAAGAATATTGATGCTGCTAAAGTATTTCGCAAGTTTGTGTCTGTTCACAAATGCAATGGCTTTTCCTTAAGTAGACATTTTCTTTAACTAGCTATTGTTTTATTTTGATTTTGAGTTTACTTTGTATCTAACAAATCTTCGATATCATCTCTGTTGTAATCTTCTAATATTCAAACGTTAAGAGAAAAACCTTTGTAAAAAATTTCGAAGTTAATTGTTCAAATTAGTAATATTCTTTCGGATGTTGTGGAATGGTTTCTAATAAGGTAAGTTTATTAAAATTCCTGCAAGAAAGAAGGTATATTTCCTTTGATTTGATTTTCTTTTAAGAAATATATCGTTACCTATAAAAGGAAATAAATCCAATTTAAATTTTGACATATTATAGAGTTATCATCAAAATCATTAATAAACCTTGAGCTAACAACAACAGCCGCCATATTAACCTAAAGTGCTCCCACTTTGTCACATTAGTTTTCATATCAGACTACCATGTTAGCATTAGGTCTCACCTATGTTGTGTTAATTGCTACGTCATATCTTAACTCAACATCTTATGTCATCACTAGACGGGATAAAGAATGGAAGAAATGGGGTTATTATGACTTACACAATCGTATATGGGAATGTGTAACTCACTAAAAATGTGTACAAATTCAATGATATTGTTTCAAGCACCTTGAGAACTATATGCATGTGTGAAAGAATTATACGGTCATGTAGGTGACTTACATATTGGAGCATACACTACAAGAAAAATAGGTTTTACAAATTTGGCAACGGAAATTACCGACAGAAAGAGTCATCAAAGAAATAGTCATAGGTAAATTTTAGCGATAGAAATAAGGAATTTATCAGTAAATTTAGTGACAGAATGTTATATATCTATTGGTAAATTTAGCAACAGAATTTGTATTTTCTTCGGTAAAATTAGGGAAATTTACCGATTGACTTAAATAATTTAGCGACGGATTCTTAATATTTTGTCGGTGAATTTACCTACAATAAATTGTAAGTTTGTTGCTAAATTTACCGAAGGACATATAACATTCCGTCGCTAAATTTACCGACTAACATAGAATACAAGACATTGAAAGTAGAAGAGCTTGAAAAATGGAAAAAAAATATATAGCATTGGGTCTCTCCTATTTTGTGTTAATTGCTACGTCATATCCTAAGTCAACATCTTATGTCATCATTAGACGGGATAAAGAATGGAAGAAATAGGGTTATTATGACTTCATAGTCATATATGGGAATGTGTAACTCACTAAATATGTGCACAAACTCGAATATATTGTTTCAAGCAACCTTGAGAACTATATGCTCATGTGAAAGAATGACACGATCATGTAGGTGACTTACATGTTAGACCATTACAAATTTAGCAACGAAAATTACCAACGGAAAGAGTCATTAGAGAAATGGTCGTAGTTAAATTTTAGTGACAGAAATAAAGAATCTGTCAATAAATTTAGCGACAGAATGTTATATATCTTTTGGTAAATTTAGCAACAGAATTTGTACTTATTTACCGACGAACTTAAATATTTTGTCACTAAATTTGCAACAAATTCCTAATATTCTGTTGGTGGATTTATCAATGGTAAATTGTAAGTTTGTTACTAAGTTTACCTACGGACATATAACATTCCGTCGCTAAATTTACTAAGGACATATATTGCAAGACACTGAAAGTAGAAGAGCTTGAAAAATAGAGAAATGATAGGTTTGATTATATATAAGCTTGAACTAATATTATATGCTTTGGCAAGTGAGCCTCATATGTGTGGAAAAAATATACAGGTTTCATTGTTAATGAAGTTAGATTTCACATACAAGATCGAGATGGCCGACTTAGAAGCCAAAAGTGAGGTCGTTCTTCAGGGATGTTATGATGGTGATTTTATTGACTTCTATAATGTCCTCTTAGAAGTAACAGAGTTGCACTACATTAAGGATAAAATGGTTGTTCTATTTAAGTGCAAATGATTTAATCTTGGTGACATAAAAGTGAATGGAATATTACTAACATCAATGTTAATAAGACATGGTATGATAACGACCCTTTTATCCTTGTAAGTCAACTGAAGCAAGTTTTCTACCTCAACTACATTATATTGGGCAGCAATTGAAAGGTTATTCAAAAGTTTCAACACTGAAATCTCTTCGATTTTTTGAAAGGGATAATGGTCTAATGAGTGAAGATGGTGATGAAGTATATCAAAAGATTGAATTAGCGCTGAATAATTAAGTTATTTAAATAGAAGATGCAGATATATCATCATTCCATAGGAGAGATGTTAATCCCAATATAGTATAAGTGGAAGACGTACAACCTAATCTTGTCGTAGAAAGAGATGAAGACTACGTTGAGGATGAATTATATATCAATGACAATACTTTGGCTGAATATAATAGCGATGAAGGATCGAATCATAATGTAATTAATGATGATGATTTTCAAGATCTTGATCATGCTAATTTAAGGTAAAATGTTGTTTATATTGTTTGAAATGTATTGTTGATGTCTGAATTATGTTAATGCATAGAAAAGCTTGATAATATTTGAAGGTGATCTTGAGAGTAACAATATGTATGCTAAGATGCTTAAAAAGAAGCTAATTTAGTTTGTACCTTGAAATTAAAGAGACTTCTTTTTAAAGTTTTGGTATCCAACAAATACAAATAAGTACATACACGACCGTGCAAATACTTGTACGGTCATGTAAGAAGATACACAGCTGTATAAGAAGATACACAGCCTTGTAAGAAGATACACGACCATGTAAGAAGATACATGCTAATGTAAGAAGATACACGACCGTGTAAGAACATAAATACAGTCATATCCATTTTTTCCCTCAATTTCAAGTCATCTTTGTATTTAATACTTCATGCAAAATGGAGTCCCCCATAATTAAGGTCTTCTAGAACATATTTAGATATGCATCCCTAAGATCATCAACATTGTGCTTCAATAGGTTGTGATCATCTATAAGTGAATAAAGCATATTGCTAAATTCTTCATAATCACTAGCTAAGTGATAGAGGTTATATTAGCTATAACTGAGATAGTAATCCAAAGTAGCTTTCTTTAGGAGGACAAGTAATAAGCATATATAAAAAGACTGTGACATTATTGTTGTGTTCGGTAAAGTTGATATTGAGATGAATGACTTATGTTAATGCAGATTGTTGATGTTTAAGTTAGAGATATCCAATATAATGTCACCTGGTAGAAACAAAGAGAAGAAGGTGGCAAGGATTGAAATTGTTCCTCCCCACAATAACCAGATCAATCAAATCCTAGCTAATAACAACAATAAACTTCATCCACCAATGAAACCAGTCAGCAACAACCTCCATCTGCCTCAATTAGTACTGAGGAATCTGCAAGTGCATTAATCTTTAAAACCTATAGTTAGACTTATACTCAAATATATATTTACATATTTAATGTGTATTTTCTTATCATTATTCATTTGTTATTAGGTTCTAAGACTGCCATCAGAGAAAGAGGTATAAGTATAACTCAATATTATGAGCTACAATGAATGAAAGTTGCAATGAACAACAAGTTGTCTGAACATATTGATACCTAGCAAAGTCGTCTTGTAGACAAGAGTCAGTCAGCAAAATTGTCTAGTGAGTTAGGGGTAATTGCCATGATTGAATTGTTTTGCCTTATGCATGCAAAGCAGTTAAAGGAAGACAACTTGCTAGAGAATGCTTTGGATAAAGTTTTGGTAAATTTTCAATTTATTTAATTATATGCAATATTGTTTTACTTATTTAAAGATTAATTTCACTTTTATTTGTTGTTCACAAATGAAGCTTAATATCATTGATATCGACAATCCTGAATTTTCAAATTGTGTGACTTCCCTGTTGAAAAAAAGGATCAGAGATTGTCGTTATCGACTATACCGTGTACAAATCTTTTTCTTCGAATGAGGAGGCAAGGAGATATGTTCCCGAACGGATGTTTCCAGAAAATTGGAGTAATATATATGATTATTAGGCCTTTACCAACATTAATGTTTGTTTTCTTTTTCTTCACATTTGCTTCCATTAATATTGTTACATAATTTAATAACTATTTCTTTTCTTTATTTAAGAAAAGTGTGAGAAAGCTAAGATTAATAAAGAAAAAAATGAAAACCCCCTCACAATCAAGGCTTCAAATCATTTGTTGTCTTATGAAATGAATATGTGAGTTATTTGTTTACAAGTTATAATTGTATCAGTAAATACAATATAATTTATTGTATTTTATATATTTTCATAAATAAGAGTTAGAACATCTTAAAAAGGATAACCAGTCCCTTAAGGCTAAATTATAACATAATGAACAAAAGTTGGCCATGCTTGAAAAGTACGTCCAAAAACTACTTGGTCTGGATTATGTAAGCAGTGAAGATGAAAACGAGTCTTAGTCATTAAACTAATATTGTATTTTTTATTTTGTACATAAGTATTTTTGAAATTGTAATTAACATCTTGTACATGATCAAATTTAATGATATTTAATTTTTAAATATACAACACTTCTACTTTTCAAATATTTTTATTATATTTTTGTATAATAAATTATACAACCAAAAAATCTAAATATTACATACAATAATAGTGATTAAAAATGTTACCAATAATTATAATTTCCATCATATAATATTTAGCTAAAATGTATATTAAAAATTTCAAAATATAGCTAAAAAGATTTGGCTACCTTTATGAAATTTTGACTACATTTTTAGTTATAAAAACGTCAGCAATAACTTTTGACTACACTTTGTTTTCGTAAACTTTTAGCTACGTTTATTGAAGTGTAGCTAATAACTTTTATTAACAAAAATAAAGCATAGTCAAAAGTTGTTGGCAATGATTTAGAAAAACGTTGCATATACCTTTTCACCATGAAAACAAATCGTAGTAAAAAAGAAATAGCGACAATTTGGTGAAAATATCCCCTATAGTTTTTTATTATGGTGCTATGGTGATGAAAATAAATCGTCGTTAACACTAATTAATGACGATTTTGAAATTTTGTCACTAAAAGTCTCTTATGTTGTAGCAGTGATATGTGTCATTGGATTGTATTTTATATAAAGTGAGAATTCAAATATTATAATATAAAATTTGAATTAATTTTTAATAAAATTTTAAAATTAAATATTAAAATTTTTATTTATCCTAAATCTCCGTTTGATTTAAAATTACGGCAACTATATATGATGTTACTCATGTCGTGCTTTCAAACGTCAGTCAATCTTATCCAACGTTTTGGATAAATATAGAAACAAAGCAAGATTAGAACTTGAGAAGAGTTCCTACCAATCAAATTTGGTGAAAGCTTTCTAAACGGTTTTTATTTGTCTCCTATATTTACCCTTTCTCCTCACGTAACAGATTGCAATCTGGAAATTTAAGGCTAAACTATTCTCAGCACTTGGGATCTGCTCCCCAAATATTGCACATGGCTGTGCATGAATATAAACCAATAGAAGTCAAGAAATAATAGCCTCATTCAGTTATTTAAGGTAAAGGGGCCTCCTTTTCCATTGTTTTGTTTCTCGTTTAACGGCTGGGTGGTTACAGACGCTTGAACAAATTGTTTGTCTTTAGTTTTTTAGTGTTCTTAGAAATATTGAAGCCAAATGGCTACTCCTAGGGATATAGAGAAGGCTGATGACAGCATCTTTGAGCCATTTATTGGGAGAAAGAAGATTGTGAAGGAAACTGAGAGTGACAATGGTGATATTGGGATGGTTGTTTTTAGTACAGCCATTGCAGTTTGTGGGGCATTCGAGTTTGGATCTTGTGTAAGTATCGTAACCTAGTATACATGCCTATGCATTTTCGAAATAACAGGAACTGCATGTTGGTGTTTACGCATGGAATGATTCCCTTAACTTTTAACTAACCAAGTTTTTTAGTTTTTAGACAATTTAAATTTTAATTGCATTGAATGGGAAGAAGACGGTAATGATGTTACGAATGTGTTTATATGAACTAACCTTCCAAAATCGTTCTGTTTGCAAGATTTAAGCTGGAAATTATACATGTTACTTCGATGATTCATACATATCTCCTACTGATTTTCTACTGAAGAAAAATGTCACACCTTAAATAATATGAGGTTCTGAATTTTACCAGGTGGGATATTCGGCTCCAACCGAGTTTGGTATCATGAAAGACCTTGATCTGTCATTTTCTGCTGTAAGTTCAATTTCTGATGAAGTTGTTGTGTCCAAATAGCAGTCTGTCTTCTCGCCTATAATTGGTTCCACTTGTTAATTCAACTTTTGCAATATCTGGTCATGAATTTCTGATGTAAGAAACTTTACGTCGGTTGCAGTATTCGGTCTTTGGATCTATCTTGAATATTGGAGCTATGATTGGGGCGATCACTAGTGGACGAATTGCTGACTTCGTTGGCCGGAAAGGGGTATGAGAGACGCATGAACTCTGTTGTGGTCATATGAATGATCTTTTCCAACACTTTATGTCTCTTAAAACTGAGCTTATTTGCTGTCTTGTTGCAGGCCATGAGGATGTCGTCAGCTGTCTGCATAGCGGGGTGGATGGCAATCTACTTAGCTTTGGTTTTGTGTTTATTTCTAACTAATTTTTGTTATTTCACACGAAAAGGACTTCTTCCAGTAGAGAATAATGCTCGGTGTCTGTATCTCTGAGCAGGGGCCTTTATCGTTGGATTTCGGAAGATTTCTAACTGGATATGGATGTGGTGTCCTTTCTTACGTGGTATGTTTTGTTACCCGTTAGTCACTAGTCCGTATTCAAATTTAAGCAAAAGTATGCAGATCGGAACTCATTTGCTGCTTGCTTGTTTCATTCAAATTACAAAGGTACCTGTATTCATTTCAGAGGTCACTCCCAAGGACCTCAGAGGAGGGCTAGCAACGGCTAATCAGGTAGTGAGTTTATTTGTGACGTCTTCAGCGGTAGTTTTACCAAATGAAAGAAAACCCTTCTCTGAAAATGTTCAAATTATTTCACGAATTACAACTGGAGAATCTATATTTTCCTTTTGGTTTTCATTCTCTGCAGCTCTTCATTGTTATTGGATTGGCTGTTGCTTACATGATAGGCGCATGTGTATCTTGGAGAACACTATCTCTAACTGGTATGGTTCGTATACCCCCTCGAATGCCTCGTTTCATAGTTTTGTTGGATTTGTTTACTTTTTTCTTCCTTATCTTCGCAGTTGAAAGTTAGCCCCTTTCTTTTCATTATCCTTTCCAAATCTTAAATCAAACTGATAATAGTTTAATTCTAGCTTATATCAGTACAAGAAATAATATTTTCATTACCAAACAAGACTTTAATGATATTGGAATCTTTGCAATGTAAAAATATTGGAAGTTTTGCTTTCAAATGGCTAAATCTGTCATGTCATCGCCACATGACTAAGACTGAATTTAAAGGTAAGCCAATTATTAATACTTGGACGGCAATGGTTACTTGGAATTTCGCTTGGTTGCAGGAACTATCCCCTGCCTGCTTATGCTTTCCGGTCTGTTTTTCATTCCTGAGTCCCCTAGATGGCTGGTATGCTCAAGTTTTTAAACATTTGCTTCCATAGTTACTCGAATCGGCTAGTAAAAGCTACAGGGAAAAGAGTTGATAAACTTTTGCTTCACTTGATGAAATTCTACTGGACAATATCATTATATTTCTGTCAATAAGCATCAAAGGATAAAGGAAAAATGAAAGATGGAAAGCTAACTTTCAGCAGGCTAAGAATCGTCGTGTTCTTTAATTACGTAACACTTCTGCTACAGGCAATGGTTGATCAGAAGGAAGATTTTGTAGCCTCACTGCAAAAGCTTAGAGGGCCTAACGCTGATATTTCTCAAGAGAAGGCTGACATTATAGTAAGAAATTCTTTTCTAATATTTTATTTTTCTTATTTTATCGTTAGAACAATGATTTTCAGTGACTTGGATGTGCTCCTGAAGAAAATTTGTAAGGCCCTATTGAAGCCCAGATCATATTCATTCTTCATGCGCTATATTAGCATCATCGTCAATCTTAATTTGTATGCTGTCGTCCATCTTTAAGTAAGACAGTAAATGCAAAGTTAAGCAATCTTTTCCCGTGTTCGATCTTACAGGAATCCTTAGCTATTATTCAACAGCTACCAAAAGCATCTGTGATGGACTTGTTTAGCAGAAGACACATTCGCCTTGTCTTTGTAAGCATCAACTGTTCTGCTAGGATGAAAATCTGCTGTCTGGAACTTTGCAATATGGTTCTCTTTTCTTACTCCCAACTCTCTGCATTCTGCATTTGGCTCTTCAGATTGCAGTAGGACTAATGGCATTCCAGCAAATTAGTGGCATTAATGGCATTATATTCTACGCCCACCAAATTTTCTCAGATGCAGGTGAGTTTCTACTGTAATGGAAAGGGAAATATAGATGAGATAACAATTTTAATTGGCCGTAAATTCCTATGAATTATACTGTTGGATTCCAGTTTTCTTCATGTTGTTTATTTCTGCGTTTCAGAATTTGATCCCAATCTTGGAAGTATTCTTTTTTCTTGCTTGCAAATCTTGATCACATCCTTTGCTTCAATCTTAGTGGACAGAGCAGGAAGAAGACCTCTGTTAACAGTGAGCATCGGTAAAAAATTTTTCTGCGAAATGATGAAACAAACAGAGGTTTTTTTATAAGTCATATGCTTTCGATTCAGATTTCTGCAGTTGGTCTGCTTCTTGGGAATCTTTTGATAGGGACATCTTTCCTTGTGAAGGTCATTATCTAAATCTCTGAATTTATTACCTTGTTTTCATATAAAAGTTCCTGACAAGGTTAAGGTTCAACAACCAGGAAAATAATCCAGCTTCCACCATTTCTCCAATCTTGGCAGTTGCTGGTGTGATGGTAACTTCATTATCTCCATCTTTCCAGCTTGACATCTGATCTAATGCATATCTGCTATAACAATTTTAGCCTTCTTGATTTTCAGCTTTTCATAGCCTCCTTCTCTATAGGAATGGGTGCAATTCCTTGGGTATTAATGTCTGAGGTAACCTTAAAACTTCTGATACTTTCATCGCAACAAACAAACATATATAGCAACAAAAGTAGGCTCAAAACGAATTTAAATGTGAATGCTTCACATTTTGCAGATATTCCCACTTAATGTCAAGGGACTGGCTGGAAGCTTGGTGACAATGGTTAACTGGTTTGGTTCTTGGACGGTATCCTTCACCTTTACTTTTCTTCTGAGTTGGAGTTCATTTGGTAAGTTCCCAACATAGATTATGTTGAGGTAACCAGGAAAAGAGTTGGATCTAGAGCGGTAATTTGAATCACCGATGTTCTTGACTGTACAATTTTTCAGGTACATTTTATTTGTATGCTTGCATATGTTTAATGGCCATTATCTTCATCATCAAGCTGGTGCCTGAAACAAAAGGTAAGACACTGGAGGAGATTCAAGCGTCTGTAAGTTGAATGGACTGGAGTTGTGGGTTAAGCATGGGAAGTGAAGCAAGAGATCATTACTGTGCCGTTACAAGTCTTTTTCAAACGAATACACCATTCTCTTCGCTTTTATCTGGACTCTAGACTCTAGACTCTAGACCAGAGAATGCAGTAGGTAAGTGCGACCTATGACCTTTTCCTGAAGACCTGGTGTCTTTTTAGTTTTTACCCATTTTAGGTGTTTATCAGCGAGGATTTAAATCCGAGCTCCTCCCAATATCTCTAAAGAGATGGTTACCAATACTAAAACTGTAAAGCTGGAATGTATATAAGGCTATCTTGTTAAATACATGGAAACTCCAGAGGACAGCTACTACGGTATAGAGCATTAGGAACGTAGTGATTGAACTAAGGGGAAGCCACGATTGATGGAAAATTTCTTACTGGTGTATTTGTTTTTTATTTTTTTATCAGCTCCCAATTCAGCATTTACTTTTATTTTTTGTTTACAAATATGAAATATCTTTAGAAGTTGTTGATCAATTATTAATAAATACTTTGTTAAAAATTATATGAGAAATTAACTATTAGTATTTGAAAATCCCGAAGAATATAGTTTTGCACAAATTATGAATTAGCCACAACAGTTATAAGTTTTCTGACAAATGCGAAAACAAAAAAAATCAAATACAAAATAACAAATAAATACTTGAAATTTGTTAACGCAGTTCGACACATTTTGCCTATGTTTACGGAGGTCTCACCCATCTTAATACTTTCGCTAATGACAATAGTTTTATACAAGGTTTTATTGAGCCAACTCAGTCAACCCTTGGCACTATTCCTTATCCTCAAAACCCGTGAAAGTAAATCACAACCAATAACATGACCAATTTGTGCTAATCTCAACAGATGATTTTTTTCAATAACGTTTGACAATAAAGATAAGAAATAAATAACTCAAGAAATAAATAACTCAAGTGATTAAACAATAAAGAACATAAACAAATATACTTAGATAAGAAAAACAATCTTTTTAATAATTCACCTTCTTTAACGAAAGATAGGAAGTTGTTCACCAATTAAACTGTTGAAGTTTTTCGACATTATCATCGGAATGCCTAACACACAGTAGTAGAAAATTCACTAACAAAAATAAACGTTTCTTCCCCGAAACGTTGCAAATATCATAGTTGCAAAATTTACAACAGCTGCTGGAACTTTTATTGCAGACCACCACCACTATCGATAGCCATCAAAACTCATATGATCAATAACCAATCAGCCCAACAAATATCACGTCATCAACCAAGAACAACAACTACAACAACTGTAAAAATCATAAAAACTTCTGGAGTTTTTGCACACAACAACTCAGAATCGATAATCACACAATTAGCACTCCATAAACAATTAGCAGCCACCAAAGCATCGTGCAAACACCAGAAAAAACCAGCTACCAAATTCAACGCATTCAATAACAAACACAACCCACAATCGTGATTCAAAAAATGGATAATAATGTAACGCCCCATATTAGGGATTAGGATATTAACATTTTATACTTTGCATATGTGAATATTTGCTTATTTGTGCATAAGCATTTTGGACACATACAATAATTGTAAATGCATTCATGACATTTTTCGGGTATAATTGGTTTCTAAATGCAATTAAAAAATGCGAATTGTGGATTATTTTTGTTAAAAATTTATTTGTAGGGTGTTATTATTATTCCGTAAATTTGGGTGAATTTTAAAAATTTTCGAAAAAAAAGTGGCATATTTTGGATATTTTGAAATTTATGGTGAATTATTTTTTAGCTGAAAATTTATTTGGAACGTCGTATTATTTTTTTTGGAATTTTTGGTAAATTTAAAATTTTTTTGAAAAATTTGGGATTTAAAAAATAATAATAAAAGTGTGACAAATGGAAGAGTTACATGTGGTAGCCTTGCATGTTGACACATGACCAACAAGCAAGGAGCACACGTAGTGAAGTGTGTGACCGGACGTGTGTGGCTGGAGGAAAAAATTTTAAGTAATGTTTTTATGTCTTTGTTCTTCACGAAACAACTCCTTTTACTAAAACTCTTCCCTAGTTCATCTACCGAAATCAAGTGTTGAATTTTTGTTTGTTATTGAGTTACTCTCACTTGCTGGAGACATTGTGGAACCAAGTAAGTAGATATGATGTTTTTTTGTTTGTAAATATTAACATGCATGCATGGGTTTAGAAGTGAGGCTACGATGATTCTGAAAGTTGATGAAGAAAAATGTGTTTATGTTATGGTTTAAAAGATTATATATATATATGGTTTGGGTTATGCTCTGTTTTTTTCTTGGTGACATGCGTGAGTGTTTTAAAAAATATTTGTTTGAGTTAAAATGAGTGATAGTAAGTTGTAATGAAAATTCGAAGATTAAGATGAGAAAAAAAAAGAAAAATATATGGTGAAATGGGATGTCGTTGGATACTAAGTCATGTGTAGAAATAAATGTGCAGTAAAGTTCATAAACATACGTTGTTTTTGTCAATATGTGGAAATGTTTGGGTAAAGTTTAGTCATGGATTTTGTGAGGTTGGAGTTAAAGAGGACATATGAGTAGTGTAGTGTTGTGTTGTAAGAAGGATTAAAATGGCAAAAAGGAAAGGAATGCAACAGATGAAGATGGAGGGAAAATGCAGAAATATGGTTTTGCTATGTGAACAGTACCATTCTTGTCATGTTGCAGGAAAACCGTATGTGACATTGGCTGTGATGGTGTATATAATCTTGAGTTTTGAGAGGTTTTGTTAGTAAGTTGAATTGTAATGGGAGCTGAAATGAAGAGAGGAAGAAGAGTAAAAAAAATTGTAGAAGAGAGAAGAAGTGCAGCAGATAAAGGAAGAGGAAGATGATGAATAGTGTGTTTGACATTGAGGGTTTGAATTTATGATGTTGAAGTTTAGAATTGTTTCAGAAGTGTTTGGAAGTTTCAATGAGTATAAACAAGTATAATGGATGATTTAGAAGTGATTAAGTTGGAAAAGGAATGAGAAAAAAATGGGTTTGGTGAAGAAGATGAAGTTGGCGTGCTTGAGAGAGAAAAGGTGATGGGTTAGTTGTGTGAGATAAAAATTTGAGTTTTTAATTGAGCAGCTCTCAGTCTTTTGCCTATAACTTTTTCATCTGAACTCCAAATGACTTGAAACTTGGATCAATAGATTCCTAAGACAGTGTTCTTTCTCTCCATAAAAATTTAGAAGTTTTTGAATTGATTTGGAAGTTTATTGATAATATGAAAGTTTGGAAGTCTGCTGGAATGTGATGAACTGGAAATTTTCATGATCATGCTTCGGTTTTCTAATTATAACT
>JANVCL010000002.1:30358714-30373383 GCA_026546855.1 Erythroxylum incrassatum | reverse complement strand
TCAAGTACAAGAAGATGCCCATTAAAGCCACAATTACAGTTGTGGATACAGCAATAGCAATCCATACCCCTGTCATATTAGCTGCAGTGTTGTACAGCGCCAGAAAGTTCAGCACAATTGAAGACTCAGAATTTCCCCTCTGTTAGTACTCTTAAGAATGCAACTTGGTAAATTTTTTACCTCAAAATAAACAAAGGTCAATCACATAATTAATTGTTAAAATCTAGAAATACAGAGGTTCTAACCTAAAAATCCTGTTTATAGATGTTCTGTACATGCAAAGAATGAGTTAATAACCAAGACATTAACAAACGTACGTACTTGCCTTTATGATCAGGCGGAGGACCTGGAATGATGACATAAAATGTCTGTTCGTCCCCTGTCAAATCATCGTAATTGAAAGGCCCATGATATAAACTACAACCGTAGGGTAAACCGATTTCCCAATTGACTCCAGAACAATTACAATCTTTCCAGCATAATTCTTTGCAGTCTGCGAAGCTAAGATTCTTGAAGGTATTATTATGGAAAGAGGTCAAATAAGGCCGAGTGTTCGTGATTCGCTTTCCAAACTTGTCACCATCCCTCCTGCACTCCTGTCCTTCCCATTTTGCGCAACCATTCTCTGTGCTATTCCCATCACATGCTCGACTGTAAATAGCACAACCCCTGCCAGTCGACTCCAATTCGCAAGTATTTCCATCATAATCAAGAAGCCATCTGGAAACATTCCTTCGATCTTCAGGAGTGAATTCCCCAACTAGAAGCGAATAGCTAACGTACGACTCATCTGCATTCGATAGTTTGGTGATGTTATAGTTGTTGTTATATTCATCTAGAAGTGGAATATTTTCATATCTCTTTCCACTACTCCAGAATCTACTTCCTCGTCTCTTAATAATCAACTGTTCTTCATTGGGTTCCCATTCCATGGTAAAAGCTCCTGGACTAGCATCATCTGCACGAAGCCACGACGTGAGTGACAATTTTTTCCCCGTCTTGTAGTTGATACCCAATTTCATGCCGGGCAAAAGGGTATCAGTTGGATGATCAAAACTTTGCCAGAGAACTTGCATCGAGTTTGCTTCTTTCAAGACGAAATTCCCAGAGTTCAGTAAAGCAGCTGTTGCGTTGGTGGCAGACTCATTCCCAGAGTATATTGTCTGTATCGGATCACCATTTGTATGCACTATTCTCAAATTCCCACTTGCGTCTAAGGTAAGAACTCCTGTATCGTTGGCAAAAGTCGGGTTCCTGTTGGCTAACCAAACTGGATGGCTTGAAGAGTATCTCCCAGAAAACCATATTCCGAATAAGTTTCCATCGAATCTTAACTCAAAGAGTTCGTTTGGGGAAACAAGGCGGTCAGAAGAATTCAGCCGATCCCCAGGGTTGAGTGTGTCGGTTGTTGAAGCTTCAGAGACGCAATAAGAAAAGATGCAGAGCAACAACAAGAGGGCAGCGTGGCTGACAAATGTTCCGGCTTTGCAAGCCATGGCATCAGGTGGATCGGTCTAGTAAAATATCAAGAAGTGAAGCATGAATCTTATTTATACTCTCTCGCGCACCACACAGGCCTTAGCTAAGACAAGGCAATGTGATCTAAAGTGAAGTCAAAGACTGAAACAACAAAATGATATTGATTAGAATAAGTAATTGAGGAATTTTCTGAACGCGCTTCAATGTTAGAAAGGGTACGAGATTTCTGACCGTGCTGCCAAGTCTTGGGCATGTGATCTAAAGTCAAAGAGTTTAGCTAAGACAAGGCAATGTGATCTAAAGTCAAAGAGCTGTGAAACAACAAAATGATCTTGATTAGAATAAGTAATTCAGGAAATTTCTGAAAGTCAAGGCAATGTCAAAGAGTGAAACAACAAAATGATCTTGATTAGAACAATTTGAATAAGTAATTCTGAACGCGCTTCAACGTTAGAAAGGATAATAGATTTCTGACCGTGCCGTCAAAAGTGAAAAGTCTTGCGGTGCTTGCGCATGTGGTGATATTCTATATTTTATACTTAATTAATGCTTCAAGGTTAAGTTTAACCCACAATTCTATAAATTTTATAATTTTATTTAAATGAATTATAATCTCTTAAAATAATAATCTAAACAATATAGTTATGTGAATATTAACTATTCTGGATTTCTTCAATATATAGGACAATAATCACACGATCGACAAGAATTATTGTTTAATAACGAAGTAAAACAAAATATTTAATTTAAAGATACAAATGAAATAGATTATAATTATTTACACAAAACACGATGTTCCAACTTGTAAAATTAATGAGAGAATATTTTATATTCAACTTGAATGAATAATGAGATAAATTTAATGTTGTGATCAAAATTAATGAAATGAAACGAAGCATTTGTAAATATCAGATCAAGCAAAAATAATAATAAATTAAAACCCCTTAACTTTTTAGATTAGCTCATCAAACTAAATCAATTTGTAAATATTTATCTGCTTCATTAAATGATTATTGAATATTTTCTCATTTATAATGTTTTAGTCACAAATAATGTCAAGTGAAGCATTATAATTACAAAAGATCAGGGAAGTAATAAAGGAGTCAATTCGTGATATTCATTAATAGAAGCATCTGAAGTGAGGTTGGACAATTCAAATTATGTTAAAGTTGACCAAAGCTATCAATATGTTCATCAACTTCATTCCATTTTATTTGACCAAGTCTTTCTAACACAACAAACAAAACAAGCGGTGTGCTATATTGATAGCGGCGTGATCCTGAAAGCATGAAAGACCCCACCAAAAATAAAGGTTTATCCTGAATAACCTTCGTGCCTTTTTAGTGAGTAGAGCCTGATTCATTAGTTTACAAGCCACAATGCCTATGTGTTTTTGGTTGACAAAATCTCAGACCACTTCACTCTATTCCCTTTGGATTTTGGCTAATTACCAGACCGTAGCAAATTCTTTAAGATTTTGTTTATTTATGATCAATTTATTTAGATTTCTCATATAAAATTAAACCTGCTTCAAAAAACACACCATTTATGTTGAAATATACCTTTCCTACAAGTTATCTTCCCTTAGCGTAAAATTATGCATGTTTATGACCTTGGTGATACCTACCCCATTTCTTTTTCGTAAATTACATTTTTCATCATAAATTTACCCCAAAAAAAAACTCATTTTACGGAGAATGAGGATACTTAATATATAAGAAAACTAAAAAATGCATTAATATTGAAATAGAATATGCTTATTTACACTAAACGCATCATCAAACTTTTGAACAGAAGTAAGAAAAGCTTAAAAGTTTCCTTTCTTAAAGTCCCTTCTTAATATCGGCATCGTCGGAAAAAAGGGACTTTAATTACCCAAAGAACTAGTAAGCACTTATGGCCTATTTGATTCACGGAACGAAATAGATAAGGCATAAAATAATTATTCTTTGGAATAGAAAAAGATGAGAAATAAAATAGAATGAGAATTACTTTGTTTGGTTCAAGGAATAGAATAGATAAAGAATTTCTATTCCATTGTCTGGTTTGAAAATATAAATTTGGAATAGGAAAGAAATAACCAACAAAAAGACCTAAATATCCTTATCCTTATTATTATTGTTGTTGTTGTTATAATAATTATAATTATTATTATTAACTTTATTATTCTTATTATTATTACTTATTAATTATTATTATAAAATTTCTATTTATTATTATTCTTTTTATTATTAATTTTATCAATTAATTTTACTCTTATTTTTATTATTAAAATCCTTATTATGATTAATTTTCTTCTTCTTCTTCTTCTTCTTCTTCTTCTTCTTCTTCTTCTTCTTCTTCTTCTCTCCACCTAGCCGAAACTTCCTTCTTTCCTTGTAGTTTCGTGAGTCTCTTAAAAGCCTTAGGAAAAAAAAACTTGATTCTTACCTTAAAACCTAAGCCAAAAACGTTGTAGTTTCATCAAATCTCTTCTTTTTCCTAGCCAATTTTCGTTATTATCCTCTCATCCAATGACAAAGCTTCTTTCTTTCCTTCTTTTTCCTAAGCAATTTCGCCCCTTGCATGCTCCAAACAACAACACTCCATTTGCTCCTTTTCTTTTTGGTTTAATGACTCTACAAAGACTAAAATACCCCTCCTTCTTAGCCTTTAACCTTAAAAACCTAAGCAAACTTCCCAAAATGCCCTCACTTCATCTTATTCTTTTAATTCTAACAATTTATCAAAATTCTAATTTAACTAAATCCCTTCATTTAATAACATTAACCTAAGCAAATAAAACCCTCAATTAATTCTAACTAAAACAAAAATAACAAATTACACCTCAAAATCAAAATAAACAAGCTTATTATTAAGAAAAAGGAATCGGGGCATAACAGGTACTTAGATATATTATAATCATTTGGAGATAGTTGAGTAAATCAATAAAAGATTTGTCACTCTAAAATAATTAAGGGGAATGTTCTATTGTTCTTGATCAATAGTGATTTAATGAATTCTCTTACCAAAGTGAATTGAGATTTTAAAAATTGTAATGAATTAATAATTAATAATAATGAACATGATTGATTTAAAAGAGTAGACAATAATTTTATATTCTATGTATAATTGGAATGTTAGAAGACGAAATTATTAAATTATATATTATAATCATGTATAGATACTGTGAGTCAAATCACTTTGACATTCTTAATATTTAGGTAGTCATGACATATTATTAGAAGTTAATTTTGATCTATGATTATAAATTGTTTAATTAAATAATTAAAGATCAATTAAATATAATTTTAATTTATCTAGTTCTAATTATGGAATAAAATTATAATTTATTATCATTATCATTACATTAAGAAGTTAATGAACCACATATAAAATAACAATCAATTTAAATTAAGTTGAACTTAATAAAATTTTAGTAATTTCAAGAATCAAATATTAAGAAGCTAATGGATCACATAGAAAAAAAAATCAATTTAAATTAAATTGAACTTAATAAAATTTTAAAAACTTCAATAATTAAATATAACATATTTAATTTTATTAAATTATAATTTTTTATTTTAATAAGACACAAAATCTTTATTTTTTTAATAAATAGAAAAAAACATAAAAAGCTAATACTCTTATTTTTTCCTCTCAAATCGTTGAATTCATTTTGTCTATTCCGTGATTCAATTAAAAATTAGACACGAGGATAGTTTGTGTCTAATAGTTTGAAACTTTATTTTGTAAAAATATAAATCAAATACGATTCAATTACTTGTCTATGGTTCAAAATTTTTAAAGTATTCAATAAATAAGTTTTGATTGGAAAATTGTATTTAAAAAAATCTCCTAAATTTGATCATGGTTAGTTTTCTAACATTTTACTTAAAGACCGAAAAGCCCAAACAACAAATGTGAATTGGAAATCATAATAATCCTGAAGTGCATGATTTCTAAGGACAGGACAAGACATAATAATGTTTTACGAATTGAAAATTAATTTTTAACATTCTTCCTTCTCCCCCTCCACTAGATTCGCCTGCAAACCAACCTTCAAATTTAGAAGGCATTCTTTTTGCCTATGAGCCACAGCCAATCAAGAGCAACCCCTGCAAAAATTCCTCCTAATAAGAACAAAACAAGCAAATTTCCCAGCGCGTTTTGTTCAGGCCCCTGCAAAATTAAATGTATTATTCTCAGATGTTGGAACCAAAGAAAAGGAATTCTGTGGACTAACCTTGTAGCCTTTGGGTGCTGCTGTGAAGACACAAACAGTGAGGTAACCATTTGTTAGTCCCAAAATGGATACAAGCACGATCATCCATCCCTCATTACCATACTTTGCCGTGAAGTAGAAAGCGGGAACGAAAACAAATCGACCAAGTACTGCAATCATTATGCCCTTCCTGGATTTCATCTTTAAGCACTCAACAAGGGGATTGTATCTTGATATCATGTCCCACACATTGTACATTGTGATCAAGACAAGGGCATACCTGCAACAACATGAGAGAGACCATAAGCATTTCAATGTGAACTAAGACGATCACATGTACCGAAAGATAGTTAAAAATCTATCAGAACTGATGTTATGTAGTGAATGAGAACTTGCCATGCTCCCAGCTTGTGTTCCCCTGTGTTTTCGTACAAGAATCCGGGAAAAATTGAGAGTGTCAGGACATATATCAGAAATAGGTCAAGGGCATAATCTATATTTTGGAAGAAAAGCTGTTTATTGCTCAGTCGATCATGATGCTTGGCATCATTTTCAGCCTGCAAACCAAGGAAGAAGTTAGGTAGAAATAGCTGTTTTTCCAAACCAAAGTCCACAACGGAGTTCAAAAGAAAGTTTCTATACTGCTTGATTAGCAGATGTCTCGATGCCAGCAGCTGCAAGATCGGCTGAAACAGTCTTTGATCCTTCTGAGGCTGCCTTTGCTCTGTAGTACTTCACTATTGGCAGTTTAGGAAAGAAAAATGCATACAACAGAACACACACAACCTCAAAGAATGTGGAGAAACCCAAAAATAATACTGCAAAGAATCATAAATCAGTTGAAGTTAGCAAATCAGAAGAAATAAGCATAAGTTGATACTCTGAATCCCAAAAACTATTTCCAGGAAAAATGAATATGTTCATCAATGAAAGAAACTACATACTGGTTCCCTTACGAAGGCCATTTTTGGAACTCTCAAAAACACCTTTTGTTAGCAGTCTCAGAGCTGAGGTCAAGGCTCCAGATGCGGCCAACCCGGCAAGGAAGGACTAAAGAGAAGACATAATCCAAATTTGTGTTAAGAGGAAAGTTCCGTCTGAGATCCAATTTAAAGTTGAATAAAATCCACCTGCATAAACTCAGGGCACATGAAAGATAAGTCTCCAACCATTCCACCTTCCACAAAAGCATCTGCAATTCCAAAAACAGCGACAATACCACATATTCCAACAAAAGGGCCAACTCCTCCTTTCCCTGACGTTGCCAAGTCCAACTATCAAAATTTGGCGAGTACCCAAAATGTTGGAAGAATGACTGATTAATCAAATTGGAGATGAAGAATTAAATAACTAAGTACCAAGTACAAAGTAGATCATTTAACAGGACTTACAACTAGGAGCATCAGAGTACTTGCAGAGAAGAGTATGTAACCAGCCATGTTCCGTTGTCTGGTATTGATCTTTGACTCATTGTACGCCAACAATGCAATTGTCCCAAGTGCAAATGGTTCATAGACAAGGGTAAGTACCCTTGAAGGATGATATTTCTTCAAACAAAAAGAAAAACAATTATCGAATCTAAGCTTTATTGTTCAAGTTAATAATGAAAAAACTGGATTTGGATTTTTCTCAAACTCAAACCATGAGTTAGCGGATAGAGATTAACTTAAGAACAAAAGGGAAGACATATACATACTGGAAACAAGCTATAGTAGTAATCCCCTATTGTTAGCATACTGTTCCATGCAACAAGTGATCCGAATCCGAGAATCCAACAAACTACGACTGCTTTGAGCTTTCCCTAAAAGTAACGGAAGTTGTGTTCGAAGTGATGTTCATTATTACAATTAGGAAATTGTTTCACCGTCTTCCAAATAAACAAGTGAAAACAAAATTTGAGCGCAAACCTCAAGCCTTGGTGGAGCAACATTTCCATTTGCAGTAGTCATGGAAACCACCTAAGAAATTATTCAGAAACATCTATTCTTATGAGATACAAATACATGCGCCACAAGAAAGCACATACACAAGAACTAATCCTGACATGGAACTATTACTTAGCAGATAAAATTTAAGAAAAGAAGAGATATTACTTTTAGATGTTTTAGACGGAAACTGCAACATGTACAAAACCCAGAAATTTATCAAGATAAACTGTGACATACAGTTACGAATGCTGTAGAAATGATTTCAAGGAAGCAAGATATAAATAGCATGTATGCACTACTTTAAGGCATATAGTTGCTGAATGTAATTGTAACTTGGTAAGCAACAAAAGCAAATGACAATGCTAAACTGTGAAATATCAAGCGAAAACCTTTCAAGAAAAATAGCCCTTTCTTGCCCTCTGACCTGAGATTATAGAACTGCTAATAAATGCGTGGATTCTGAGGGAAAAAGGCAGCAAGGGATCCTAAACTTCTGAACAAAATCCAAATGTTGGCACTTAGGAAATATCACAGCTTTCCTTCTGATAGAGAGCGTGGATATGGCAGATAAACAGAGGGAAATAACAGATCATGAAAGAATCGTTTTAGGAGCTCCAGCTTGCTAAGATCTTATAAAGTATGAACCTTTCTCAGTTAACTGGTCGCATTAATGTTTGACTTGCATTGTTTTTAATTTTTTGTCTGGCAAAAAGGACAAAAAAGGCAAAAATAATCCTCAGATCTGCTCTTGATGAACAAGAAAATTCCTATAAATCGACTGAATCCTCTGATTGATACTGAAACAATCAATGATTCAATAAAACCTTTCAGCTAAGTCCAAGAATTCCTTGAGTAAGAATCATTGGATTATCTGTATTCAATCTTTTGATCAAAATAAACATAGACTAAAAGTTTGAAAAAAGAAAGACATTAATCTTTTAAATTAAATTTAGAAATATTCCAATTAAATCTTAGTCGTCAATATTCTGCTGATTCATTCATCATTAGCTCGAAAGAAATTTTTAATATTCTAATATTGTCACGAGTTTCATATTGTTAACATGGACCTACTTATTTAAAATTAATAATTTAAAACATTTTTATAAACGTAAGTGGACAAATTTTTAGTCACTATGGTTTATTCAAACTACGAGTTTCATGATGGGGAAGATTCTTTCTTTGAATGGACTATTTGACTATTTGAGAGAAGCTCGAGTGATTTGATAATTAGGTTTTCAAAAGTTTTTATCTTTAATCGTTAGTGAACTAGGAAGTGCTTGTGATTATGTTGACTGAAAACGTAAAGAAAATGATTTGAAGGATTTTAGCAGTGCAAGTGGTTTTTTGAAATTTTATTTTAATGGACTTGCAAGGCAAGCTAATTATCAGTTTTTTGAAGAAATATGTAGTGGCAGGTTTTTTCTGGGTTGAGTTTTATAGGTGTGAGGAAGATCAGACTTGAAAAGGATTTGTGAATGTTGCTAAATTCAGGTCATCGTTTTCAGGATAGCTTTCATGGTCGTCAGCTATTAAAGCTGATAATGGTGGAAGTCAATGTTTATGATTCATGCTTTCTCTATCTCCAACTTTTGTTATCGAGCGAAGTGTTTCCTATTCTAGATAAGGCTTAGAGGAGTGAGCAAACTAATTTAATATCACTAGTTACAAAGTGAAATTTTATAACACAAGTTGGCATTACGGAAGAGCCATTGTATTATTTGATTGTTCAATCGACCTCGAACAGGTAAACGAACAACATGTTACTCTGCCTAGTCAGTGGTATCATAAGATCGAGCAAAACTCGTAGAACCCAAATCCCTCCGTCTCTGGGCCTGGTTAACATAACAACGTTAATGGCATAGAATGACGACGCAAGGTCTTCTCTTCCTAAATTTGGTGTGTTCTCTGTTTCAGTATGATCCTACTTGTATAATTTTTGTGAGGTTTATTTATTAAATGGATAAATTTTTATAGAATATAATTAGAATAGAATAATAGGAAAAAAATAATCTGATCCTTAAAAAGATCTAATATAAAGAGTACGAAAACTCATGCATCTTAAAAAAAAAAAAGGTTCTAACTCGAGTCAATTTGTATATCCGAATATGTACGTTTAACACCTTTAATCGAACTCTACACGCTGACAAAAGGTTTAAAAAGCAAATTTAACCAAATGTTTATATATAAATATAAATTAAACTTTAATATTTCGTAACAATTAAATAGTAAAAAATACATTTTTAACTTTAACGTTTTATCATAATACAATTTATATTTTAACATTTTAAAAGCGTTAAAACACATTAAATAAATATAAATTTTAACAAAATTAATCATCTATTATTTAAATATTACCTTATTATTAATATAATATCATTTATTATTTTTCACAATTTAACTCCAGATGTAAATAAGTGGACTCTATTATCATAATTTAAAAATAAAAATCTAAGAAACCTGGTTGCCGCCTGTCTGCTTCTAAAAGTTTAGGTTGTGTCTACTTAGACGAGCTTCAAAGGGCCTGCAAAGTTGACCCAAGTAGTGTAGACGAGTCATGGGATAATTTCTTTAGAACTTTGTTGGTCAAGCTGTCATATCGCCTGGACTTTCAAGCCGAACAATTTAGGAGAGCGTGTGCTTGTTGCTGCTTATGAAGGCTACCAGGTCAATCTGCTAGGATTGGCAAAGAGGCAAGTCCCTGACGACTTGGACCTAACTCTTTATGGTTTCACTGAATCCAATCTTGATAGAGAATTTTAATTGGGGTGTGGAGGATGCCTGGGTTTTTGTTTGGGAATCATCCATTTCAAATACTAAGATCCATATTAACCTAGTTTGACTTGGCTTATTGTGGGACTATTAGCTAAGAATATAAGTACACAGTAGATCGGGATAAATGTAATATGTTAAGGGATAAGATTGAAACCCTAACTCCTATGTAATATAATCGCCAACAACGGGAGGTTATTATTAACAGGTTGATATGGAGTACACAATTTGAGAACTTATCGGCCAAAAACTGGACAAAAGGCAAAAATATTTATGCTTGAAGGTGGGGAAACTTTGATTCCTAGCATGAAGGAGATGTTTGATAGGTCAGCTAATCCTGGGGGTGGAAAGTATAGTCATTGGTAAGCATCCTGCATATCCCGTGGTTTAGAGAGCCCTTTCTATATCCTGGTTAGCTTTTAGCTTAATAGAAACATTAATTACGAGTTCGAACAATTTCTTGTTTAAGTTTGATTCGGAGATTGGTATGAATTTGGTTCTGGATAAGGGACCTTGGCATATCCAAGAAAAACCCTTATTCTCACGAAAATGGTGCTTGAATGGAGGGGAACAGGAAGAGGTTAGATATGCCCCGATGTGGACTAGGTTCCATAATATACTTATTAAATACTGGAATATTGAGGGGTTGGGAAGAATAGCTAGTTCAATAGGACATCCACTTTTTATGGATACTCGGACAGCTAGGATGTCTAGGATTGTATATGCCAGAATGTGTGTAGAGCTAGATCTGTAGAGGAGTTGGCCTTCATCTTTCCAATTGGCCACTTACAATGAAGAAGGAAAAATAACCTTTAAGGAAATAATGATTGAGTATGAATGAAGGCGTTATCATCATTTACTGAAGAAGGAATGGGCACCTATAGGGTGACTGATTGAGACTGGATTTCAACAGGAGTTGGATAAGGGGAAGAAAACTATATCAAAGAATATAAATCTTCAAAAAAGGAATGAGCAGGAGCAAGTCTCTAAGAAGATACAACAAAACCATAAGGAGAGTAGAGCTTCTGAAATCCCAAGTGAACAAAGTACAGGCAAAGGAATTCAACAAAATGATCAAGCTCCCGAGATGGCAATACAAGGTGATAAGGAATGCAGTCCTTCTAGAAGTCAAACTGAACTAAACAAGGCTCAACAGAAGAAAGATGATCCAAATGGATACCTTGAGGATTCTAACCTCCTTACTTTTAATCAAGCAGGTAATCACCTTTTCTCTCCTAATTCTGAATTGGTTCTAATTAGTGATAATCAGAGTCCGGGTCTTCTGGGAGGTTAGAGGGGGATTTTACTTTTAGGAAGAGCAGGAAATCTAGGAGGAAACAAAAGTATTAGACCTTAGCTCTATTTTGTGATATGGCTTTAGTTTTTTGGAATGTTAAGGTCTTAATAACTCAAAAAAACCAATTAGTTGTGAATGCGTTTCTTAAGAGGTTGTCGGTTTCCTTTGTTTGCTTGATTGAATCTAGGATTAGCTCTCCTCCCTTTTTTAATAATGTGTGCGCTTATTTGTTTCGTAGATGGATTTTTTACAGTAATGTAGATCATGCTTCAAATGCTAGGTTAGTGATAGCTTGGAATTCATATTGTTTCTTGTGTTCTCTTGAAATCACTAATGATCAACTGATCCATTTGGAGGTTACCCTTATGAACAATTCTTCAACCTTCTTTGTGACATGTGATTATGGGTCTAATAATCATAATCATAGGAAGAACCTTTGGTCTGCTCTGTCTAATATCAAACATACTATTGGTGATTAACCTTGGATTATAGCGGGGGACTTTAATGCTATACTATGTTCTCGTAAGGTAAAGCCTATAAGTTCCTTGACTATTAATGGAATGAGTGACTTTAGGAAGTGTGTTGAGGAATGTGCCTTGTATGATATAAATTCTAGTTGTCCTAGTTTTACATGGAACAAAAAGCAATATGGTGACCTCTTTATTGTAAGAAAGTTAGATAAAGCCCTTATGAATTCGGCCTGGAGCTCTAGGTTTCCTAGATCTTATGGTGTTATTCATAATCTTAGCAGTTTAGACCACTCTTCAGAAGTGATTAGGTCCTTAGCAAATATGCAAAAGAGATCTTCTCCATTCAGGTTTTCCAACTTCCTAGCCTCACAACCTAATTTCCTTCAGATAGTAGAAGAAGCGTGGACTTCTCATATCTAAGGAACTTTTACATTCTGTGTCATGTTTAAGCTTAAATTGGTTAAAAATGTGCTCAAATTACTTAACTATGGGCAGATAGGTGAAGTGAATGTTAGAGTTGAGAATTGACAAGTTGTTCTTAATAATATCCAAGACCAAACGAGGCACTTGCCTAATAGGCCTCAACTGGTTACCAAGAAAACTGAAGCCATTTATAACTTGATTAGAGCTTTAAATGATCAGGAGTAGTTCTATAAACAATCTTCCTGTATTAAATGGCTCAGAGAAGGGGATAAGAACGCCAAATTCTTTCACATTTTAATCTTGTCAAATAGGAACAAAAACAACATCCACTCTTTAATAGTGGGTAATGGTAATAGGATTGTCTCTTTTGAAAGGATTCAAGAATAGTTCATAAGCTTTTTTCAGAGCATTATTGGGAATAAAAAAGACCTTCTCCCCTCTAAAGAGCATGTGAAAAATCCTTTCCCTCATCCGATACCTGATAATCTTACAAACAACCTCATTGCTGAAGTCCCAGCATAAGAGATTAGAGATGTGTTCAACCTTTTCAATCCGAATAAGGCCCTTAGGCCAGATGGGTTTAATGGTTTTTCTTTAAACATACTTGGCATATTATAGGGGAGGAAGTTACTACAGCCGTCCAAGACTTTTTCCAACATAGGAGACTACTTAAATAAATTAATTCCACTTTCATTTCTCTTGTTCCTAAGAAAGATTTTCCCTCTGCAGTGGTTGATTATAGGCCAATATCTTGTTGTAACATGATTTATAAGGTGATTGCAAAAATCATGGCAAATAGGCTTAGAGAGTTACTCCCTCACATTATCAGCCCAAACTAAAATGCATTCATTATGAACCGTCGAATAGGGGATAATATCTTGTTGGCTCAAGAGATTTTTAAGAATTACCACCTTTCTAATAACCATAGAAGATGTGCTTTTAAAGTGGATTTACAAAAGGCCTATGACTCGATTTAATGGGATTTCCTCCTGAATGTACTAATAGTTATAGGCTTTCCTCTTAAGTTCATTGGTTGGATCAAAGAGTGTATAACCTCTCCTTCTTATTCTATATTGATCAATGGGTCCTCCTCAAAATTTTTCCGAGGAAAGTCAGGCTTAAGATAAGGGGATCCTTTATCTCCTTTTCTCTTATTATATGTACGGAGGTACTTTAAAGGAGCCTAAATGCTTATATAGATGCTAGTACTTCCTTTAATTACCACTGGAGGTGTAAAGCTCTTAAACTCACCCTTCTCTTATTTACTGATGATCTTTTGTTGGAATCTTTCCAAGAGTCAATTTTTTTATCTCCTGAAATAGATCAGATGGCCCATCAAATGGGAATCATATCGGGTCTTAAAAGAAGTAACCCTTCCATTCTATATCTGGGGGTTCCCCTCTTAATAGGTAGGTTGTCTAGGAGGGATTGTTTATCCTTGTTGGATAAAATTGATGCCAGAATTAACAAATGGACCTATAAAAATCTCTCCTACGCTGGTAGACTTCAATTGGTTATTTCTATTCTCTCTCTACTTTTCAGGTGTTTTGGTCTAATTATTTCATTCTCCCTTCTTCCATTTTTAAGGAAATAGAGACAAAACTTAGGAATTTCTTGTGGTCTGGGAAGATGGAGACAAAAGCTCATGCTAAGGTTAAATGGAATGATCTTTGTAAACCTAAAAGAGAGGGAGGATTAGGTATTAATCATTTGTCTACTTAGAATAATGTGCTAATAGGGAAAAGAATCTGGATTTTGTTTAATGATAGTGAAGCTATGTGGGTTAAGTGGGTGCACATTATAATTCTGAGAAGGAAAAATTTCTAGAGTGCCTAACCTACCAACTATAGTTCGTGGAGTTGGAGAAAGATTTTACGTGTTAGGGATAAATTGGGAACTAATTAAGATTTAGGATAGGAAATGAGAACTCTACTTTATTATGGCAGGATCCTTGGCATCCGAGAGGTATCTTGAAGGATCTCTCAACACCTAGAGTGATTAATGGGTCAGAGCTACCTATGACCGCAAAAGTCCGATGTAATTATAAATAATGTGTGATGCTGGTAAGAGGCAACAGTCGAGACCATAAGCACTCTATA
>JANVCL010000002.1:30343941-30356168 GCA_026546855.1 Erythroxylum incrassatum | reverse complement strand
CGACGAGGTCATCACCTAGGGTCATGACGCTCTTGTTGACTGTAGTTCAGCCTCACCACGGATGAAAGTTGAGCCAACACCGAGTATCGGTGGGTGTGCACGTTAGTTTGGCCGACTAATGGTGCCACACATGATTGTTTTAGGTTATCCTACTATTGGTCTTTCTATCGAGATTTGATTGATACGTATAATGTTTTCATACTTTTGTGTACTGGAACTAGGACCTATGTTCACCAGATGAGTGAGTTAATAGGCTCGACCTATGGTTCCTAATCCAGTATACATTGAGTCATAGGCTGGGCTTATGTATTTTCTGTGTGATATATATATATATTCCCTTCGTAGGTTCTCTGCGCTGTCTTGGGATGAATCAATTCTATTTGTGATATATGCTTCTCTCGCTCACGAGGTACCTAGTGTACTCACCCCCTCCGCTTTCTAACCATGCAGGTTAATTTAGTGAGTTCGAAGCTCCGTGAGGACTATGCGACTTTTTTTATCTTTTCGGGATATTTCTGCACGTGGGTAGTCTCTTGTTGTACTTTTGTTGTCTAGTGGCTCATGAACTGTGTTTATGTAAATATGTTTTATAATTTTACGAGTTAATTTTTATTTGCTTTGTGTTTGTAAAATATTTTATGTATGAACTTTTGATACTTAAGTTGAGATTGCCTGGCATTGAGATTGTCTTGAGTGGACTAGAGAGTCCTGAAGTTGTGGCTGGATGTGGATATAGAATTGTATCTGAAATCATTTGTAGGTTTTTGGGATTCTTAAAATACAGTTGTTGTGTTGACCAAATTTTTCAACAACAAAAAAAGGTAAAAAAAAAGAAAGAAAGAGATGTTCAGTAAGCCTTGCACAGTCAATTTAAGGATACTACGAGTATCCTTAGCCCAAGTATGCGGTGGTTGTCATGGGCCCAAAGTGGTACCGGGTCGTAACACCATAAATGACCCAATTAATTTAAATTGCGGTTGAATATTCTCAATAATTTGGGACAAGGATGGATGAAGTTGTTAAGCTACTGAATGAGGTAAGTACTACTAACATTAAGAATAAATTTCATATTTAACTACTCTAGTTTGTCAAATAGTTGTAGGTCAATTATAATTAGCGCAATTATGTGGAATATGCTCATTTTATGGGCATCTTGTAGATATTTTCCATAACTACAACAAGACGCCATTAAAAAAACTATTGCAATTAGGGGATTTCCTAGTCAAGCTCAATAGAGATATGTCCCTTATTCAAATCATTATAATCTAGGATAAAGGAATCACACAAATTTTAGCTATAGAAATCAAGGAGGGCAATAAAAATACCAACCATAAAATTTCAATAAACAACCTCAAGCACTTACATATGCTCAATCTCAACCCTTAGATTCATATATGTCTTTGGATCTAATTGTTAAGATGTTTGCTAATAATACTCAACAATTTCAATAAAAAACAAGGGCAAGCCTCTAGAATTTAGGAAATTTGATAATGTGATTAACAACCGCAGTTAATTAGAAGTATAAACATTAAGAAAATTACCTTCACAGGTGAATCCTAAAGAGAATGTGAGTGTAATAACATTGAGAAGTGGGAAGGAAATTCAATTTGACTCTTGTTTATTAATAAAGGTAGAAACACATGAAGAAGGAGAGAAGAAAGGTGAATCTTTAACTGTAAGATTTGATTTTCTTTGCCTATATCATCTAATGCAAGTGTACCTCCTTTCATTTCTAGGATGACTAAATTAAAAGAAGAAGGATATGAAAGAGAGATCTTAGATACCTTCTGAAAGGTGAAGGTGAAAATCAATATATCCCTACTGGAAGTCATCAAGGAGATTCCAAAATATGTAAAGTTCTTAAAAGAACTATGCATAAATAAAAGGAAGCTAAAGCATAAAAAGACAATAATTTTACGTAAAAATGTATTTGTTATGATAAATAGGAAATTACTAGAAAAGTACAAAGATCCATGTACGTTTACACGTCCTTATGTTATTGATGATTGAGAAATTGAGAAAGCCATACTAAGACCTAAGTGTATCCATTGACCTTATGCCATACTTAATTTACCAAGCTCTAAATCTGAATTATTTTTAAGAAACTAATATGATTATTCAGCTAGATAATCATTGTTATGTGCATCTTGATAGTGTTGTAGAAGATGTTTTGGTTTAGATTAATGGTTTGGTATTTTTAGTGTACTTTTACATCTGGAAAAAGGATATAGACAATTTAAAACATTTAGCTTCAATTTTTTTTGGAAAGATCATTCAAGAAGATAGCTAAAGAAAAATTGATTTAGATGAGGGTTCTTCTTTTGTTAAGTTTGACGGAGAGATATAGTGAATTTTAATATTTTTAAAGTAAGGAAGTACCTTAACAACTTTCACTACATTTATCATATAGATATTATCGAGTCAATTTTTTATAATATTTTTCAATAAGAAAACACTAATAATGAGTCAGAGTTTAATGCTAAATTGGAAGTGAATGAGAAAGTTAATAAAATTTATGAAGTTATAGAATCATTCCTAGCGGTGCTAACAAAGTCGAAAACTTGAAATATTGAAATGATTATAACTAATAAGAAAATGTTGTCATCTACTTTCCAAGCTCTAAAGATATAATTGAAAGCCTTACTTAATCACGTAAAATATTTCCATTTGGGTGAGGGAGAGTCATTACCTACCATCATCTTAAAAAGGTTGACTAAAGAACAAGAAGAAAGGCTAGTAGTAGTTCTAAAGGAGTACAAAACTGTAATTGATTCAACCTTAACTGATAAAAAGGTATAAGTCCAATAATTTGCACGTATATGATTCTTTTAAAAGAAAATGCTAAGTCAGTAAGGAAAAAATAAAGGAGACTCAAACTAACAATTAAAGATATAGTAATGAAAGAAATTCTAAAGGCTTTGGATATAGGTATAATCTAGCTTTTGGATACATGTATAATTTATCTAATCTTGAATATTGAGTGGGTGAATGTAGTTTATGTTGTGCAAAGAAAATTGGGATGAAAATGATAAGAACTCAAAGAATTGGTTCTAGCAAGGGTGTAAATGGGTGGCGATTGCGCATAAATTTTAGGAAGTTTAACTTGGATACTAGAAAGGATCATTTCTTATTACTCTTTGTAGATTAAATGTTAGAAAGAATTGCTAGTAAATTATGTTTTTTCCTATTTAAATGGTTTTTTAAGGTATTACCAAATAATAATTGCTTAAGAACATTAAGAAAAGACTACCCTTACATGCTCTTTTGGAACTTATTCCTTCAGGAGAATGCCCTTCGATCTTTATAATGCTCTATGTATATTTCAAAAGTATATGATGAATATTTTTTCTAAGTATATTGAGAATTGCCTTGAATATTTATGAATAATTTCACTGCTTATAGTGTTTCATTTGATGATTGCTTAAATCATTTGTCTAAGTTCTCAAAAGATGCACTAAAACAAATTTAGTGTTGAAATATAAAAAAAGTCTTTTTATGATTGATCAATAAATTCTTTTGGGATATGTGATTTCATCTAAGTGTGTAGAAGTTGATAAAATTATAAACTTACCTTCCTCTACAAATGTTAGGGAAGTTCAATTTTTTCTTAAACATATAGGATTTTATCACAAGTTTATTAAAGATTTTTAAAGACTGTTATATAGTTGTTACAAAAAGATGTTCCATTTGAATTTGGAAAAGAATTTCAAGAAGTTTTTGACAAGCTTAATGCATTATTGACAAAATGCACCTATTATTCTGACACTCTGAAGTTAATAGTTATGCAGTGGGAGCTGTAGAAAGCAAAGACATATCATTTATTATGCCTCAAGAACATTAGATGTTGCATAGTGCAATTACTCTACAACTGAGAAAGAGCTTTTAAATTTTGTTTTTATTCTAATCATGTAGCATTGAAATAACTTTTGGCAAAAAAAAGAGTTCAAACTAAGGTTGATATGATTTATTTTACTACTTTAAGAATTTGATTTGGAAATAAGAGATCGAAAAGAGATAAAATTCAATGGCAGACCATCTAAGTAAGTAGGTAAAGGATGAAGATATTTTACATATTCCTAAAAAATTTCCTAATGAGTAATTATTCCAAATGAAAGTTATAGTTCCTTGGTATGTAAACCTTGTTAATTATTTAATTACCATAATTTTTCCTAACTACATTAGTAACTCTAGGAAGAAAAAGACAATGAATGAGGCAACATATTGTGTTTGAAATGAATTGTATTTGTGAAAATTTTGCTTTGATCAAGTTATTAGACGTTGTGTGCCAAAGAGTGAATATCGTTATGTATTAACTTTTTTCATACTTATGCATATGGAAGACGCTTTAGTCTTAAACAAACTACTTGAAATGTCTTCGATATCAATTTGTGTTAGGAAATTTTATTTAAAGATGCTTACTTGTTTATAAAAGTTATGAAAAATTCCCAAAATACATGTACATTGCCTCATAGAAATAAAATTCCTTAAACCCCATATTCTTATAGTTGAGATATTTAATGTATAAGGTATTGATTTTATAGGCCTTTTTTTCCATTATCTCATTTTTTTCTAACATCCTTTTGATGATTAATTATGTTTCAAAATGGATGGTAGTAAAAGTCATAAGGATTGAAAATTCACTTTGGAAAATAAAGTGAATCTAGTAAGAAAGGATTAGAGATTACATTTAAACGAAACTCTTTGTGAAAGGACCCATCCCAGAGTTCCCCTTCTGGAACCTGAGTGGAGCCCTCCTTGTAACATCCCGCCCCCTATGAAGGGTTAGAACCCTAAAATTTGGTGCACGTGAGCTAAGAGACGTTGAAGAGGGTGTGGGGATTTTGTGTCCGTCAAACGGACATGGGAGTCCGTTTAACGAACAGCTTCGAGTGAATTGGAACATTTTGGATGGCTCATGTCCGTTTAATGGACATGCAGGTTCGTTTAACGGATCTTCTCGGATCAATTTGGATTGCTTGGCCAGTCTATGTCCGTTTAACGGACATCCTCTGGGCAAATTTAGTAAATCGTATTTGTGATCATTTTAAATTTGGTACATGTGGTCTTAAGTGAGATTATGATAATAATGCATCATATTTGGATACTCATTGATGACCCTTACTAATCATTGAAACTGTTTTTATTGTGCTGCATTGAAAACAACGTGTTATCGACTTTTAACTTTATTTGGCCTAGTTTAAAAATGGACTCCTATCTATGTTAGTGTTTCAAAAAAAAATTATACTAGTTTGTGAGTGATTGAATGTTCTAGCATGCTACCTTTGCGAGCACGGACTCGGATATCATCGTCGATGTCGGGTTCGGGTCTTGCAGAAGTAGGGTGCTACAATCCTGGCAACCCCACTGTAACTTGCCAATTGATATCTAACTCAAACAAAGGGTTCCCACAAAACCAAGTCGTTCAACTGTTAAAAACATTTTATATTTTAAAAGTTAAAAATGTGGAAACTAGTGGGAAATGTTTTTTTTGTTTTAAGATATTATATTAAAAATTTCGGCAGCACTTCGACTACATTTTGACATTCCTAAAATTTTCAAAAACCCTGTAAAATTTCAAAACACTTCTATATTCACATTAATTTCTCAACTGCAAATTTTGGACTTCGTACTTAGGGGCTCATATTCATTCTTTATGTTTTACCCATATCTTGTAATGGAAGAATTAACTTACATTTAGAATTTACTAGGGATTTATGAACCTAAATTAAGTATAGAAACCTATTTTGAGCATTCATGCTTACATTATGCAATGCTTGATCTTTTTTTTTTTTGCTTCATAGCTAGATTGGTTGCATTTAATATCGAGAAAGTTTTAAGAGATTCTAAATGCATCACTTATTCTTATTAGAACAGGATACTATAACATTTATCAAAAATTTCTCTTGTTGTTCAACAATTTGAGATTTTGAATTATATGGGTGTTCCTTTTGAGCTTGTCATAGTATTTTATAGGAGCTCATAAAGATTTATAATATACAATCCTTTATTTTTAAAAGTAAAATAATAGTAGTTTTGATAATTATAGTGATACAATCGTATCCTAGTCGCAGGAATAAGTACGCACCACCTTTATTTTTAGAAGGAAGATATCGCCTTCATGCTGGACCCCATTTTCGGAGCCCATCATTCGGAGCTATAAACTAAAACAAACTCATTGCAATTTTTTTTAACAATTAAAGCTTATGCGAAAAAGTCGATAAACAAATCGGCCCTATTATTTAAAACCATTTCAGTCACAAAGATGCAAACATCATTGAATACATCAGAGTTACAAAAAATCACTTGGGCCCATACAGAACACGATGTTTGTTTTCATAATATCTTTACATTCAAAAACCACCCCCTTTTTGCCTTAATACAATTTGAAATTCAAAATACAAACTACACATTATACAATTGAATGCTTATGCTTAAGATGATTCCAAAATACAATAATCCTAAACTAACTTAATCTCAAAAGTCTTTAACTATCTTGGAGTTCAAATGCCTTGCAAAGATCGCCAATCTTCTCTTTCTGCACCTAAGGAGGGAAGCGTGGGGTGAGCTACACAGCTCAGTAGTTAACATATTTATAGCCATTGGCGATGAGCCACACAAATAAACATACATATACTTCATATATTCATATACATTTAAATCTCATTGGGCTAGCAATTCAATCATTCACAATTCAAATTTGGAACTCATAGTTCAACATATCATCATATAAAACATGTCAAATGTAATTAATCATCAAGACATAACACTCAATCTTGCATCATAACTTGACATATCAAAATGCAAATGCACACGTAAATGGCTCGAGAGTTCTGTGGAGCAAAATGAATAAACCAAATTTTAAGCCATGAACAAAACAAGTCCAATTTTTCAGGATCTCGTGGCCTTAAGTGGGCAGCCCGGGGAAGGTTATACGTCAATGTGCACATGACTAACGAAACGTTACTCTCTTACCCAACCACAAACAAATTTATGCTTAATTTAGTCGATCACAATTTTCATATTCTCATGCTTTTTCTTCTTTCCATTTAATCAAAATGCCATGACACAAGGCATAGCATAATCATGCTCATAATTCAATTCAAAATGTCATAACCTTTTTCAAGGTATAACATGGTCATAACTCATCATACAAAAAGCCATTCATCTTTCATGGCATGACATGATAATGAATCATCATACATTTTTCATACAATCACAACATTTCAAGCAAGTCATTTTAAAATATAATACACACACAAGGCATTTTGCCATTACATAATAACTAGAAATATTTTACCCACCTCATTTCCTTGCAAAAGTCCAAGACAAGGCTGTCTTTTTCCTTGCCTTTGAGTAGGATTCGCTCGGTTCCCTTCATTCTTTACCAAATGAAGAGATCTTTAGCTCAAATGGAAGCCTTTTCCTTCCTCTTCCTTTTTCTCTTCTTGAACAACCTCAAAATCTCTCTTGAGAGCTAACATAATTGAAACCCTAGCTTGTTTCTCTTCTTTCTCCCCTTCCCTTCATATTTCTCTTTCTTCTTCATGACACTCTCTCTTTTTCTTTCTTTTTCTCAATCCACGCATTTTGCGTCTCTAGAATCTTCTCATTCACGTTTTCTCCTTTATTATAAGAAAGATAACACTTTTTCTTCCAATTATGTCCTTAATGAGTCCAAAAAGTCCATTTTATCCTTCCTTATAGGCTTATATTCTTTTAAACTTAAGTGTCTTGCCAAAAATACCTTGAACATTTTGACATAACACTTTCTTCTAGAAAATGTTCTCCGTTTTCTTAAGTTTCTAATGACACCAAAATCATTCAATTTGGTTCATTGGTTCAAAGGATATACTTCAAACTTTTTTAGACTGCTCTTATCCAAAATCGTATACTATGTACAACTTCCATCTGGAATTTGAAAGTCTTAGAGACAGAATTAGATTCCAATTTCTTCATACCGTTTGTAGTTCCATGTCTCTAGTATACCAAAAATTAAAAATCATCTCATTTGGAGTTCAGATCATTTGGGTGTCTAGAGAAGAATTTATTACCAAAAGAATCCAATCTGCTTTTGTCCTCAATCATACTGAACCTGTTTCGGGGAAGCAGCCATAATTTTCTTTAGCAATTTCTGATTAATGCGTTCTTTAGATGGTTTTTTATGAAGACCTTGAAGACAAATTCTATCTTCTCCATTTTCTTCCCTCTTATTTTTGCATCATCTTACTTTTGCATCGTCTTACTTTTGGTTTGTCTTACTTTTGCTTCGTCTTACACTTTTATCTTTATACATATTATTTTCATCCTGTTAAGGCACCATTTCACCACAATAGCTTAAGCTATTGTGTGAGGTCAACTTAATTGGTTTTATATATTCACTAACACACTCCCTCAAGTGAAAGCCCTTTTTGGGTTTAAAACTTGCATAAACTCACTCTACCTTGTGCTGAATAATAGGTAAGTGGTAAGATTTGAACTCATAACCACTTGGTCACAAAGGCTTTGATACCATGTTAAGTGACCGTTTCACCACAATACCTTAAGCTATTATGTGAAGCCAACTTAATTAGTTTTATATATTCACTAACATATTAAGCTTCTTCAGTAGTAATTCGAATTAAAAACTAAAAGATGGGTTTATTTGTAATCGCTAGTGGGCAATGGGCATGCATGTACATTGCTTTTCAAAGGACTTTGAACAGAAACAGAGTGGTCAGTTCTTTCTGTGCCTCACTTGTGCTGCATTGTTCTGTTTTTAAATTCTGATAATGTTGCTCACTTGTAAAAAAAATAAATAATATCACGACATTTGACAAATACTTAACTTTATCAAATTTTTTCAATGTTTTAAATATTTCGAAAATGTCAAAATTCAAATTACATTCTAATAAGAACATTGAAGTGCAATTTTTTTAAAATATTTAAATAGAGCATTGACATTTTAAAATGTTCAAATTAACGAAATATAATATCGACAATCTTTTACCGCATCATCAATGATGTGGTAATAATATATGTTTTTATCTCACAACATCTACAAGGTTTACTACTCTTTTAAAAAGTACCTAAAATTAAATAATTAAATAATAAATCTTACTAATTTTAATTCTCCTTCTAGCATCCCTCTCCAACACTCTTCTTAGCGTTTTGATCTCTCAAAATTCGGTATATATTCATATCCCTTTACACAATTCTCAGTTCCCTTCTCTAGTAACTGAGGGCGGCGTTGGGCTTAAGATAACAGACTTGAGCTGTAGCTCAATTTGGCTCTAGACTTGAGCTTAATCTGGCCTCTCTTACCTTTTCTTAATTAAAAATAAATAATTATAAATTAAAAAATTGTTTAAATTTTTTATAACATATTTTATTATTTGAAAACCCATTTTCATTTAAAAGTTAGTATGTGTTATTTCATATAAAAAGTATTTTGAATCTTATTACTTTTTCTAGTGAAGTCTAATTTTATAAGTCGTAAGTGCAATTTTTAAACATTGTCTTAAATGTTCTAAATCACTTATTTTCTTTCAAATTATGTCATTTCTCATAAAAATTTATATTTATTTCATTTTTATTAAATTAAATTTGATAACTACAATGTCTTACTTTTGACAAAAATAACTAAATTTTATTTGTTGAATTTTTTAAATTAATGTCACTTTAAATTATTATCTCTTTGTTCACTAATCACTATTAAAAAGTATTGTCTCAGTGCACAAGACTCCCTGCTTTGCGAGCGTCGAAAGAGGGTCATCACTAATCACTATTCCCTTCTCTAGTAATGAAGTTTGATTAATTCAAAACATGAAAAAAAATTATATCAATTCTTGAGTTTGCATATGCAACAAATGTCACAATAATATTATGTAAATTATTTTATTATCAAAATAACATAATATCATTGTGTTAATATTATCATAATGAAAAAAGATACAAAAAGTAAAAAAAGAATTAATTATAGCTTAAGAGTGGAGACTAAAGTCGAATAAATTTCTTTATTAACCTACATAAAAGCACACAAGTAAAGATTTATATCTTCAATTGCAAAAAATCAAAGCAAACATATGAAAGAATAGTAAATTAAGAAGTAAAGATTAACTCGTAGTAAAGGAAAAGGGATAGATACTTGTTATAATCAAGATCATCAATAGTTCGCACCATTTCATGTATATGTAGAAATATCAAACTTTATTATGTAAATTATACCTAATTATGCAATAATTGTGTATTAAAAGAATATTCAACATATGATAATCAACAATTTAATATACCTTTATCGTCTATTTTTTTTGAAGAAATTTTTTGTTGAAAGAATGGTATCCATACTTATACCTATATCAATAAAAAAATACTATATAATTTTTTACAATGTTCTTACAGGGTGAGAAAAGTACTTATATTACACTACCATTATGTGGATACATTGGGATTGTTACTAAAGATTAAACTTCTGGAGTGTTCCACTGTATGACATCATGTAACATCCCGCCCCTACTTCAGGTTAGAACCCTAAAATTTGGTGCATTTGAGTTATGGGGGTTGGTTTAAATGAAAGTAGAGGAAATGGTTATGATTGTGTTTTGTTTGAAGTGTTTAATGATTTAATAAGGGTTAGAAACTTGGAAAAATCTTTGAAGAATGTTGGTATATCATGTGTCCGTTTAAACTTGGAAAAATCTTTGAAGAATGTTGGTATATCATGTGTCCGTTTAACGGACACATGATATACCAACATTCTTCAAAGATTTTTCCAAGTTTCTAACCCTTATTAAAACAAACAACGAAGTCCGCTTAACGGACAGTCTCGGATGTCAGATTACTCTAAGGACAGGGTGTGTCCGCTAAACGGACACGAGAGTCCGTTTAACGGATTGGTTGAAAGGCTCATGTCTGTCAAACGGACATGCAGGTCCATTTAACGAACCTTCTCGGGAGAAATTGGAGCGCTTGGTGGTTTCATGTCCGTTTAACGGACACTCTCGGATGATTTTGGGTTGCTTAGCCAGTCTTTAACCGTTTAACGGACATGTGTGTCCGTTTAACGGACATGCTTGGGACCACTTTGGTAAATTGCAATTTTGATCGTTTTAAATTTGATACATGTGGCCTTAAATGAGTTTTTGATAAAAATGCATCATATTTGGATATTCATTGATGGGTTGGATAATTGCACACATTAAAATCATTGATCATGCACTTAATTGACATTTTCTGGGTATAATTGGTAATACATCGGATTGTTTTGAGAAATTCGAGTTGTGGTTATCGAAAAAAAAATTTAGATAGTGAAATTAGTGATTTGGCATTTTTGGGAAATTTTAGGAAATTTTTCTAGAATTTTTCGGGGAAAAATTTGGACTAGAAAAAATGCCGAGTGGCAGATCAATCAATAATTGACAGTAGAATTGATTGTTAAATATTGGGATTTTGGATATGTGGCTATAGCAATTATGGACAAATATTAATTAGTGGGAATTGGGTTTGAAATTGATGAGTTATGAGGAAATGACAAGTGGAGGCCTAGGGTTATGCCATGTGGCATTGTTTTGGCCTAGTATTTTTAAAATATCTAAGCTTCATTTAAGCCTCCTCTACCCTCTCATTCACGACATTTCCTCCCTCTCAAAAGGTTATTGGAGTTGCTTGGTTTTTCTTCTCCTCTTCTTCATATGGCTTCCTTCTTCTCCATGGGTTATGTGTTTTCCCACTCTAAACCTAGCCATCATCTTCTTCTTGCTCCCCTTTCCATCAAAGAACTTGGTAACTTTTCAACCCTAGGGATGGTGATTTTCGTGGGTGGTGGAGCAAGCTAGGTTTTGGTGTTTTCTTTGGAGAACTTGAAGATTTTATTGGCAAATCAAGTAAGTTTTGTGTTATTTGTTATGGATATTGTAATATTGAGGCTAGTATGATGAGAATGAGATGAATGAGTCTTGCTTGTGTTGTGTCCTCCCTTCTTGATGCTAATAAATGTTCATGTTTGTATTTTGAGTGTATGTTGAGCCTCAAAGTCATGTGAATGTATAGAGAAAGTTGGAGTTTTGATTGAAGTGTTAAAGGAGGGATTGGATGAGTATAACTATGTTTATGCCCTGTTTTGGGATCATGATAAATGTTAGCTCTTGAAATGATTGGGAGTGAGTTATTAAATTAAATGAGGTAGGGATTGATGAAGAATTCCAATAGAGGTGATGATCTAGGCATAAGAGGAATTGAATGAGTTAAATGGT